>JAUCMX010000011.1:7034851-7152351 GCA_033459395.1 Hemibagrus guttatus
CACATTCATACATTTTTTACACGTATAAAGTGTTAATAATGTACAATAATTGCAGTGTATACATATTTGTGTTTATTGTATGTGTATTGTATAAATAAATGATCAGAATTCAGATCAATTAATCAGACAAACCCATCCACATCATTCTACCTCCATCCTCGCCTCAAATCTCAGCATTTCATTGCGGTAATCTGGTAAGCCACCGTCGCAATGGCGCCATCTGGTGGATAGAAATATAATAAAAATAAAATCCACCAGAGGGCGCCGGTGATTCTTCTGTTTTAATCTAAATAAAATAAAAAACAGGTAATATTTCATTTCGTAGCCACTGGATAGTGCCATTTGCTCAAGTCCTAGAACAGAGATTTCAGGAACAGTGCAGCGTGTCATTATCTTACGCCTCTTTATGATGGTGTACTAATAAAACTAACAGGAAAAAAAAAACAGTTTTTTTAAAATAAGAAATATATTTTGAAAAATGCCACGGTAATATTTATTCGAACTAGGATTAAGCTAGGGAAGAGAAAAAAACTGGTTAAACATGAACTGTCCAAATAAATGTATACATTTATTTGGTTTTCTAACAATTACAAATTCTTTTTCTCTGAGAAAACTTCCCTCTCCGTCAGGTTTCAGCGTCAATCTGTAAAATGTTTCTGCTGATAAAAGTAAAGCAGCTTTTGTGGGGTGTAGCTAGCTACTTCATAAGAAAAAAGTAGTTTGGTTGTTGCTTAGATATTTTAAATCCTGAGTAGCTTGTGTTATATAGCTAGCTTGCTAAAGGATTGTAGCTTAGCTAAAGAACTAAATGTCTTAAAAGTAGCCAAAATTGTAGCTAGCTACTTTAACGAAAAGGGTAGATTAGCTGTAGGTTAATTTTTTAATCATGTGTAGCTTACCAACAAGCTAAAAGTACTAAAGCTAGCTAAACGTGTAGATAGCCACTTTATCTAAAATAGGTAAATTGGCAGTGTGGCATTGGTGGTTCAGTGGTAGGTTTCTTACCTACCATGCGGAAGGCTCGGGTTCAAATCCCAGCCCAAACCCCAGCCACTGGATGCAATGCCGGTCCCAAGCCCCCCAAGGGTTGTGTCCGGAAGGGCGTCCAGTGTAAAACCTGTGCCAAGTTGTTGTGCAGACCAGTTGGTTCTCTGTGGCAACCCCGAACAGGGAGCAGCTGAAAGCAACTTCAGGTAGCTTAGCTATTTTTAAATCCTGATTAGCTTGTAGCTTGACATGACACGTACAGTTACAGAGTAGCTTCTGCAGCACTGTTTGTAGTATTTCAATAGTTTAATGGCTTTTTTGTTGGACAGGAAATGAAAGTTTGAACATGGATTCAGTCTGTACTGTATACGAGCGTGCGTCTGTCATGCTGTGATGTGATAAAATAGATGTTTAGATGTTCACAGTCTCTGAATGTCTTACTATAAACATTCTGATGACAAAATCAAGGTCAGGCACAGATGAAGATGTTGTACACACACACACACACACACACACACACACACACACACACACACACACACAGTATATATGTATACAGTGGTGTGAAAAAGTGTTGGCCCCCTTCCTAATTCCTTATAGTTTTGCATGTTTGTCACATTTAAATATTAGTCAAAGATAACACAAGTAAAACATCATGCAGTTTTTAAATGAAGGTTTTTATTATTAAGGGAAAACAAAATCCAAAACTACATGGCCCTGTGTGAAAAAGTGTTTGCCCCCCCTGTTAAAACATAACTTAACTGTGGTTTATCACACCTGAGTTCAATTTCTCTAGCCACACCCAGGCCTGATTACTGACACACCTGTTCGCAATCAAGAACTCACTTAAATAGGACCTGCCTGACAAAGTGAAGTAGACCAAAAGATCCTCAAAAGCTAGACATCATGCCAAGAGCCAAAGAAATTCAAAAACAAATGAGAGAGAAAGTAATTGAGATTTATCAGCTTTGGGACTGCTGCGAACCACAGTGAGATCCATTATCTACAAATAGCGAAAACAGGGAACAGTGGAGAACCTTCCCAGGAGTGGCCGGCCGACCAAAATTACCCCAAGAGTGCAGCGACAACTCATCCAGCAGGTCACAAAAGACCCCACAACAACATCCAAAGAACTGCAGGCCTCACTTGCCTCAGTTAAGGTGAGTGTTCATGACTCCACCATAAGAAAGAGACTGGGCAAAAATGGTTTGCATGGCAGAGTTCCAAGACGAAAACCACTGCTGAGCAAAAAGAACATAAAGGCTCGTTTCAGTTTTGCCAGAAAACATCTTCATGATCCCCAAGACTTTTAGGAAAATACTCTGTGGACTGACGAGACAAAAATTGAACTTTTTGGAAGGTCCGTGTCCCATTATGTCTGGAGTAAAAGTAACACCGCATTTCAGAAAAAGAACATCATACCAACAGTAAAATATGGTGGTGGTAGTGTGATGGTCTGGGGCTGTTTTGCTGCTTCAGGACCTGGAAGACTTGCTGTGATAAATGGAACCATGAATTCTGCTGTCTACCAAAAAATCCTGAAGGAGAATGTCCGGCCATCTGTTTGTGATCTCAAGCTGAAGCGAACTTGGGTTCTGCAGCAGGACAATGATCCAAAACACACCAGCAAGTCCACCTCTGAATGGCTGAAGAAAAACAAAATGAAGACTTTGCAGTGGCCTAGTCAAAGTCCTGACCTCAATCCCATTGAGATGCTGTGGCATGACCTTAAAAAGGTGGTTCATGCTCGAAAACCCTCCAATGTGGCTGAATTACAACAATTCTGCAAAGATGAGTGGGCCAAAATTCCTCCACAGCGCTGTAACAGACTCATTGCAAGTTATGGAAAACGCTTGATTGCAGTTGTTGCTGCTAAGGGTGGCCCAACCAGTTATTAGGCTTAGGGGGCAAACACTTTTTCACACAGGGCCATGTAGTTTTGGATTTTGTTTTCCCTTAATAATAAAAACCTTCATTTAAAAACTGCATGATGTGTTTACTTGTGTTATCTTTGACTAATATTTAAATGTGTTTGATTATCTGAAACATTAAAGTGTGACAAACATGCAAAAAAAATAAGAAATCAGGAAGGGGGCTAACACTTTCACACCACTGTATGTATGTATTGTGTGTAACAATTTCCTGCTGTGAAAATTCATTCAACTTAAATAAAAAAAAAAGAAGAAGAAAATTTCAGAATTGTAGCTACTATAACAAGGACAAAAAATAAAAAAAAAAGCTCTAACTGGTATTCACTTAATCATTGATGTAAATTTGTATTATGTAGTCATATTTTGTAAATAATGATATAATTTTCTACAACGTAAAGTTATTGACATCATCAGTAGTTTCTAGGCTTCATGGTAGTCTAGAAACTACTAGACTTCTTAGAAGACAGCTGAGGTTTTTGACATGGTCTCCACAGTCTCTGAAGTGCTGCCAAATTTCCTGTCAGAGCCACAGAGGAAACCTTTTCTAATTGCATAAATACAGATGATTATGCAAAAGAATTATTTGTTTGTTTGTTTTTCTAGTGAAGCAGAATCAGTCATCTTGCTAGTGATAGACTCATATTTATTCCTGTTTACAGATTTATTTCAAGACCGTCGGGTTTACATGTATAATAATATTTGACATATACGCTAACACCATTTTTGTGAGCCCTCGCAGGGCCATAAACTTTCCTAAACTGCTTGAAATTTGAATAAACATAATACTGGCTACATTGTAGGAATGTCCACTTAGAGAAGAAGATGCTGACCTAACACGTACACTCTTACGCAAACTAAAGTGCAGTTGCTTCTATTACTTGGATTATGGTCTGATCCGTTTTCTGTCTGGTAAATCAGACAATCCAGCAGTGTGTGTGTAAATTTCTGATTGAATGAGGAAAGTTCGCACACTCGGACACAAAGACACATTTTGTTTCTGGATAGTTCTACAGTTACTGCGAAATCAGGTCACACACAGAGGGAGTAGTGTGTGTGTGTGTGTGTGTGTGTGTGTGTGTGTGTGTGTGTGTGTGTGAGTGTGAGATGGAGAGAATAAGAGACACTTTAATGGATCTGGTTTTGGAGCACAGGTGAACAGAAGAAGCTGACAGGAAGGTTGGCTTTATTCTGCTTAACAGCATATCAGTATAATTCACGTCTTCCCCATGGTTTACTCAGGAAATTCTGATGAAAAAATAATAAATTTACTGTTGAGAGCAGTTGGTCACTTTGCCAGATTAAATTATTTGTTTTCAGCTAATGATCTGCGGAGTAAGCAGCGCTAATTCAGCAGCCATGATTATGATTTACATCCACACGGAGAAAATGACTCTGTTTTCATTTTCGGGATTTAATCTAAACTCAAAATCTAAAACACAAACAAAACAAAATGTCTGGACATGTGAGAAGCAGCATTATGGTAATGTTAGTTAATAAGATCCTGGTGTGTCTGTCACTAGAAGAAAAATTCTTTGTCATCTAAACATTACAGCAAAGTGCAGCGTATTAGAGCACAGAGTCAGCGATGATACAGCACCCCTGGAGCAGAGAGGGTTAAGGGCCTTGCTCAAGGGCCCAGCTTGGAAGTATTGTGGTTTGTACCACCAATCTTCTGATCAGAGATTTAACCAATGCTGGTCTCAGAAAAACATCTTTCTTTTAAACGTCCTTACAAAACCCTTTATTTTTATCAGCACAGTGAAATTCTTTCTTCAGGGTCAACCATGATACAGTGCACCCAGGAGCAGAAAAGTTTAAGGGACTTGCTCAGGGGAACAACAGCAGCAGCTAGGCAGAGAACCACAACCTTCCAATCAACAACCCAGAGCCTTACCCACTTAAGCTACCACTGCCCCATGAACCCAAGGAAAGAGAGAACAAAATTCTCCTGTGGATTTGAGATTTCCACATTTCAGTGCAAATTAGCTATGACACAGCAAAGTAAAATAATCCAAATGTTTGTTTTTCTGGAATATTGGACGATTCCACGCACCAATCCGATGCAGTTTGACGTTTCTTCATATCCTCACTCGATGTTTTAGTTCCTGTGTGCAATTAGTTCCCATTTACGGTTTGATGCACAAAATGGATGAAAAATTTATCAATTTATCTTGTCATACACCATGTCTCATTAAGTATGCATAGACATAAAGAAAAGATTACAGAGATCAGTGGTGCTTGATAACACCTCAGGACCAGAATCAGCTGTGTTCCTGCAGCTGAAGGACAAAGAACATACATTATTTGAGGAAGATAAGGTTCACATCTTGTACAAAGACATAGTTTTTAGAGAGGAGTGAAGAAGGCCATCTATATCCAGGTGGAAAATCCTTCTCTCAGTAGAGGTTAAGGTTTTAGGCACAACCTGTCTCATTCTCTGATCGTTACTCCTAATAATTCAATACACTCTCTTCCTACTCTCCTTCTTTGGGGTCATTACATCCTAATGACTCCACTTACTCCTAATGCCTCCCCCTACTCTCACCTTTCCCTTGTTCCCTTGACAAGGCTATCCAGAATGGGGAGGATCCTTGACCCTGGAGAATACAAATTTGTGGAATCCCTCATTTGACTTAAGAAGATTCTCGGATAAGTAGTGAAATGTTTTGATCAGTTGATATGACTCAACATCCAGATAACCGCCACCGAAATACTGAGAATCTTCACATACAATTTTACTCTACTGTATGTCAACATTATTCCATTTTTTTATTCTGAACATTAGCTTATTAGGTTGCATATAAACACTGCTAATGTAAACCTGCTCAAACTCTGACTGTGGCACATTTTATTTATGGCTTATTTTGGCCCAATGATGAGTCCAGTGAACAAAATTTAACCTAATTGGTGGATCCACCCAACCTGAGAACACTGGTCACATTGGTGGAGTCTATTTATTATGGATGTACCACCAGGCAGGCTTCCATGCTCAAAATCACCAGCTGGAACCAAAAAATTCTGGTACACAAAGAGAACTCAGAGAACTAAGCACACTAGCAAACAGAGGAAACTTGGAAACTAGAGCTTTAGCCAAACACTGGCTAATTAATTATTTTAGGAATTCTTTGAATTGAATCTGTGTTTTAAGGGTTATTTGGTTTGGTTGCAATATTTCAAATTTAGGAGCAGAACACAAACTGTTAAAAAAAAATCATGTAACAGAAGTTTTGATTTAGACATGACAAGATATAAATCTTTAAATTTAGGGTCAGCATGCATGGCGAAATCCTCTGGTGACATCCTCTGTCCTCTGAAGGCTGTCCTCTATGTAGAGACTGTCCACTGAAGGGTGTGGAGTGAGAATGTTCACTGTGAAGGTGGGAAGAGGGACTATGGCATCCTCTACCACGGATACAGATAGTCAACCTCCTCTGTGAAGAGGGGGAAGGGGATATAAGCAAAGGAAGCAGGTGGATCAACAACATCCTTTGCAAAGGCAGGTAGTGTAGAGATGACACCTTCCATGAGGGCAAGAGGTGGTGTCCTCAGCAGTTTACCTTTTCTTTGAAAGCAGTAGATGGTGTGATGGTGTCTTATTTGGACACAGGAAGTAGAGAGAAAACATTCTCAGAAAATCAGCAAGTGGTGTGATAATGTCCTTTGTGAAGGTAGGAAGTGGAGAGATGTCACCTTTGGGAAAAGGCACCTGGAAGATCGATAATGTCCTCAGCATAGACAGGATGTGGACCTACAATGTCCTTTGCAAAGGCAGAGTCAGAGCCAGGAAGAAGGTGGAGTGTCAATGTTGTCTGCAAAGGCAGGATGTTGAGCATGGGCATTCTCTTGCATGGGTAAAAACAATGCAAAAGCAGTGGCACTGGCATACAGTTCAGAAGGTCATGAGTTCAAATCTCTACATTGCCAAGTTGCTGCTACTCAGGACCTTGAGGGGAATGACTCTTTATAGCTGCTATAATGTTTATCGAATATACCATAACTTTAAATGTAGCTATAAATGGATAAAAAGTATGATGTGTCATTCATTAATAATTTCAAATTGCAGCTGCAGGCGATTTGCTGTAGTATATATAAGAAGAACAAAAAACGCTTTTCCAACCAAGAGTGACAACAGTAACCCCACTTCATCACATTGCTGATTGTGTTCCTGTGATATCACATTGCTGATTGTGTTCCTGTGATATCACATTGCTGATTGTGTTCCTGTGACATCACATTGCTGATTGTGTTCCTGTGACATCACATTGCTGATTGTGTTCCTGTGATATCACACTGCTGATTGTGTTCCTGTGACATCACATTGCTGATTGTGTTCCTGTGACATCACATGGCTGATTGTGTTCCTGTGACATCACAATGCTGAGTGTTTTCACAGCCATCATTCTGACTGGAGGCCCGGCTTGGTTTGTCCTCTAATGCCTCCTCTGTATTTGAGTTGTCTAGACAAATAAAAATGTCCTGTCCTTTTTTTAGAGCTTGTGTGTGTGTGTGTGTGTGTGTGATGTCATGCACTTGGTCTTGCTAGCTTTTAATGAAATGTTAATGTAATAAAAATGTTTGGCTTCACCAGACAGACAGCAAGACACACACAACCCCCCACCCTCACACACACACACAGTGTCAGAAATAGTGTTGAGAAACTGTGTCTCTTTCTCTGTCTCTCTCTTTCTCACTTTCTCTGTTCGGTCCTTTCTCTCTCTTTACTTCTGTTCATTTGTCACTGTGTGTGTGTGTGTGTGTGTGTGTGTGTGTGAGTGTGCACTTGCATTCCAACAGCGAATAGCAGTGAGAGAGAGTAAACAATGATGGAGCGAGAAAAGTGCCAGAGAAAAACAGAGAGATACACAGGCAGACAGACGGAGGCAAGTAACAGACTGAAAAAAAATGGAATGCAGGATGAATTACTGGGGATTAGCCAGAAAATTAAATAGATCATCACGGTGAGAGAGAGAGAGAGAGAGAGAGAGAGAGAGAGAGAGATTTCTATTCTCATTGTATTCTTGTCTGCCCTCCATCACATCCAGATGCTCTTACTCTGTAATTGAGTGATTGCTGCTGTTCTAGGCCAGGAATGTTCTCACACACACACACACACACACACACACACACACACACACACACACACACACACACACACACACCCCACACACACACACACACACACACACACACACACACACACACACACACACACACACACACACACACACACATATTTTCCATGAAACAGCTAAAGGATTTAACTGTATAAGAGACAAATGAGAGAAAAGATGGAACAGAGAAGAAGAAGCGACACAGAGAAAGAGAGAGAGAGTAACAAAGAGAGAGAGTAACAAAGAGAGAGACAGAGAGAGAGAGTAACAAAGAGAGAGAGAGAGAGAGAGAGAGAGAGAGAGAGAGAGAGAGAGAGAGAGAGAGACAGACTCATATATAGAATTGCTGTCTCTGGTTTCAGGAAGATCTCAATATGAAACTTTAATGGCGTTTTGAATTATTTATTGTTTTAGCCACCACACCCCACACACACACTCTCACACACACTCTCTCTATATCACACACACACCTGTTCCAGACAAGATGACTTTTTTTCTGACTTTCACTCACTCTGTGGATTAACGCACAGACTTCCCAAGGCTCAAAGTCACTGTCTTAAATCTTGTTTAAAAAAAGAATGGATGCTCTGAGTGTTTGAATAATGACAGATGAAGTTATGGAATAACAATTTTGAATGGTGATCCTTTGTATAGGGTCACTTTCTTTAATCCAATAAAATTAGTTCTTTCTAGTTTAGTGATTCTCTCAAATCAAAGAAAGTGATTCATTCATCTTCATTATTTCTGCAAAAGCTATAGTTATCTAACACACCTGAATTGGTCTGAGAAGAGAAGTACAAAAATGGTTTTTAATCTGAATACTGTTTTGCATCACTTGAAGAAGAATGAATCATTGTGTCATTTGTGAATGAGTCAATTCATTCAACTGACTCCTTTAAACGATTCACATATAGGAGGCTTTTTTTTTACGTAACTATGAAGTACCATATGTGTATTTTACAATTGAATGTAAAGTAATGTTTGCAATTAAAATCTAGCATAATATTTATAAAAATTTGTCTAGAAACAAACTGTAAAAATATTATGACATGTTTAGGTGCGAGGACGAGTCAAATTTTTGTAGGTGAACTGAGTCAAATGATCTGACTCACTGAAAAGATTCTCACGTTGAGTGCTTATGCAGATTGTCCATATTTTCTACTTTGATAAAAAATGTTTTGGTGTAAACATTTTTTCTCTTCTCACCTTATAAAGTCTTGTGAGCCAACAGAAAAGAAGGCGGGACTTGTGTTTTTAAACAGGGGGAAAAAAAGGAAAATTATTAATAAAACAAATAGTGCATTCATATGCATTCATTTGTAATATGTACCAGAATTCATTTCACCACCTCTCTGTCTGTGTCTGTGTGTGACACGATTAAGTAAATATGAGGCTGTAATACTTTTTATAACACAAAATGGTCTGGGACTTCTTTGCGATCTGTGCTTCCCGAGTTTGTTTACTCAGCTATCTGTGAGTTTACTGGCACACGCAAGATCAAATCTGTGCGGACAAAAAATCCTGAAAAGTAAATAAAGATTACAGAGTGGGGAAAATGGAATCAGAGAAGAAAACAAGTGTAAGACCAATGAGCAGATTTATCAGAGCAAATATATATCAAGGTCCAAGTTTGCCCTTGGACATCTAGCTGGTGTGTGATTTGACTATGAACACACACACAGTTTATGTGTGTTTTTCCACACATAAAACGTAGAACTAGCACATTTTACCCATCTTTATTCTTGTATTGTAAATTGTGATATTTTGGCAGTTTATAGGAATACCAACACCCTAGAAGCCACTTCGAACACTATAGCAACTATCAAATAACACTCTAGCAACAACCTGAAATACTATGGCAAGCATATAGGAACAAGCATTCGAACACCCTAGAAACCACCTGGAATAATTTAGCAAATACTTAGAATACTATAGCAACCATCTTGTAACATCCTAGCAACCACCTGGAATTCTATAACAATCATCGAGGAACACCCTAACAACCACCTGGAATAATTTAGCAACCACCTTGAATACTATAACAACCATCTAGTAACACTCTAGCAACCATCTGGAATTCCATCTAGTAATACCAAACAACCGCTCTGAAGAAAAAATCAACTATAATTTAAAGTTTTAACATTGTAGCATTTTTACTGCATTTGCCAAGCTTTAACCTACTAGTTAAAGTGTGTGTGCGTGTGTGTTGTTGCTTTAGGCTGCTCCCTGTTCGGGGTCTCCACAGTGGACCAACTGGTCCGCACAACAACTTGGCAAATATTTCACACTGGCTGCCCTTCCTGATGCAACCCTCCCATTTTTCCAGGCTTGGGACTGGCACTGCATCCAGTGGCTGGGGATCGAACCCAGGCCTTTCACATGATAGGCGAGAAACCTACCACTGAGCCACCAATGCCCCCTTAACCTACTAGTTAAAGTATTGTGAATAATTAAACAGGTTGTGGTTTCTATTGCATATACTGTATCTAGAGCATGCTTGAAGTAAACTTGACTTAAATTTGGCAACTGTTGCTAGCTTCTACTCACTTGTTAGCTCTTGGTAACTCTTTTGCTAGGCTAAGAATGCTAACACAGGAACCTTTGCAGCATCTAAATTAAATTTAAACATGTTTTAATATGGAATCTATTCTGAGGCATAAACATAATATTAGAATTAGAATTCTGAATTAGATTCAGTCAGTGTGGGATATAAACCCCGAGCTCAGGGAATAGAGCTAATTTTCATAAAAAGCTCAGTGAGGGAACAATAATACTTGCATAGCTATGAAAAACCCCCAAAAAACAGTGTGTGTGTGTTATAGTGTATATGAGTTTCCATTCCTTTGTTTTGTGCAATTGAGCACTTGAATAAAATATACAGCTTTACTCAACACCACAGGAAAGAATAACAGGAATGAATGCTTTTAACCACCTTTGTGTTCTGGGTTTTTATTTCTGAGAGGCTGCTTTCTACTGGTTACTGAATAGCAGCATCGGATTCTGCTGACACACACACACACACACACACACACACACACACACACACACACACACACACACACACACACACACACACACACACACACACACACACACACACACACACACACACACACACACACACACACACACACACACACACACACAACACTGTGAAGCATGTGAGATTTTATTCTCAGTGGTGAGCACTGGTGGATGGTGGTGTGATTCCTGCCTCCACCCTCTGCTTCGGGTTACCCCGTTTTCCTCCCTCAGTTCAAAGACGTGTGTGGTAGGCTTATTGGCATCTCAAAATTGTCCATAGTGTGTATGTGTGAGTGTGTGTGAATGTGCCCTGTGATGGATTGGTACCCCACCCAGGTATTGCTCCACTTTGTGCCCCAAGATAGGAGGGGCATACTCTGTCATCCCTGTCAATCACAGAACTGCCATAGAAATAATAAACAATAAGATAAAAAAAAAAAATCAATTAATATAAATTGAAATGGCTCAATATATCATTTCATCTCTCTCTCAATTCTATATATGAGTCTGTCTGTCTCTCTCTCTCTCTCTCTCTCTCTCGTGTCCAATCAGGTGTGAGTGAGTGGGCGGAGCGGAGTCTCTGGGCTCAGAGGTGTCAGGAGTCAGAGGTTGGTTTGTCTGAGTGTTGGTGAGACGGGCTCGGCGGAGCTCTTGGTACCGGGGAGTCGGGCGGGTGCGGATCTGCATTTGGAGCCGCGTCCAGTGGCATGCGGTCAGCGTCCGGCACAGCGACACCATGATCCCGCAGCTGAAGCGCGCGCTCCGGGAAAATAACGCGTCTTACCGGGGATCCATCCCGCCGTGGAGCGCGTGAGTCTCCTGGGTCAAGTCCATTAATGCATTAATTTACTCTCCGTGTCTGTTTTACTCGTGACCTGGTAGCTGGATGTTAGATCACTCTTCAGCTACTAGGACACGTGTTAATGATAAAATGAAAATAAGAAGGCTTTGGGGGGAAAGGGTTCTGAAATCTCAGCCTCACGTTCAATAAGAAAAAAAAGTTTTTTTGTTTTATTTTGTCGGCTAAACCTTATCTACTGATTCTTAAAACCCATACATTTACAGGGGTTCTTAAACTTTTTGCAACCACTTCCAGTGTAAAAATATTATGGGTCTATTTAAACAACAGGGTAAAGATTCATTTATTGAGTTTAACAGCACTTCCTATGTTCAGTAAAACTGTATTTAGATTAAAGTTAACAGTCTACACTCGTTTTGTTTTAGTTTTTGACCCCACTTTTAGAACCTTAAAGTACACTATAAGACTTTTGCTTTTTTCTATTGGTATTTAGTTGAAAGGTTACATGAAACCTTTCAACTAAATACCAACGTTTCTTACTTCAAGCATTTTGTTTCATTTGTTTAATATATTAATATCCATTTTTTTTTCACGTGACCTTGACATTTCTTTGACATATCAGCTGACTCCAAAGCTACCATGAGCTGTGCCTTGTGATAACAATACAGATTAATTCCATGAATATAATCTATAATATTCACATATTTAAAAATTTACACCATGACACTTGTTTATTAGTGCTGTTAGATTAGATTGAGCTCGAGATCTGACTGCAGGTCAGCTGATTTATGTTAAAGATGCACATCATGTTTAACTTGTTCAATGACTCAAATAAAGATTTAAAAAAAAAAAGAAAAGAAAAGAATATTTCCCTAAATTGTTGAAAATTTATTTATTGTTTCTTAATATTTATATTTAAAGTGAAAATGTGGAAGATTGTGAAATATTTTTCATAATTTAGAAATTTAAAAAATCTAAATCTAATTTTGGATTTTGGAACATTTTCCAAAATTCAAATGCGTTTTTTTTATGGATATTATATTGTTTTAAGACCTAAATTATGACTCAAATTGACAAATACATACATGAATAACTTTTTAAATGTACATAATAAATTAGAAATAATAATATAGTTAGTTATCATTTACTAGTATTGAATAAAGAAGAAGGTGACATGATAGGGCTCTCATGAGAATACTGACTATTATTAAGACGTTATTTAAATTATTATTTAAGTTCCATCTTCTGTAATATCAGCTGTAGTATAGATGCACAAACTGCTGAATTTATGTAGACAATAATGAGTATAGGTCCTAAAAATCCCATCAGCTGCAAGCTGCTACATGGAATCAAGGCTAAAATTATGTTTTAATTATCGTCTCTGTGGAGATATGGTCTCATTTAGGGTGGAGCTGTGGCTCCTCATGGTCTGGAAGCCAGCTTGGGTTGAGTTCATCGCAGTCATTCCTCTGTGGTTTGTGGGCCAGATGAAAGTGTGGCTCAGCACTTGTTTGCTCTTTGACAGAACTACTTTCACTACGCTGGGGTTAGGGATGGAAAATTAAAAAACCAAAACAAAATGCAGTTTGGCAAACAGTGGCTCTTTTTGCTATAGATGTCACTGTTACTATTTTAGTACAACTTTCTTCAAATTTCTTTGTAAATTTATTACTTTTGTGACAGGAAATGCCTCTGCACCACAACTTTATGTATTCTTCTCAAATCCAAATTCCTTTCTTGTTTACGGAGTGACGTCAAACAAACAGGGCATCATGTCTTAGCTTCAAACAAGTCCTACTGTATATACAAGTATTAGCTTTAGATTAATCAGATAAATCAGCTTTATTTATTAAATCTGAGACACTGACTATATGGTTTATTGCTTGATAAAGAAAATATGCGTTACTTATACGAGTTCACTGACTAGTGTGTTGCTAATGAAATACAAGTCTGGGGGGCACGGTGGCTTAGTAGTTAGCACGTTTTCCTCACACCTCCAGGGTTGGGGGTTCGATTCCCGCCTCCGCCGTGTGTGTGGAGTTTGCATGTTCTCCCTGTGCTTCGGGGGTTTCCTCCAAAGCATGGGGAGTCCAAAAGCATGTGTGGTAGGTTGATTGGCATCTCTAAATTGTCTGTAGTGTGCGTGTGTGCCCTGCGATGGGTTGGCACTCCATCCAGGGTGTATCCTGCCTTGATGCCCAATGATGCCTGAGATAGGCACAGGCTCCTCGTGACCCGAGAATAGATCGGATAAGCGGTAGACAATGAATGAATGAAATACAAGTCTGTGGTTTTTCAATCCTATACTACTTTCTTATCTCTGAAGCAAGATCTGAACCGTGTGAGCTCAGTCCTCGCCGATATGAATGTTTATTTTGCTGTTTATTAAATGTACACTATCACTCTGCATAATCACTTGAGGCTGAATGTACAGTCTGGGCTAGGAAGAAATCAGCCCCAGCCTTCTTCTTCTTGTTCTTCTTCTTGTTCTTCTTCTTGTTCTTCTTTGAAAGTCACAAGCATCCTGAAGAGACATAGTGGTTCTAATAGTGGTTCTAATAGTGGCTTTAAGAGCTTTTCCATTACTGGGTCAACACCATTTTATCATCTACATCCATATGATGTACATCATTTCATACTGTGGCTCTGCACAGTGTATTGGCACCCCTGGACTTCATCCATCAGTAGAAAGGTTGCACCACAGAGCAGATGTTATTGTTCCTGTGATTGATGTATATGATATTTTCGGTGGTACGGGACTCAGGAGGCATGAAACAGAATATTGTTGTCTTAAATATCACAATACAAAACATTCTTATTACAGCATAAGCAGCAGCAGTAGAGGTAGAAGCACACAGAGCACATAAAATATAAATATATATTATATTAACATTATATAAATTTAAAGTAATTAATTAATTTACAATTTTGTATTTACAACAGCAAGAAACTCGTATAAAAAGCTTTGACAACCATTTTTATTTTCAACACACACACACACACACACACACACGTGCCCCTTTTTTACATGCCCCACCTATTTTCTCACCTATGTTCAAAGTCTGTTTCACTGCAGTCAAGTTCTTGCACTTTAATGGAACAAAATAAATTTTTTTCTCAAAATCGTATATGAAGTAGTTACTATAGAAATGCTAACGTATTGGAACAAGAGCGTTCTTATACACAGAGCAGCCGGGATTAGTTACAGAGCCAATGTGATTCATAGGACGTGAATCAGAACGGAAAGCACGTGAGTAGTTGGTGTCAATGCTGTCATATTTCATCCTCCTTTTATTTTCACCGCAGTCTGAAATTCCGCACCTGGAAGTGAGGCCAGTTATTTTGGAGTGAAGCGTTAGCTGAGTCACAGCTAGTTCACTTGGTGATGTTATTTGAACACTGCTGGATATTGAATGTTGAATGAATTTTCCATGGGTAAGAAGATATATATATATATGTGTATGTGTGTGTGTGTGTGTATGTATGTATGTGTGTGTGTGCATATGTATATAACTGGTCTCATACTGCTGTTCAGACTGCTTCAAACCATCAGTTCATGAACTTCAGACTACGTTTGAATATAGACTGTGGTACCATGATGCCTCTGTGTGTGTGTGAGAGAGAGAGAGAGCGAGCTATAATTGTGTGTGTGTGAGAGAGAGAGAGACAGAGTGTGTGTCTGTTAGTGTGTCTTTGTGAGACAGACAGAGAGCGTGTGAATGTTTTTGTTGGACTGAGAAAGTGTGTGTGTGTGTGTAACCAGTGAACTTGAGACTATGTTACCATGAGAGACAGAGTGTGTGTGTCTGTTAGTGACTGGGTATGTGAGAGAGAGACAGAGAGAGTGTGTTTCTATGTTCGTGCATGTTTGTGTGGGACAGAGAAAGTGTGTGTGTGTACCAAGTTAACTTGAGACTTTGTTTGGATGTAGACTGATACTATGATACCTGTGTGTGGGAGAGTGTGGGTGACAGAGAGAGGGGGAGTGTGTGTATGTGTGTCTTGGGGAAGGTGGGGGGTGGTTACCCTCTCTTCTCTCCAGATGTCTCTGTGCCTAAAGGCTACCTTCGTTAAGGAGTTTTTATTCCTTCCTGATGTTTGCGTATGTGTGCGAGAGTGAGAGTAGAGAGTGTTTATCCATCACCCTAACAGTGATATTTATAGACGTGATTATTTCATCCAGCACACAGTTCTTCTGTCAAACCTCTTATTCCTCTTACCGCAGGACTCTGACACCAAACTTCATGTAGAATTCTCAGAAGCTGGTCATTGTAGAAGAATTCAGTAAAAATGTCCACTTCATTGTGGTAAAAAAAAAGTAAGCTCCGGGACTAAATCCCACATACGTCTATATTTAACTGCTCTGATTGAATTTTAAAGCCGTAGGGAAGCTGAATGTCTTCTAATGAGGTTAATGCTGGCCTTTTACAGAATTTTAATCAGCACGAAGTCAGAAGAAATACCAGCTTTGCAGAGTCTACATGAAACTCACAGTTTCTCCTCCTTAGATGGAAAGTGGGCGTGGCTAATCACTTGTAACTGCACCCTGACCAATCACAAGGATGATGCTGGTCATCCCTCATGTGTAGTTTTTGCAACAAATTTTACTTCCTTTGATGGCTGTTTCTGATCTGAATAACTGAGTAAAAAGCGGAAGTAGCGAAAGAAAAAATAAATTAGTGAGTGAAAAATTGCTAGCAAAAAAAAAGTAGGCAAAGAAAGTGCAAAAAATAACCTAGCGAAAAAATCATTGTTTTCTCACAGGTATCAATTTATTAATTACTGAATTAATTCATCTTATTTTTGTATTTATTTATTTATTTTTGTAGATATTTATAGTTTTTTTCTTTTTTTTTTCTATATTTACATATGGTGGGTCAGTGGTAGGTTTCTCGAATATCATGCAGAAGGCCCTGGTTTGATCCCCAGCCACTGGATGCTGTGCCGGTCCCAAGCCCGGAAAAATGGGAGGGTTGCGTCAGGAAGGGCATCCAGCGTAAAACATTTGCCAGGTTGTTGTGCAGACCAGTTGGTCCACTGTGGTGACCCCGAACAGGGAGCAGCAGAATGCAGCTTTATTTACATATTTCTAAGATTTTTACGTTATTTATTAGTTTTTCCCTGTTACTGCTTTTATTTATTTATATATTTATTTGTTTTATTTATTTATATATATATTTATCTATTGGGTTGCTTGCTTCATGCATCCAGGGCATAGCAGGAGATTAGTCCCATAGCCAAAGCGCGCGTTTTCACTCCACCAGCTGTTTTCTCTGATAACTTCCTGTGTCTTTTGAGAAAACACATGGAAATAGTTTGCCTGATGACTGAAGCAGGAGATTACTCACAGCTCTGCTTTTCTTTAAATAAATAAGCTTTAAACAAAACTTACCATTTCATTAAGACTGGTTTATGTGCTGGAAGGCAGCAGCTCGGCCTTTTTTTCCTCCTGCTTAACGTTAAGCACATGCCTGCGTTATTTATACGACTGAACAGAAATATCCTGTAAGTGTGAGACAAGCCGTGTGTCGCTTCAAACAAGTTTAATTCTGTAAGACGTTAATACATTATTTGGAATTCTGTAT
The DNA here is from genome assembly GCA_033459395.1 of Hemibagrus guttatus. Lineage (NCBI taxonomy): Eukaryota > Metazoa > Chordata > Actinopteri > Siluriformes > Bagridae > Hemibagrus > Hemibagrus guttatus. Next base: position 7,052,289 of record JAUCMX010000011.1, read on the forward strand.
TTCAAATCTGTAGCCCAGGTCCTGAGACAACAGAATGATATGTTTGTTTGTTTGTTTTAATTTTTATTCACCTGGTGAATAAGTAGGTTTAATGATCTTGCACTCACCAAATTATTTTTTTATTTCTACTTTTCAACAGCCAGAGAAAGTAAAACTCCCACTCCTCCATCCATGCTTAATATATTTCTTTTTTTTTTTTTACAAAGATTGATGTTATTGCATCATAAAGATACATCAGAGTGAAAAGCAATTCTTTTAAACCTTCCAAACGCACAGATAGTTAGAGATTATTCAGGAGAAGGATGTAGTCAGAGTGAAATCTGTACTGAAAATGTGCTCAGCTACTTAATTCCTGTTCAAGGCTACTTGTAGTTTCTCTTCCTGTCCTCTAGATGGCAGTCAACCCAACTTTTTTTTTATCAAATTATCAAAATTTCTCAAATTATCAAATGTAAATTTGCATGACTTGATACTGAAATGAATCACAATAATACAGTGGGGCAAAAAAGTATTTAGTCAGCCACCAATTGTGCAAGTTCTCCCACTTAAAAAGATGAGAGAGGCCTGTAATTTTCATCATAGGTACACTTCAACTATGAGAGACAGAATGAGAAAAAAAAATCCAGAAAATCACATTGTCTGATTTTTAAAGAATTTATTTGCAAGTTATGGTGGAAAATAAGTATTTGGTCAATAACAAAAGTTCATCTCAATACTTTATGTACCCTTTTTTGGCAATGACAGGTCAAACGTTTTCTGTAAGTCGCCACAAGGTTTTTACACACTGTTGCTGGTAGTTTGGCCCATTCCTCCATGCAGATCTCCTCTAGAGCAGTGATGTTTTGGGGCTGCAAAGATTTTCTATGGGGTTGAGATCTGGAGACTGGCTAGGCCACTCCAGGACCTTGAAATGCTTCTTGCAAAGCCACTCCTTCGTTGCCCGGGCGGTGTGTTTGGGATCATTGTCATGCTGAAAGACCCAGCCACGTTTCATCTTCAATGCCCTTGCTAATGGAATGAGGTTTTTACTCAAAATCTCACGATACATGGCCCCATTCATTCTTTCCTTTACACGGATCAGTCGTCTTGGTCCCTTTGCAGAAAAACAGCCCCAAAGCATGATGTTTCCACCCCCATGCTTCACAGTAGGTATGGTGTTCTTTGGATGCAACTCAGCATTCTTTCTCCTCCAAACACGACAAGTTGAGTTTTTACCAAAAAGTTCTATTTTGGTTTCATCTGACCATATGACATTCTCCCAATCCCCTTCTGGATCATCCAAATGCTCTCTAGCAAACTTCAGATGGGCCCGGACAAATACTGGCTTAAGCAGGGGGACACGTCTGGCACTGCAGGATTTGAGTCCCTGGCGGCGTAGTGTGTTACTGATGGTAGCCTTTTTTACTTTGGTCCCAGCTCTCTGCAGGTCATTCACTAGGTCCCCCCATGAGGTTCTGGGATTTTTGCTCACCGTTCTTGTGATCATTTTGACCCCACAGGGTGAGATCTTGCGTGGAGCCCCAGATCGAGGGAGATGATCAATGGTCTTGTATGTCTTCCATTTTCTAATAATTGCTCCCACAGTTGATTTCTTCACACCAAGCTGTTTACCTATTGAAGATTCAGGCTTCCCAGCCTGGTGCAGGTCTACAACAGCTCTTTGGTCTTGGCCATAGTGGAGTTTGGAGTCTGACTGTTTGAGGTTGTGGACAGGTGTCTTTTATACTGATAACGAGTTTAAACAGGTGCCATTAATACAGGTAATGAGTGGAGGACAGAGGAGCCTCTTAAAGAAGAAGTTACAGGTCTGTGAGAGCCAGAAATCTTGCTTTTTTGTAGGTGACCAAATACTTATTTTCCACCATAATTTGCAAATAAATTCTTTAAAAATCAGACAATGTGATTTTCTGGATTTTTTTTTCTCATTCTGTCTCTCATAGTTGAAGTGTACCTATGATGAAAATTACAGGCCTCTCTCATCTTTTTAAGTGGGAGAACTTGCACAATTGGTGGCTAACTAAATACTTTTTTGCCCCACTGTAGATACTAATAATTTGAAATAAATTCTATAAAAATGTAAGAATTATACAGTTTCAGTATGGATTTTTTGCATCAAATTATCAAAAAAAAACCTTTTTTTTGTTTGATCCTCAGAGACTTGCGAATTTTGAGAAAAGCACATTGTGATCTAACTATAACATGTCTTCTTTCCCAGAACTAGCACAAGCCACTCATTCCTCCTGCTACAAAGGTCAGCTTTTACTAGACAGATTAATTAGTGTGCACGAATGACAGATGATCTTTTCCGAACTGGAAATCTCACCATGCAGTTGAATATACTGAAACATAAACAGATGCTAACTATGCTTGAGTATTGTTTTATTTGTGGGGGTTTTTGTGAAAAGAGAGTGCTTGTTTGTATCTGTATTCATTTTATAATAATAAAATCATTGGTGATTTATTTAAAAAAAAAAATACAGTACTTTAATTTCAATTTAGAGTCAAAAATTCTTGTTTTCTTTTCTTTTTTTTTTTTTTTACTTTTGTTTAAGACGTTTATTCTACATGACATAGATTCTGTATTCATTTTTAACAGACAAATCATGGTGAAGATAATTTGTTTTAAGTTATCTCGCAGCGCTGTAGAATTCTGGATTCTGATTGGTCGGAAGGTGTTGATTAGTTTTCCAGAACTATAGCTTTTTAGAGTAGTGGAATCGCAGGTTCATGCAGAGTAACAACAGACGCTTCGCATGAATGTATTGTGATTGTTGGTATTTTGTTTAAAGAACATTCTGGAAGGTTGACATTTTCCCTGTCATGTTCAGACCAGAGGGTGTTTTCTCGCTGAAATGCCAAGCTGTGTGTTTTTTTTGTTGTCTTGTTATGGTGACAGAACTGTTTATAGATGCTGTAATGTAAATGATAACAGGAAGTCAGCCATGTTTTGTATTCTTGCATAGTTTTAAGTTTTGGTCCTATTTCTAACCTCTGGAACAAATGTAGAAACTGATGAAATCCATCTGGCATTCAAGGACGAGGTTTTTCATGGAACTTGAAGCTGTTTGCTTATAGCCTTGTATCCAGATGCCTGTTAGAGAGGTTTTCGCTTTCAGATTTTACAGCTCACCAGAAATGTTCTGCTGTAGATGGCATAATAAGAGATTTTTGCAGGTTTAACTTTGTTGCTCTTGTATGATGTATTAACCCTCCCCATCCCCAAACAACAATTAATTAATCAGAAGTAAAATATCATCTAAATAACCACCATTAGCTTGAATTTCAGTTTATGCTAGCCACTGGAACTGATGCTAGGCTAATCTGCCACTAGCAAAGAGAAAATTGTTAATTGTTCTCCTGTTTTCAGGAGATTCCTGCATTTTGATGCTTAATACATTGATACAATACGAAAACAATACAGTCAACAAGTAACAGTTTAAAATACCTCAGTTTATTAACAGTCTTATATGATTCCTTTCAGTATCAATATGATTTTATTCAGAACCAATGCAAGTCAATTCTGCACCAATATGATTCAATTCAGGACCAATTCAATTCTGCACCAATGTGATTCAATATAGCATGAATATGATTTGACTTCTGTACCAGTGCAATTGATTCAGCACCAGTATGACTCAATTCAATCCCAATATGATTCAATTCGGGACCAATATGATTTGACTTGTCACTAATATGATTTGATTCAGTGCCAATGCATTTCGATTCTGCACCAATATGACTATTCAATTCCAATATGATTCGACATGGCACCAACAAGATTTGATTCAGTACCAAAGCAACTGATTCAGCACCAACACAGTTCGATTCAACTCTAATCCAATATGATTCATTGTCTTTATTCACTGTCTGTATTTTCTCAAGGGATTCTCTGAGTATTAATACTTCTGAAAGAAACTGGATTTTACCACATCTGTGAGCAAGAGCAGATACCTAGAAATTTATTTATTTATTTATTTATTTATTTATTTATTATCATATTTCATATTTATTATCATTACCGTCGTACTGTATTGTTTATTATTGTCACGTACATAGCGTTTGGAGAGCACAGGCTATATAAGGAGGAACCCAGTATCTGTTCCAAGATTTCTGCTGCTTAGAAGTTTATTTGCAGTAGATTTGAAATACTTGAAGCATTCACCAGCAAGACAGAAAAAGTGTCTAAAACCAGCTGTCTCAGCAGCATTGTGGGTTTCTGAGCCTGTGTGTGTGTGTGTGTGTGTGTGTGTGTGTGTGTGGATGATGTAATCCTGCTTAATAAAAACAAAATTTATACAAGTCAAACATCAAAACTGCAGATTTGCAGGAAGGGAAAAAAACACCTCCTCTTTAGTCTATTCTTTCTGTTTATTTATTTATTTATTTATTTTTATCATTTTATTGTCTTGTTCCCTTAACGGTTCTTCTACTCTTTTCTTTCTTTCTTTCTTTCTTTCTTTCTTTTGTATGCTTTATCCTTGTTTTCCTTTTCTACCTCCCTTTTGTTTTTCTTACTTTTTGTCTCCTTTATTTTTTTTATTTGTATATTTTTATTCAACTTTATTTTTCATCTCTTCTTAGTTTTTGTTTGTTTGATCAATCCTACTTTTGTTTCCTTCATACATTTATTTTAACATTTTCCCTTCACTTGTTCCCGTGTCTGTTCTTTTCCCCCACCTTTTTTTTCTGTGTTTCTTTCTTTTTTTTTCTGTTCACATTTTTTCTTCTTCCTTTTTTCTTCTCTTTGTTCCTTTTATTTTTTATTTGTCCTGTTTTTGAATTCTTTTTTTTGTCACATATTTTCTTTCTCTTTTGTTTCCCCCATCACATATTTTCATTCTTTCTTTATTTCCTTCAGATGACTTTCTTCCTTATGTTTTGATTGTTTAATCCCTTCATACTTTTCTTTCTTTCTTTCCTAACATTAGTCGTAATGTTCTTGTCTTATAAATTACAGACTTGTGTGTGTTTGTGTGTTGTAGGTGTGTAAGGGCAGTGTTTTACAGTCACCTGCGTTTACTATGGCATATTTTGATGTTTCTGACCGTCCTGTGTGTGGCGCTGCAGTTACTCAGTGCAGTTCGTCAGTCTCGGTGAGTTCTAATAAAATAATCCATTAAACATCTTCTGCATAATTAAATCTGCTGTATAAAACTTTTAATTACTAGTATAATACTAATAAGACTTGCTTATTAAGACTTGCTTTTCTGATTGCATTGTGTTCATGATGATGCTGCTTGTTTCAGAATGTTCTCGATGTGGGACTCTGTGGGAATCTGCCTTAAAACAGATTTAACACCAGTATGATTCCATTCAGCACCAATGCAGTTAGATTTAGAACCAGTTTGATTTGATTCAGAATCAACACAATACAATTCAGAATCAATATGATTTGATTCAGCACCAATACCATTCGATTCAGAACCAATATGATTTGATTCAGCACCAATGAATTTCAATTCAGAACCAATACGATTCAATTATGAACCAATACAAATCAACTCAGAATCAATATGATTTGATTCAGCACCAATATGATTCGATTCAGCACCAATATTATTCAATTCAGAATCAAAATGATTTGATTCAGCACCAGTATGATTTAAATCAGAACCAATATGATTCAATTCAGAATCAATATGAATCGAGTCAGCACCAATACGATTCAATTCAGCACCAATGCAATTCGATCCAGAACCAATATGATTCAAGTCAGCACCAATACGATTCAGTTCAGCACCAATGCAATTTGATCCAGAACCAATATGATTCACCAGTCTGATTTGATTCAGCCCAAATGTGATTCAGTATCTATAGTTACGCAAGTCACTCTATTTATTGGATTCTTGGTTGTAGTTGGTAGGATCAGTAAATTGGCAAATTTGATCAAATTTGGATGGACTCTTCTTCTCCTCCCTTTTTGAAGAATCTTTCTTTTCCTCAGGAACAAGACCAAACCATCTGACCACCAGTCTATCATGAAGAACTTTAATGCAAACCAAGCAGCCTTCCGCCGTTTCCAGTGGAGTGGTGGAAAAGAAGAGGGACTAAATGGGGTTTCAGAACCTGCTCGACGTCTCACTAGCACATCCGGGAGGATCTTAAACCCAAAGCTAGTGATCAAAGTAGATATAGCACATGACCCCAAAGGCGAATCAGTGATTGATCGGGAAGTCCCAAAAAAGGCCCATTTGCAGAAAGTATTTCCAGAACTTCAATTATCTGGTCAGAGGCATGATACCAAACAAATGTCTAGCTTTTTAGCTAGTGTCCGAAACGGTACGTGTCAACCCACAAACCATGTCGTCTTTCTGAAAACACACAAGACGGCCAGCAGTACCATCCTCAACATCCTGTATCGCTATGGTGACACCCACAACTTGACCTTTGCACTGCCTGTAAACATGCACAGCCAGCTCTACTACCCAAACTTCTTTATGTCCCATTTCGTCGAGGGCATGAAGTCTCACCGAGTGACCAAGTTCCACATCATCTGCAACCACATGCGCTTCCGAGGGCCTGAGGTCAGAAGTGTTAACTCTTAAATGTGAAAATGGGCTAATGAGCTATTTTAGATGCAATATTAAACAATTAAACAATAACAAGAAAAAAACTGTTTTGAGCAAACAGTTATGCAGGGACTGTGTGAAATTAAACATAAATAAAATACAAATACCAAGCTAGCTTTGTCCCACACCCTTTGTAAAAAAAAAAAAATCAGTCACCAGAATTGTCAGGTGTATAGGATGCAAATTTTGTGTTAGCTAGTTAGCATTAAAACCAATATAGAATTACATAATATATTGGATTTGCCACAACTAGCTAGCTTACATATAGCCTACTTACACATAGTACCATGTATCTATTGAAAAATACAGGAAGAAAATTATTATAATATTGTAGCACTGATAAACTGATAAAGTTTTAAATACAATTTTGTGTCCAGTGGGGCACGGTGGCTTAGTGGTTAGCACATTTGTCTCACACCTCCAGGTTTGGGGGTTCGATTCCCGCCTGTGTGTGGAGTTTGCATGTTCTCCCCGTGCCTCTGGGGTTTCCTCCAGGTACTCCGGTTTCCTCCCCCGGTCCAAAGACATGCATTGTAGGTTGATTGGCATCTCTAAATTGTCCGGATTGCGTGAGTGAATGAGAGAGTGTGTGTGTGCCCTGAGATGGGTTGGCACTCCGTCCAGGGTGTATCCTGCCTTGATGCCCAATGACACCTGAGATAGGCACAGGCTCCCCATGACCCGAGAATAGATCGGATAAGCGGTAGACAATGAATGAATGAATGAATGAATGAATGAATGAATTTTGTGTCCAAAAATATATCCCTTTAATCTGTGACCAGAAATATAAAAATATAGATGTAGCTGCCTCTAGGGGGCAGGTTTAGAGATTGTGTGTAGGCAACAAGGTCAGGGTTCCTCTAAGAATGTTAACAGATTATACATTTGGTGATGCCCATAAAAGAATATATAACATTTCGATTAGAGTCATAGAGTCATTTGTACCACTAATGCTTGGGCCACACTACTAAATTTATACATCTCTAATCCCTAACCCTCATTCCTAATAATTACAAATTTCAAGTTTTTATTTGCTTTTCTTGACTTTCTTTCATGAAACATCCTCACACTTCATTTCTAAGATTTGTTGAGGAAAAAAAAAACACACTTTCAGGTAATTCTCAGATAACGCGTCCCAAACAAGAACCCTGATTCTGGGTACCTGGGGATTCTCAATCAAAAAACTTCTGCAACTCAGGCCAGACTGTTATTCTTAATGGTGTGTCACAAATGACTGATTGATCAAGATTGTGTGTTTGTGTGTGTGTGTGTTTGTCAAGTTGTATTCATTTAACATGTTTAATATTTATGGTGAAAACAGAGAAGTCATGATTGGATTATTAGTAGGTCAGATGAGTTAAGTATTTTTCACAACAAAGGATCATTTTGGAAGATCATGAGTAAGACCAGACTATAATCAGGACTTTCTTTTTTTGATTGTTGGGACTCAGGAGAGACAAAACTGGTCCCCAAATCCACCTCATTATGCTCTAGTGAGGCCCAGGCATAACGACCATCTTTATATTTCATCTGTTTCCAAAACATTTCTCAATCAGAAATCCATCATGTTTTTGGACTTATGCTAGTGATGTGTAATATTTAAATGTATAAATATTTGTCTGTCAGGTGAGAAAGGTCATGCCCTTGGACACGTTTTACTTCTCCATCCTGCGCAATCCAGTGTCCATGATGGAGTCACTGTTCACATACTACAAATCAATCCCAGCTTTCCGCAATTTCAAGACCCTCCAGGACTTTCTTCTTGACAACGGGCACTCTTACAACATTACTGCGCCTAGTAATCACTACGCTCGTAACATCCTGACCTTCGACTTCGGCTTCAACAACTCAGCACCACAGAGCGAAGAGGAACTGGATAAACGAGCTGTGGCTCTAATTTCTGCTCTGGAGAGAGAATTCCATCTCATCCTGATCTCTGAGTACTTTGACGAGTCTATGGTGTTGCTCAGACACGCCCTCTGCTGGACACTGGAGGACGTCATGTCATTCCGCTTGAACAGCCGGAGCGATAAATCTCGCAAATCACTGAGTGCAGAAATGATCGAGCAGGTGAAGAAGTGGAGCTCATTGGATTGGCGACTGTACCAACACTTTAACACTAGCTTCTGGAGGCGGATAGATACATCTCTAGGGCGTGCTAAGCTCCAAGAGGAAGTGAAGCTACTCAGAGCTAGAAGGGCTGTACTGGAGCAAACCTGCCTTTTAGGGGGCAAGGCTGTGGATCCAGTTCAGGTACGAGATTTGTCATTGAAGCCATTTCAGTATGGCCAAGCAGTTATCCAGGGATATAACCTCCGCCCGGGCCTGGACAACAACACGCATCAACTTTGTCAGAGGCTAATCACTCCCGAGCTGCAGTACACCATGGCTTTGTACAAAAAACAGTTTCCTGATCTTGCTGCTAAGATCACTGCAAAAATAGCCATAAATGCTGCGAAAAAGAACATGCATCATAAGGCGCGAAAAGCTGATGTGCCTCAACTAGCCAAAGACAATAGGGATGTTAAAGGTAAAGCTAACTTAGCTAAAGAAAAACAAAAAAAAATCTAAATCGAACAAATAAACCCAAACCTGACATTAAACAGCAGATTATGCTAAACGTGCCTTAGCCGATGCTGCTGCACGTGTTAATGACCTCTCAATGTTGTGGATGAGATTTTTGGTAAAGGTCTTAAATATGGTGTTCAGAAAAAAAATACAAATGAACGTTGAATGCTGTTTATGCCAAACTGATCAGTTGTTGGTTCTTTTACATTTGATTAGCTTTGCTAGATCCACTTGAGTCTTAAAACTGTGGCTAATTTGTCAGCTGGGGGATTATTTGTATATTTTTCACTGTTTTTCAGAAAATTAAGCACTCCAGGCTACGTTTTGACTTCTTCTTCTTCTTCTTCTTCTTCTTCTTTTTTTTTATTATTATTATGTGAACTGGCCCTAATTTTGTATGCTAACAGTATAATCATGAATTTATTTCAAATCCTTAAAAAAAAGGTTATTTTTACTGTGAGATGGGAAATACGGGTTTAAGTCCTCTGAATGAGAAAGATCAGACCAAATATCACAATTTAAATGCTGATTTATTTATTTATTTTTTCAAAAAAACATTGTTTTCTCTCAGTAAACAATTTAGTGGTCATAACTCTCAATTTAGAAAGCAGTGAAGCACTTCAGTGTTATATTTTTGCGTGTATGAGGTCTATAGATGCAGCTGATTTAAATTTCATATTTGAAAAACAGAGCAAAAAAAAATCTATGTAGGCTTTGTGGGGGAAAAATCAACCCAAACAATGATATTAATCACTTCTATAGAACTCAACTATTCATAATAATGAATAATTTGGACTCAACACTACAGAGCTGTTAAATTTCTTTCTATAAGCACACAAAGTCCTGTTATTGTACTTTTTATAATGTAATTTAATATGTGATACGTTTGTAATAATTATGAGTAATACATATATTGGGCCTCATTTTTCAATCTTATGGTAAAGTTTGTGTTTTCATTTGCTAAACTGAACTAAAAATTTATATAAAATTTTGTTGACAATTGTTCTCCCATGTGTATGATGAGAGGCCAATCAGCTGTGAAACACATTGATTGACTGGTTGACGTTTAACCACACCCACAAAACTCCATAAAAGTCCTCAGAGAGCTAAAAATTACAAAATAATGAATAAACATTAAAAAGGAAATTACTTCCAGTAATGCAGCTCAGCCACCGCAGCTCATCAGGCACACACACGAACACTTCCTTCTTTCATAGGGTGCCATTACTTTTGTTCTCTTAATTTAGGGATTTGCTTTGGTTCACATTCTTTCAAGAACTATGATTCATCAATATAAAATGAACAAGTATCAATTTGTTTGTATTGATAAATGTCCAATGTGGATAAAAAATGCTATTACAGAGCCTTTTGTAACTCAATTTTGCACTGCCAGGAATGGAAATAATCAGTCCCTGCAGGATTTCACTGACAGTTTTTTTTAATGGAATTTAAAAAATTTTGATTTCTGATTTGCGGAATTTTCAAAATCGGAAGCATAGAATTATTCTTTTATTCTGTTTCCAGAGAAGACAAGTATATAACGACTTCCCATGATAGCTGTACTCATCTTCCACACACGGGAATCGAAGCAGGTGTTGGCTGAATTTTTCTTATTTAATTTGTCCTGGCACAAATCTGTGGAATATTTGCGGTAACTTAGAAAAAATTGTAAAGTTAAAACAAATATGGTTAATTCCTGCCATGGCAAAAGCGAAAAATCATGGAGGGACTGACTAAGTAGTGAAGTTGTTTGATTGTCACTAAAATCTTTTTTTTCTAGTATCTATTTTGGATTAGATGATGTCATATGTAAAATGTAAAATATATTTCAAACGACTGTTCCTGTTTGTCCAAAAGAAATTTAAAAAATATATATTATATTAGAGAAATTGAAGCAAATATTTTTTGTATTGTTCCACTTTTTGTAAAAAAAAAAAAAAAAGGGCATTCTACATTCAAGAAATATAGTACATAAGGGCTAACTGGGTTTCCATATTTGGCAGACCCTTTGGCTAACTTTGGAATGCCGAATACTTGTGGGATAATGGATAGGATTTGTGTCAGAAGTATTCATGATTATAATTTAAGAGTACAAAAGAATTTAGAAATTAGCTTGCATTCGATTAGGTCAGCTAAAATTGGTGCCTTTGTTAAAGTGTTCCCTGCGTTCTGTGTACTTGTAAGGAACTTTTTGTGCTAGCACGTTTTATTTGTGGACTGCTTTTTCATGAGTGCTGCACAAGTTTTGTAGTTAGCGGTACACAGGGTGGTGTTGCTCTGATCGAAATTAAGGAAGACTTGAATTATTAGCATAATTTGAGCTCATGAGGCAATCATTGTAAATAAGAAGTCGTTCCCTATGTAAATGAAGCTAATCTGAGAGACTCTCAAGCTAACATTATTCTGCAGTGTCTCACACTGATTAGTACCTTGCTTTTGACTGCATTTAATGCTGAACCAGCAAAAACTGCAAAGACAGCTAGCTAATGTTAGCAAAGCATGAGAGAAAAATCCACCTTTCTGTGGTAAATTTAGTTTATTTCTTATTTTCTTACCTTGGAAATCAGCTGCTAGCTCTAGCTGACTAGCATATGTGCAGAAAATAATTATAGATTGCTTTAAATTTCTACAAGGGAGCATGCAACTGGTGAAGATAAATACCGTTTCCGATTACCGAAACACCTTCACAGAGAAATCTGTTCACTATTTGGTTCCTTTTAAGTTTTAATTAGCTTTATTTGAGTTTACTTGTGACACAAATCTGACCCGATCAACACTGCCACACAAAACTCTAATTCTCCTTAAAAATGTACACATTTGTGTGAATTTCAAAAGTAGATTCTTTTAGATTGTATGTAAACGGTGTAATATTTCTCCCATGCTTTATTTATAGCGTAACTTTATTTTTCTTTGTTGTTACTGTTACCTTCAAAACAAACAAACAAAAAATTACCAATACTGCTAAATGCCTTTTCAGCAGTGTTTTCAAATTGTGCTTTAATGTTTAAAGTAATGTTTTGCCAATGAAACAAATTTTCCTTTTCCATTCCACTTACTCTAAAGTAATTACTTGAACAAGACACAGTTTGCGTCCAAACGCAGCTTCTTTAGTTTGATTTTTCAAGCTACAAGGCTAATAATTGAAGTTTATTAGCATTGTGCTAACTGTATACCAAAATGTTTGTGGATGTTGACTGATATTTATGTATAATTAAGTTTAACTATTGATTTATTCTGTAGTTTAATTATTTCTGTAGGCAGTTAGCATGATGCTAAATGATACCATAACTTGTCAGCTATGTTAGTCTCATAAAAATATATTTGTAAAGTAAATATGACTTATTAAGTACATCTGATGTAAGATGAAATTTTTGTTGGTTAATTACCTAAAACACATTTATTATTTATATATGTATATTTTTTAATTTTAAGAATATTGTGTTAGTTTTTTCCCACCTGAAATGCAACATTTTAATATGTAATTTTTTATTTTTATTTTCCTAGACTGAAATTTTGTGATAAATTTTGAATTTTATCACTAATAGCTGTAAGGTTTTCAAAATTTATCACAAATGTACAAAATTTTTCAAAACATTCTTTTTTGTACAAAATTCTTAAGCCTAATTTTTACAAAATTTAGCATAAATTTTACACTTTCGTCCAGCATTGGTCTCTTTAAGAAAATCATCCTTTTTATCACGTTACACAGTTAACAATTTTGCGAAATGTATAAAGTTTTTTAATTTATTTATTTATTTTTAAAGATTTGGGCAAAACTTAAATGCTGTATGTACAATATTAAAAAAAATAAATAGTAGTTGGTATCTGTCGGAGCAGACTGGTTCTGTATTCTGTATTTCAATTTGTTACTTTAATTAATATGTATTAATGAACACCTGTTTTTATGTATATTTTTGTTTTAATGGTTTTTGTTAGTTTGTTTTTAAATCATTTAAAGTTTCAGCTGGTCATTATGCTTCTACACAGGTGTATGATGTAATAAAAAAAAACACTCGGTTGTAATTAGAGATACAATGCTGAAATTCTTTATTTACAAAGTGTGTGTCTGTACAACATGTTCAGCTGCACGTGACCTCGACTTTATCAGCTAGGCAACGCTGAAGTCTAAACATCTGGAGCTAGCGAGGAAAGATTTCTGTCAGAGTTTATAGCAAATTAGATTCACAATCACTAATACATTTATGCATTTATAAGAAATGTATTAGTTTTTCATTTCTTCATTATACAAACCATTCCTGAACACAAAGAGGGGCTGGGGTGGATCTAATGCACCAATTACAATATTTATCTGTGGCCAAACAATATGTATCTTTGGTCAAACTGGATACAAATTCAACCCTAAATTATTTGCAAGAATGATCTGTTTTGTTAATAAAAAAAAAAAAAAAAAAAAAAAAAAAATCACATCCTGTTTTTTACTCCAGTCTAAATTTACATATATGTAGAACTGCTAATGTTGATTTAATGTTGATAATCAGTAACAAATTACTGCGATTTTATCAAATGAAATAAGACCAGCTATTTATTTAAGACAAAAGCACCCTATAAACTGAGTGCTCTTTCACCATTTAACGACTATTTTCAGCTTTCTATGAGCTTTGCCTTTTATGGAAATTGATGGGCGTGGTTAATCAGTTGTGTTGCGAATGCTGTCATTGACATTTGATTGACATTTTTGATCAAACACACACGACTATGAAGAGAATCGGTGAAACGTTTGTAAGTGTGGTACTGATTTTTAGTTTGGTCTATCAAAACACGCGCACGTGATTCACACACGACTACGAACAAATGATAAATGAAGCTATATCTGTGTATGGAACTTACGAGTGCCTTCGTTGTCTTTTTGTGTAATAAATAAACCGCATTTCCTTCAAAAATGCAGTAACACCACCCCCTTGTGGACACTTGCGGTAGTGTTTGAGTATCTCAACAACCTGAGACATTTCGGGTGTGTAAATCAGTGCGTTAATTACTGCTTCGTCAATTCTGCATCCTCCATGTCTTTCTGTAGACTAAAGACATATCTCTTTAGCCAGGCATACACCTAATAAATCCCATAACCTTGTACCCCAATACATCCGATTAAATGCACATCATCATCTAGTGCCTCCTAATATTATAAATAGCAGCTACGCTAATCCCTTTTCCATTTGTTTCCCTTCTTCTACCCATCCCCGAGTCACACAGAGATTGTGCCAGCTCCGGTGGCATCCAGAGATGGACCAGCTCCAGCCGGGTTCTGCTTTCTGAGGACTGGAGTAATCAAAGCAGCACTGCCAACCCTATGTGGACATTTTACACATAACACATGCTGTATCTGCACCACACAACTAATGCAGAAAGGACATTGTTCATATCACACTCTCTGTGTGTCACCCAGATGAGGATGGGTTCCCTTTTGAGTCTGGTTCCTCTCAAGGTTTCTTCCTAATACCATCTGCGGGAGTTTTTCCTTGCCACAGTCGCCTGAGTCACCTCAGGCTCGCTCACTAGGGAAAATTTTGTCTAACTTCTAGGACTGTTTGTTTGTATGTTTATTGTTTCTTATGTTCTGTAAAGCTGCTTTGAGACAATGCTCTTTGTTAAAAGCGCTATACAAATAAAATTGAATTGAATTGAATTGAATTCAGCCTGGCTATCAATCAAATCCACCATCTTTAAGGAGGTTTCAGTTCATAAAGAGCACCAGGAGACTTGTAAAATAATGCCCAGGTTCATCCAGTGTGGAACAAACCTTTGCCTTTTTTGTACTTTTAGCCAAAAAGGAGCCATTATGATTTGTTCTCATGTTCTGATCCGACGGCAAGGTTCTACATTGACCCTTTCTGAGGTTCTTGGTGACCTGCTGACTGTTCAGAAGGTTCTGAAATAACTTTCATTTCTTTGGGACTTGATTCTGGATGATCACTTAATATTTTGAAGCTGTTCTATGGTTGATATCAGGACTTTTGACCTTTTTAGGACACAATAAAAGACAAATTCCTTTTACCCTATTTGATCTATTCTAAGATTCTAGTTTGATGTTTTAGACACTTCAGGACTGTTTCTAGGTCCAGATCTGACCTGCTGTTCTTTGGATCTTTTTCTGCAGGTCCTGGATTGTGTGCTGCTAGTGTCTTCCTGAGGTTCTGTACTGACTTCACATCTTTTCTTATTTGATTTTCCACATTTTTTTGTGGCTCTAGAATGTTCTGTTTCTGATTTCAGCACTGATTGATTTTGGCCTCTATTAATCATTGAGTTAATCACTTAGATACAGCAATTAGTGCAGAATAATTAGTTAATTGATTGAAGACACGGTGTAACTGACAAACACACACACACACACACACACACACACGTTTTCTCTCGCACAATTAGACACACGCTTTTACACAGACATTCTCTTTCACATGCTCTCTTACACACTCTTAAATACACATTGTCCTTCACATGCATAAAATTTTACACACACACACACCCAAACACACACACATTCTTCTACACATTGTTTCATACACACTGTCTTCACACGGAGGTATTAGTGGGATACCTACTGCTCTTTTTTATCCCTTAACCCAATTTATCCCTATTTTTCCGAGCATTCCCTCCTCTCCTCTTTTACCCTGAACCCTACCTGTGTTTCACAAATCCTTTGGCACCTTTACATCACCTGTGTCTCTGAAAAAGATAGACAGCACTAATTATTATTATTATTATTATTATTATTATTATTAATTATTATTATTAATTTATTTATCTTATAATCCGTTCTTTACTGTGTCTGACCACATGATGGCGCCATTAACAAAGTATAAAGTGCGAGTTCTTGAAAAAAACGTTATTAAAATCTGTCCACTGCACTGCGTTTAGGACTACGCAAACACACACACACACACACAAGCCTTGTGGGCAGTGACCCAACAATGTAACATGCAATTTTCAAATAAAGGCTTTGATTAAATCTTTTTTGGCATGACTTCATTAGGAAGACAGTTGCAAAGAACAGGCATGAGGTTGAGGAGGATTTAAAAAAAAAAAAAAGGAAAGGGGGCGGAGTTTGACTTTCTGCAACCATTGCTGTATCTTTGACAGCTTTGATGATGTCATGCACTCGTGCTCAGTGTTTGTTGTTAGGTGAAAGGGGAGGGAGTGGGCAGACAGATTAAAGGGGACAACTGACAGCTACCAATGAGTAGCATGGTTTAATGAGGCAGGACGGCGGGAGAGCAGATGCATAGCAGGGTTTGAGGGTCGTGTCGTCCCGTGCCACCCCGAGGCCACTGGCAGTTTTGCATACATCAGAAAGCGCTATTGCCTGTAACGTTCAGGAGACAAAACACGTGGGCTTAGCGTCTTTCCAGCACCTTTTATACATACAAAAACACACACACTGCCATCTGGACCCATCTGGACTGCTTGGCCTTCACACACACTTTACACAGATTTACACACTTTCACACAAAGCTCACAAGTTGGCAGTATAACAAGCACACACATGCTGTGATACATGAAGCAGTACAGGAATGCATTGTCATGCAGCATGTTAGTGAACACACACACATATATATATATATGTATGTATGTATGTATGTATAAGGACCTTCCGCTGATACTTAATTAAAGATAATTAATGCTATACTACATCTAAATCTAATCCTCAACCATTTCAACCATTTAGTTTTTTAAATAAACACTGCAGTTTTTGTGAGAAAAAAACAGTTTTCCTCATGAGGACACTGCCAGATGTCCCCACAAGGTCGAAACCATCAGATATCCCTATCCTTGTGGGGACATTTGGTCCCCACTGAGATATAAACGCATGCGTGCGTGCACACACACACAGACACACACACACACACAGACACACACAATTGGACAGGTTCCCAGATCAGAGGACAAACAACATATTAGCTGTAGGCTTCAATAACAGACCAGAACACACGCTGAGAGTGTTTACTGTTTCTGAAATGTCCCTCTTTAATGAAATAATTATACAGGATTGTGTGTGTGTGTGTGTGAGTGAGTGAGTGAGTGCATTGTTGGGGTGAGGGAATTGGTGATCATATGTTTATACCTTATTGGGAACCAAATGTTCCTATAAGGGTAGGAATATCTGACAGTTATGACCTTGTAGGGACATTTGTCAGGTCCCCATGATGAGAATTCCAATTTATTTATTTATTTGATTAATTTATTTTATTTTAAGGTGTCAAACTATTTTCTTTTGGTTACTGAGACCAAGGTTAGGGTTACATATCGTATAACATATAGCATTGGGTACCCGAGTTAATAATTATGTGAATGGATGGTCCTCATAAGTGTAATATAACCAGTATGTGTGCTTATGTGTGTGAAGAAATCCTTGTAGTTTGACTCAATAATGTCTGGCAAATCTTGAGTCCTAACGTTTTTCCTCCCTCTCTCCATCTCTCTCTCGTTTTTGCTTGCGCTCGCGCTCTCTCTCTCTCTCTCTCTCTCTCTCTCTCTCTCTCTCTCTCTCTCTCTCTCTCTCTCTATGTAATGGCACTCAAGCTATTAAAAAGAGAACAGTCTCCATTCTCAGTCTATATGAAACATGAAACACGAAACACTTCTCTCTCGCTTCCTATTGCTCTTTCTTCCTCTCTTACGCACCCGCCCATACCCCCAACCACACACACTTTTTTTCTCTCGCTCTCTTTTGTGCTTCATGCTGTTATTTCTGGATTTCTCCTTTGCCGTTGCCTCTGAGGGGAGTCAGCCAGAAGATCAAAGTTCCTGTTCCTCTGTGCATTATGGATGAGCAGAGTGAGTGTGTGTGCGTGTGTGTGCGTGCGTGCGCGTGCGTGTGGAGAGAAGAACGCAGGGGTAAAGGAATGGATAGGAGAGAGATAGATAGAACACTCTCTCTTTACAGAAAGAGAGAGATATGGAGAAAAGGGATATGGGCAATAAAAAAGACCAACAGCTCATTATAAGAAAAAAAAAAAAAAAGTAGCGTTTCTAGACTGAAAATAATGCCATCCTTTCGGGTGGGGGATTGGGGGTTGGGTTTTTCCCATAAAGCAAAGATGATCTGAATTGTATAGTTTTTTGTATTCTTAAAAAAAAAAACAACCCACAACATTCTCAATACATCGTGTTATATTTGACTGCAATCCTTTGCATTCGCTAACATGGCAGCAGCTAGAGTGCTAGCCATGTGCTTTAAGAGGACATGCATGTGAAGGCTAATTGTTACATTCGCATTAGCTTTGACTTTAACTGCCAGAAATTATCTCATCGTAGCAAGTGAGACTATCTTTAGATCAACGAAAACAAAACTGTACCACAGAAGATGTTTAGTAGTGCACCCATTAATCATAGGTTTATATTAATGTACGTGTTCTAATGTTATCATCTATATAGTAACAGCTAGAGATGTTTGAGGGATGCGCTACATAATCTAATAAAGTTTTCTTAATACAAAGAAATAACAAAGAAATCATTGCCATAGTGAAGTTTTCTGTAAAGACATGTTTATGGAATGAGTCTCCAGTATCAGTGGTTTGTAATGTTACGTTTTCCGACATGGGAAATTCTTCAGGACAGAGAAGTTTACCTTTTGCTGTTTCTTGTGAAGGGCACGGTGGCTTGGTGGTTAGCACGTTTGCCTCACACCTCCATGGTTGGGGGTTCAATTCCCACCTCCTGCGTGTGTGTGTGTGTGTGTGTGTGTGTGTGTGTGTGTGCGTGTGCGCGTGCGCGTGCGTGTGCGTGTGTGTGTGTGTGCTCTCCCTGTGCCTCGGGGGTTTCCTCCTGGTGCTCCGGTTTCCTCCCCCAGTCCAAAGACATGCATTGTAGGTTGATTGGCATCTCTAAATTGTCCGTAGTGTGTGATGGGTTGGCACTCCGTCCAGGGTGTATGATGCCTGAGATAGGCACAGGCTCCCCGAGACTAGATCAGATAAGTGGTAGACAATGAATGTTTCTTGTGAGACTTGTTTTACAAACATTCCACAACATTTAATGTAACTATAAATGGATTAAAAAAAGTATCAGTTGTCATTGTTCAAGCAATAAAATGAAAAATTGATTGTTGGTGCTATCAGTAACTTATCATCACACCCAGCTTTTATTGGAGCCAGAAATCCAACATTAACAGCTGTTTTAAATTCGCCAGTCTGATAACTCGAGTATTCTTATCCCATCAACAGTTATCTATTTTGGTCTTTTCACGAACTGCAGCATCATGTGCCCCAGATGGTTCTCCAAACTTGCGAAAGCTGAAACATCACTTCCTCTAATATTACTGACAAAAAAATCCCAGTGTTTTTTTCTATTCATAGCTGTGATTTTTGTCTGAGACGTCAAACCTTGTTAGAGAGTCCCTACAGTGCTGTATTTAGCTCAGAATAAAGCTGCCAGCTTGGCTAATTTTACCAGCTGGATCATCAAGGAAACTTGAGTAGGGAGAGTGCTGGTCATGCACAAACATCTGTACCTCAGAGCCCCTTGGCTCTGGACAAAAAAAAAAAATCATGAACTATTTGGTTCTGGACAAATGACCATACCTTCAGTGTGAGGGAAAAGTCGAGAACTGAGCAAGTCATGCCATGACGATTTCAACAGCATTTTTGGTGTCTCACATTTTACTTGCCTCAGAGTAGACACTGCAGTAACCACATCTGGATGCATGATGCTAAACTGTCGCGTCAGATGGTTGTTCATCCGGTACAGTGTTTACAACATCATCATTTTTTGAAATAAGAATTTAAAATGAAAAAATTCTCAAGCTTCAAACCATCTTTTGGTTAAAAAAAAAAAAAAAAAAAAAAAAAACTCACAGCAGTTGAGCTCCTGCTCTTGGTAATCCTGCTCTTGTGAGTCATGCTGTAAAGCCTGTAAAAGGAATTCACAATCAAAGCTGTCAGGGTTTTGAACAGGTGTGTCATTTAGAAAGACGTCTGGCTTCAATGGAAGCAAAGCTAGCCAACTGACATCTGCTGGTTAGCTAAAATCCAGCAAATCATGCAAATCAGATTGGATTCTACAAAAAAGAACACGTTTGCTAATAAAAATACACACACCGCAAGTGAGCAGGTGCGTAGGTTTAGTTCTATAAGCTCTGGTTTGTATGGATTGAAAGATAATGATAATCACAATTTGTGAAATTATTTTAGCCTCTTAGCCAATATGCTATGTCAGCTAATTAGCACCTGGCATATTAGAACCATTAGCTTAGCTTTACCTTCATGCAAGCTAAATGTGTCCATTTCAGGAGTTATGACACAAGTATGTGTTAGTAGGTTTGCAAAACACTCACTAGCTAAGTATGAAATTATTGCCATTAATTACCATTAATTAGTCAAAAATATTAAGTGTGTGTGTGTTAAGTATAATGCATCTGGCTGTTTAGTGAATAACATTGACTTAGTGGTGGTTGAGCATAACTAAGAGCACATGCCTCTACATCTGCTGTATAAACACACACACACACTTAACCAAATTCATCTGTCAAAATTAAACTAGAGCATATGGTGGCCATCCCAGGAAATGAATTAGTTTAATCATGCTTCAACTGCATTCAATATTTAGGCAGGCACACACACACATACACACACACACACACACACACACACACACACACACGCCTGTTTCTTTTTGTTCTCCTTCACCTGGACAAATGTCAGCGAGCAAGCAACAAACACTTTCACATGTCAAAATGATTGTGTGTGTGTAAATGGTGCTACATTTTGTTAGCTCTGAATGCTGAGGACATGCTGTACACTGACTACACTGTGCTGAATCTCTGTCTCTTTCTCACACACATACAGAATATATATAAAATGATTTTTAACACTTGCCTCTTGGATTCTGAATGTTCTGAAGGTGTCAAATTGATTAATTTTCTAGAACAGTGGCTCAGACAAAAGTGCAGCTGTTAATCACAGGTTTATATTAACCTTGCTTATATTAACTTTGCTTGTTCTAATACATTATCGTTTTTATAGCAACAGCTCATGCACAGGGACTTTTAAAGAAGACACTTTCTTTAAAACTTTTCTTTCTTTAGAGACTCCAGATGTGTGCAATCTGTTTATTAAAGTTTTTGCAATGTTTACGGTAGGAGTATCCAGGTTCAGAGCTTTGTAACAGTTAAAGAAGTAGCGTTAATTTTTCAACATCTTTAAGACAACGGAGTTGACGCATTGTGGTTTCTTGGTAACATGACCCTAGCTATGAAAAAAATAGTGGTTTGTTTCATGAATGTTTCACAACATTAAATATAATTCTAAAGTGTTAAAACCTACAATCTTTGGCAAATTGATGCGGTATAAAAGTCTTAAACACCTTGAGATGTGCTGTTGTAGGAAAATAATCAAATTCTTCAAGGATTCATCTATTTCTGTCCTGACCAGGTCAGTTTCTTATCAAGTCAGGATTACTGTAGCTCTTGACAGGTGTTCCTCCGAGCACCAGTCCACCTCTGCAACTGCTCCAGAATGCAGCTGTGTGACTCGTTGTCAACTTTCCGAAGTTCTCCCACACCACACCATCTCTGCACTTCCTCCACTGGCTTCCAATATCTGCTTGCATCAGATATAAAACAATGATGCTTGCCTTCCAAGCAAAACACAGACCAGCCCCTACTTACCTCAAAGCACTTATCACACCTTGCGTTATCCTGCACCTCGCTCACTCCCTCCGATCTGCTAGCATCACCTGCTTGACTGATCCCACCATCGCTCAGGGAACAAGAAAACCTGCATCAAGTCTCCTCTCTGTATTGGCACCTTGGTGGCAGACTGAACTTCCCCTACATGTCCGAACAACCGAGTCTGACGTTTAAAGACCCAGGTCTTCCTGAAGTACTTAAATTAGCATTTTAAGTACTTCAAATGTGAAGCTTGTCTTACTATATATATATATATATATATATATATATATATATATATATATATATATATATATATATATATAGTATATTCCTATAGTATAGTTGACTTACAAGAGTGGAGGTAGGAGAACACAGGTAGACTACATCCTATGTAGAAGAGGCAATCTGAAAGAGATTAGTGACTGTAAAGTGGTAGTGGGAGAGAGTGTAGCCAGACAGCATAGGCTGGTGGTGTGTAGGATGACTTTGATGGTCTGTAAGACGAAGAGGTCAAAGATAGAGATAGAGAAGAAAACCAAGTGGTGGAAGCTGAAAAAGGAGGAATGTTGTGAGGAATTTAGACAGAAGTTGAGGCAGGCTCTGGGTGGTCAGGTATTGCTGCCAGATGACTGGGAAACTACAGCAGAAGTGATCAGGGAGACAGGGAGAAAGGTGCTGGGTGTGTCATCTGGAAGGAGGAAAGAAGATACGGAGACTTGGTGGTGGAATGAGGAAGTTCAGGATAGTATCCAGAGGAAGAGGTTAGCCAAGAAGAAGTGGGACATGGACAGGACTGAAGAGAATAGACAGGAATACAAGGAGTTACAGCGCAGAGTGAAGAGGGAGGTGTCTAAGGCCAAGCAGAAGGCATATGACGAGTTGTACACTAGGTTAGACACTAGAGAAGGAGAGAAGGACTTGTGCAGGTTAGCTAGGCAGAGGGATAGAGATGGGAAGGATGTGCAGCAAGTTAGAGTTATTAAGGATAGAGATGGAAGGGTACTCACAAGTGAGGAGAGTGTACAGAGGAGATGGAAGGAGTACTTTGAGGAGCTGATGAATGAGGAAAATGAGAGGGGAAAAAAGAGTAGAAGGGGTGAACTCTGTGGAACAGAAAGTAGATAAGATTAGAAAGGATGAAGTCAGGAAGGCTTTGAAGAGGATGAAAAGTGGGAAGGCAGTTGGTCCTGATGACATCCTGGTGGAGGTCTGGAAGTGTCTGGGAGAGGCAGCAGTGGAATTTTTAGCTAGTTTGTTCAACAGGGTTTTAGAGAGTGAGAGGATGCCTGAGGAATGGAGAAGAAGTGTGTTAGTGCCGATCTTTAAGAATAAGGGTGACATGCAGAGTTGCAGTAACTATAGGGGGATAAAGTTGATGAGCCATACAATGAAGCTATGGGAAAGAGTAGTGGAAGCTAGGTTAAGGAAGGTAGTGGAAATTTGTGAGCAGCAGTATGGCTTCATGCCCAGAAAGAGCACAACAGATGCAATTTTTGCTCTGAGAATTTTGATGGAGAAGTATAGGGATGGTCAGAGGGAGTTGCACTGTGTGTTTGTAGACTTGGAGAAAGCGTATGACAGGGTGCCAAGAGAAGAGCTGTGGTACTGTATGAGGAAGTCAGGAGTAGCAGAGAAGTATGTCAGAGTGGTGCAGGACATGTATGCGAGGAGCAGGACAGTGGTGAGGTGTGCTGTAGGTCAGACAGAGGAGTTCAAAGTGGAAGTGGGACTGCATCAGGGATCGGCACTGAGCCCCTTCCTGTTTGCTATAGTGATGGACCAGTTGTCCGAGGAGGTCAGACAGGAGTCTCCTTGGACAATGATGTTTGCAGATGACATTGTGATCTGTAGTGAGAGCAGGGAGCAGGTGGAGGGAGGAAAACCTGGAGAGGTGGAGGTTTGCGCTGGAGAGAAGAGGAATGAAAGTCAGTCGTAGTAAGACTGAGTACATGTGTGTAAATGAAAGGGAGGGAAGTGGAACAGTAAGGTTACAGGGTGAAGAGGTGAAGAAGGTACAGGAGTTTAAGTACTTGGGGTCAACAGTCCAGAGTAATGGAGAGTGTGGGAAAGAGGTAAAGAAGCGAGTGCAGGCAGGTTGGAATGGGTGGAGAAAGGTGTCGGGAGTTCTGTGTGATCAGAAAATATCAGCGAGAATCAAGGGGAAGGTGTACAGGACAGTGGTGAGACCGACCATGCTGTATGGTTTAGAGACAGTGTCACTGAGGAAGAGACAGGAGTCAGAGCTAGAGGTAGCAGAGCTGAAGATGTTGAGGTTCTCTTTGGGAGTGACAAGATTGGACAGGATTAGGAACGAGTACATCAGAGGGACAGCTCATGTTGGACGTTTGGGGGACAAAGTTAGGGAGGCCAGATTAAGATGGTTTGGACATGTTCAGAGGAGGGAGAGTGAGTATATTGGTAGGAGAATGTTGGGCATGGAGCTGCCAGGCAGGAGGCAAAGAGGAAGGCCAAAGAGGAGGTATATGGATGGAATTAATGAGGATATGAAGCTAGTGGGTGCAAGTGTTGAGGATGCAGAAGATAGGGATAGGTGGAGAGAGATGATTTGCTGTGGCGACCCCTGAAGGGAAAAGCCGAAAGAAGAAGAAGAAGATTCCTATAGTATAGTATGTCACCCTGGATCACGGTATCTGCTTGAATGCCTTTAATGTAATTGTAAATTTCTGGGTGTTGGATAACTGGTAAGTTTGTTGCATTTTATCACAAAGAGTACATCTGAGTTTCTTATTTTTCATAAATCTTGTCACAAAATAGTATGTAGAACGAGATGAAGGAGTTAGCTAGCTAGCTTTATATCTTAAAGTAGATGAACCCCACCTGCTACTGTAGATTCTAGAAGAAAAAGCTATGTACACTTATAATCTATTCTGGCTCAAATGGTTAAGGATATGCATTTTTCAAGAAAGATCAGCGTTCAAGCTCCAGCACTGCTAAACTGCCACTTTTAAGCCCCGTGAGCAAGGCCCTTAACTCTCTGTGCTGCAGAGATATCATGGCTGACCCTGTGCTCTGACCCCAACTTCCTAACAATGTAATATATATGTGTCCAATAAATAAAGGATATTTCTAATCATAACTAAAGGTTGTTGTTGATTATTTATCTTTCCTGGGACACGTGATCAACTGCACATCTAGAGAATTCGAGTAAAACTTGCTGAGTACTTTCATACCGCAGTAATGAAGGGTTTCTCATCTCCAGTGGCAAGACACTAAAGAAGCACAGGAAATCACATTTAATGACATCTCTCTTAGCATTGCTAGTCGTTGCTATGGCAACACTGAAGTGAGAAAGTACTCATCTGCACTCTCAGGAACTTAAAACCCCATGGATTGAATTTCGAGCTTCAAACGATTACATTAATGTTGAATATCAGTGGAGTTGCATCCCGTCTGTGAGTATTTGTTGTATGAGGACTTGCTCCCACACCAACTTAGTGGGGACTTATTTTAAACAAGATATTAGGTTTTCTTTAGATAGACACCAGGTGATTTTAAGACAGTTTTTAGCTTTACGGTCCTCATAATGCATCCTCACGATGTCATATTTACAAGAATGTGTGTTACATCATGTGCTGGACGAATGTGCTGTGTGGGAGTGAATATGACAGAACATCCCAATTAATTATGACACACACACACACACAGATACACACAGCCTGCAGGCAAACTGTTAGTGTGTGTCAGATCTCACCATGTCCACTCTAACACACAATCACAGAAACACCTCACTGCACATCTCTGTCTCTGTTCATCTCTCTTTGCTGTTGTTTAACCATCATTTGTAATTCTTGCATGAACAAAGAATCAGTGCATCATTTACTGAGCACTGCACACACACAGACACACTTGTGTATTATGTTTATAAGACTTTCAACATTACATATGAGAAAACACAACCTCCTCTTCTCTGTATGATAGATAGATAGATAGATAGATAGATAGATAGATAGATAGATAGATAGATAGATAGATAGATTTGACATTTTTGACATTATGGGGACATTTGCCAGATCCCCACAAAACAGTTGTTTTTCAATCTCTTTATATCAAACAAACAAACAAAAAAAAGTTGGACAAATGGTTTCCTCAAGGGCATCTCTTAAAAAAATTATTTATGTTACAAAATTGGACCTTCTAAAAAAGTAGTTTTAAATAAACACTATATCCACCTTCCCAGATAAAAGCTGCATTCTACAAAAGAGGGACCCTTGATGGTACCACAGCAGTACAGTTTGGCACCTTTATTTTTGAAAGAGAGAGATAGTGTGTGTGTGTGTCTGTGTGTGTGTGTGCGTACGTATAACAGAATAAAAAGAAGAGAAAATCTCCATGGACCGAAACAAAGAAAAGATTGATCTGTTCTGAGTGACAGGGCTAGAAAGTGAAACCTCTTCTTTCTGAGCAAAGGAAAAAATAGAGCGAGGGATTTATGGAGCGAGGGTAAAGGAGAGTGTGTTTCTGGATCTGTGAGTGTGTGTGAAAATGCCGATACGGATGCTGGGTTTGATTGGCGGCTCCTTTCTTCCTTTCATTTATGTTTTCCCCCTTCTTTTCTCTCCTCCATTTGTCCTCCAGTCATGTTTTTTTGTCCTTTCTTCTTCTCCCTCTGAAAGTGAGCAGACGACGATAAATGTCACGCACATTGCACTAGCAGTGATAACACACAAAAGATAAAAGCTGAATCCTGAATGACACTTCTGACGGTTACGGTTAAAATGCTGACAGGTAAAAGTCGAAAGTTTTACCATAAAGTCCCAATCGTATTAGAAACTGTAAAAAGTCTGGCAGCTATTGTTATATCAACATACAACAATATTGGCAGCTTCCAGACAAAAAAATATAAGATTCATGTTCTGAATTATTGCCGCTGTTTCAGTTCATACAGTTTTGACTCATTTCCTTTGACTCAATTCATTCACTGAATCTGTTAAATGATTCGCTGTGATTCTGTTGTTAATTCATTTGCCCAAATGTCCCCTAAAACTAATAATGAACAGTGTCAGTTGTGTGAAGCTGTTAAAAATTCATTCCTATTTTGTAATATTTCATAACGTGCTCGTATTTCCATTTTATGAAGAATCTTTTTAACACCCAGCCAAAGACAGACTATTAATTCATGCTCTGAGATGCTTGAAATCTCCAGCTGACTGATTAAAACCAAACAGTGCTCATTAAACCCACTGAGTCAGATCATTTGCTCTGAGAGAAAAGAACAAATCTCACTGATACAAACCCTATGAAAGAGTAAAGAATCTTTGCCATGACAGAAAAGGTCAGTGATTCAAGCACTGACCCAATGAATGAGAAAAGAATGAATCTTGATATAATTGAAAGATGCAATGATTGAAACAATGATCTGCTGAATGAGAGAGAAGCAAATAACAAAATAATCAGTAAAAGTTCCAAAATATTTACTGATTCAGTCACCAGCTATTTGAATGAGAGAAGCAAATCAGCTATGACCAAAAGATTCATTGATTCAAACACTGACTCTTTGAATGAGAGAGGAGCAAATCTCAGCCATGGCCAAAAGATTTACTGATTCAAATGCTGACTCTTTGAATAAAAGAGGAGTGAGTTTTGAGGTGACCAAAAGATTCACTGATTCATACACTGACTCTTTGAATGAGAGAGGAACAAATCTCACCCATGGCCAAAAGATTCAGTGATACAAACACTCTTTGGATAATAGACAAGTGAGTCTTGAGATGACCAAAAGATTCACTGATTCAAACAGAGACTCCTTGAATGAGGAGTGAATTTGAGCCATGACTGATTCAGGGTAGCATTTTATGAAGAAAACCGATATAAAGGTGTAGAAATATTTATTTAATTAAAACAATATTTTGAGTATTACAAATAGTTAGTGGTGCTTGAAAAGCACACTATTACTATTCGACATACTTATTCCTCTTCTTCCGTACAAAATTTTGTCTGCTAACTAATCCCGCGCCGTTTGTCGTAGACCCGCGAATGAGGTATCATATCGTGTGGCTTGTTCGGGAAAGATGTGCTATGACTTTTATAAGCGATCAGAATTTCGGTATTCCCGCCACACCCCTCAGAATGCTCCAAAAAGTCCCATAGAAATAAATGGGAGGAATTTTCTATCCTCAGTCAAACTCACACACGCACTGCAACATAGTCATATCACATATTTACAACACTCAGCACAATGAGGGGAAATGAGTGACGTGTGTCCGGATGATGTCACGTGACGTGACCCCAAACCCCAGGAATTATGGGAAATCACAAAATTAGGGCTACATACACGTGACATATCAAAACGCTCAGTACAATGAGGGGAAGTGAATGACATGTCTCCGGATGATATCACGTGACGTCACATGACACCACCTGGGAATTATTGGAAATCGCAAAACTACAACTACATACACATGCAACATATTAAAATGCTCAGCACACTGAGGGGAAGCAAGTGATGTGTATCTGGGTGACATCACATGACACCACGTGACCGCCCCGCCGGAATTATGAGTAATTTTCTACAACCTACACATGTGACATATCAAAACGCTCAGCACAATGTGGGGAAATGTGTCATGGACGAGTTTTGGCACGGCAAGCACCACTCATATTTTCTTCAGGAAATGTACATATCTAGTTTTATATATTCATTCATTCATTGTTTACTGCTTATCCAATCTATTCTCGGGTCACGGGGAGCCTGTGCCTATCTCAGGTGTCATTGGGCATCAAGGCAGGATACACCCTGGACGGAGTGCCAACCCATCGCAGGGCACACACACACACACTCTCATTCACTCACGCAATCACACACTACGGACAATTTAGAGATGCCAATCAACCTACCACGCATGTCTTTGGACTGGGGGAGGAAACCGGAGTACCCGGAGGAAACCCCCGAGACACGGGGAGAACATGCAAACCCCACACACACATGGTGGAGGAAGGAATCAAACCCCCCACCCTGGAGGTGTGCGGCAAACATGCTAACCACTAAGCCACCGTGCCCCCCAGTTTTATATATTGTTTTAAATTTATTATAATATATTGTATATATTCATATTTATAGTACTCTGTAATATTCTGTAAAATATATTTAGGATGCATGACACGTCTGTATTAATGCAGTTAACTAGCTCTCCGTACGTTTTGGTTAAAACTGCACTAGCACTATGACTTTAGGCTAGTTATTATCCCCAGTATGTTTGCTAATGGGTTTATGATGCTAAGCCTCTTTAAATTTCTGTACTCAGCCCAAAGCTTTTTTAAAGATTTCAGCCCATCATTATGGCAGGTTTATTTTTTTTCACTGAGAACAATCAACTGCACAATTACGTACAAATCCTTGGGAAAAAACAGATGCTAACAGATCCGCGCTCCTTAATGATAGCACTGTGCTAGTTTTATCTGCAGTTTTGTTGACTGACGGTCTAGCTTCAATGCGTAAACCACCCATTACTATCATTACACCCATTACAAACCACCCATGGGACTGTGTGTGTGTATGTGTGTGTGTGAATCCTAGCATGTGGGGTGGGCACATGCTTCATGAATCCTAGCATGTGGGGTGGGCACATGTTCTAAATGTAAAAAAAAATTTGTATTTGAATTGTGTACATATTAAAATGCAGTAAAATAAAAAATTAAATAAATAAACACGAGAAAATAAACATTTAAAATGTATATATTAAAATGCAAAAATATTTATAAAATAAATAAATACATCAGTAAATGAATAAAAAATGTAAAATGTATACATATTAAATACAAATTAGTAAGGATGTATCTGAAAACAAACAAACAAATAAATAGATAAACGTAAAATACAAATAATAAGAATAATTTTAAAAACAAACAGTCAATAAAAAAAGACATGGAAAAATACATGCACTTATGTGAAACATCATTCGAAACTTGACTTTTGTTTTTACAAGATTTCAGACCTAAAGGAAGTAAAACACATCATGGGATCTAAACAGAAACTGAGCATGTTGACTCAAGCTCATGATCAGATGTTTAGGAAAAAACTGCTCAGTGGTCCTGCAGGGCAGCATGGGATTGATAGAAGTCTTGATGGGATTGATAGGAGCATGTTATTCCTATAAACATGTAGCGAGGGACTGTGTGATGGATGGAGAGGAAAACTCCAGGTGACACAACAGAGCTGCTTTGCACTCATTTAAGAGCGAGCTGTCAATCATCTGAGCATTTTACCCATAAATCATAGCGCTTTCAGCCTAGTTCGTGAATGTTGAGTAAATTTTTGGTCATCACTAACAGCATGAGCATTTTTAGGTGATTTTTTTTTTCTTTTTCCAAGTTAGCAAATTTCATTCATTTATTTACTGTTTATTTGTACACAGTTTAACAAAATTGCTTTCAATTAGAGATGAAAATTTTGACTCATTTTGGTGACTCAACTAATTTGAATCCATTAAATGATTGACTGTTAATAATTTGCTGTTAAGTGATTCTGCCATTGATTCATTTGCCCAATTCTGATCATCTCATCTTGTAAAGCTAACTAACAGTGTGAGTAGAATTGTCACAATCGCTGAACTGACGGAGCACGCTGGTTGTGCCGGTGTAGATAAATCATACTCAACGCGGAGATACACGGCGGACAGGGGTTTTATTAAACAAAAGAAACAGAGATTCACGCAGACATTACACAAAGACGAGGACTAGCAACTAATGCAGACAGACGGCCACTATAAAAAAGGAACATAATCAAGACACATTGGGAACAGGTGAACAAAGGCGGAAACACATTAGGAAGAGGCGTGGCTAAAACAAACACATGACTCAATAAACAAAACCCCTGCTGAAGGCCCCCTAGTGGTCCATCGGGGGCACTTGCCCCCGTAACAAGAATAATAATCCAAAAAAAATATTTTCTATTTTGCATTATTTTAAATGTACTTGTATTTCCATTTGAATACATCATTTTAACACCCAACCAAAGACAAACTATTAATTCGTGTTAATTCTGAAATGGTCGAAATCTCCAGCTGACTGATTAAATTCAAACAGTGCTCATTAAACCCACTGAATCAAATGATTAGCTGTGAGAGAGAGGAATAAATCTCACTGATACAAACCCTATAAGAGAGTGAATCTTGGCCATGACACAAAGATTCACTGATTCAAACAATGACACACTGAACAAGAAAAGAATGAATTGAAAATAATTGAAAGATTCACTGATTGAATGAGAGAAGCAAATAACGGCCATGTTGAAAGGATTCACTGATTGAAACACCGACTGAAACATTGACAATGAATGACAATGAATCTTGTTAGAGATAAATGATTCACTGATTCTACTCTTTGAAATAGAGAGGAATGAATCTCAGCTATGACCAAAAGATTCACTGATTCAAACACTCACTCATCCATGACCAAAAGATTCACTTATTCAGACATTTACTTTCTGATTGAGGGAGGAGTGAATCTTAGCCATGACCAAACAATTGAATTACAATGGAGTAAATCTCAGCTCTGATCAAAAGATTCACTGATTCGAACACTGACTCAGCCAAAACACTGACGTTTTGAATGTAAGAAAAGAGAATCTGAGCCATGATCAAAAGATTCACTGACCTATTGCATAAAAGAGGCACAGAGCAGTTTTGGTCATGACTCACTGATTCAACTGAAGTTCATTTACAGATTTTTAAAAAACATAAACATGAGACTATATACAATGTCTTTTAATTCAGTTGTTATGTGTGGAAATGTAGTGCTTCCATGTTTCCATTTTAGTGGTTGGCTAAGCAATGAAAATAAGGAATGAGTCACTGCCTGGTCTTGATTCATTCACCTTAATGACAAGAATCATTCATGAACAAAACCTATCATGTTATGAATCACCTCAGAATCCTTAGCATTTATCAGATACACTGAAGTAAAGGTGATGTTTTGGCACATTAGGATCGTTATGTTTGTTATTAGAGAAGGTGCAATTTGTAAGAATTTTAATTGGTCTGTTGATGTCTTTAATTAGAAGATAAATGATGAATAGCAAAGCAGTGAGAAAGTGAGACTAATTCTTGTGGAGTCGGCCACACACACACACACACACACACACACACACACCCTGCAGTGAGCTAACAACTTGACACATCTCTTGGCAACAGCGCAGCTTCATGTACCTGCAAAATTTGATTGTAGATGAATGATGAGGCAGATCTTGTGTTTATAACTGTGATCCCCTTTTTTTCTCTCTCTCTCTCTCTCTCTCTCTCTCTCTCTCTCTCTCTCACTCACACACACACACACACACACACACACGCACACACACACACACATTTCATCACTTGGCCTACACTGCACTCTCTTTCATTTAAGCAGGTAACTTAAGGTAATGTGATGATGGAAAGTATGAAAATGTAATAAGGATAATAATGTAATCATTCTTTTTTTTTTTCCATGACTCTGAAGTTCATGACTCTTCATACCTGAAGTCTACTGATAAATAATGGTGAATTTCAAACATCCTTTTTATCCACCTGCTATATCATTTACAGCACTCTGTATCATTATATAAAGCAAAGTGGTGGTTTAAAAAAGAATCATGAACCACTGATGGAATTTACAAACCACTGTCAAAGCTCATTTTGGCTGTGAAATCTGATTGGCTGGGCTAATTTGAAATTCAATTACTATAATTCCAAAATGGGGGGCACGGTGGCTTAGTGGTTAGCACGTTTGCCTCACACCGCCAGGGTTGGGGGTTCGATTCCTGCCTCTGCCGTGTGTGTGGAGTTTGCATGTTCTCCCCGTGCCTCGGGGATTTCCTCCGGGTACTCTGGTTTCCTCCCCCAATCCAAAGACATGCATGGTAGATTGATTGGCATCTCTAAATTGTCTGTAGTGTGTGATTGTGTGAGTGAATGAGAGTGTGTATGTGCCCTGCGATGGGTTGGCACTCCATCTAGGGTGTATCCTGCCTTGATGCCCAATGACGCCTGAGATAGGCACAGGCTCCCTGTGACCCGAGAATAGTTCGGACAATGAATGAATAATTTCAAAATATCAATATATAAATAATGTCATGTTGAACAGCATATGTTCTGTTTGAAACAAATACTGGACATGATGAAAAGATTCACTGATTCAAACACTGTTTCAGCAATGACAGAAAGATTCACTGATTCAGACGCTAACTCAGCCATGACCAAAAGATTTACTGATTCAAGCATTGCCTCAGCAATGTCCAAAAGATTCACTGATCAAAGAACTGACTCAGCCATGACCAAAAGATTCCGTGATTAAAGCACTGACCCGATCCATAACCTATAGATTTACCGTTTCAAGCATTCACTCAGCAAAGACCAAAAGATTCACTGATTCCAACACTGACTTAGAAATGACCAAAAGATTCACTGATTCAAGCACTGTTCTCTTTGAATGAGAGAGGAGTGAATCTCAACTATGACCAAAAGATTAACTGATTCCAACACTGATTCCATCACTACATTACTTGCTTGAATGAAAGATAGTGTTATGTAGGCTGAGTGATGAACAACTTGGAAAACAAGTGGTCTATAAATAACATGATGCTGAACTTAACGTGTTCTGTTTCAGTGTGCAAATCAGGAAGAAAACATTTAACAGCTACAATAAATAGCCCAAATATTATTATACACATGTAATATTCTGTACTGAGGGGTCTGAGGAAGGCAGTTAAAGTGATCCCTAGCTAGCAAAAAGTTCAAGAATCCCCACCAAAGACTAAAGAATAAAGGCCAGCACACAAAATGATGGAGTTGCTAAGGCTTAAACAGACCTTTACAAAGAAAATGTACTAAATCAGTCATCTAGTTTTGTTCACTCTGAATATGCTACTTGTTTTAAACCAAGTTGAATCATCACAATTCAATCTAAGGTTTCCTCCGGGTACTCCGGTTTCCTCCCCCGGTCCAAAGACATGCATGGTAGGTTGATTGGCATCTCTAAATTGTCCGTAGTGTGTGATTGTGTGAGTGAATGAGAGTGTGTGTGTGCCCTGTGATGGGTTGGCACTCCGTCCAGGGTGTCTACTGCCTTGATGCCCAATGATGCCTGAGATAGGCGCAGGCTCCCCGTGACCCGAGAATAGTTCGGATAAGCGGTAGACAATGAATGAATGAATGAAGATTATATTTACAGTTAAGGTTAAGTTGCCAAACTGCTAGTTAGCAAAACACTAGTAAAATTTACCTCACATATTCTCTGTGACAGAAAAGAGTAAATAAGACAGATTAGCATTTTTTTCTAAGACATTGTTTTATATTTACATTTAAAGTTAACATTAGGTGACCAAACTGTAAGTTAAACTGCTAGCTACCAATTGCTAGTTAAAATTACCTCACATTTTCTCAGTGACAGGAAAGAGAACAGTAAAAACTTGGTTTATATTTATAGTTATATTAGTTATTATTAACTAATCAAATTGCTAGTTAGAAATTGCTAGGTAAAATTTACCTCAGGTTTTTGTAGTAACAGGAAGGACAGTTGTAAATCAGGCAGATTTGTATTTTCTCTAAGAACCTTTTAAAGATAGGATTGGTAACTTACAGTTATCATTAAGTTACCAAATTGCTAATTAAAAATTACCTCACATTTTCTAAAAAAATTACCTCATATTACCTTCAAAGTTTCAAAGAAACTACTTTATATTTATAGTTATATGTACAGTTAATGTTATTTTACTCAATTTTGTGGTTTTACAAATCTATTAATGTTACTTTTTGTTAGTTAAAATTTACCTCACATTTTCTCTGTAACAAGAAGCAGAGTGTTTATAAAAGTATAAAATAAACAGCTATGGAGCAGCAATGTGCCATTTTGGAAAGCTTTCATGCTATGTGCACTTTTTAATCTGTCTGTTTATGAGTGTGTTGCTGTTTGTTTGTGTGTTTGTGTGTTTGTGTGTGTGTGTGTGTGTGTGTGTGTGTGTGCGTGTGTGCGCAAACACTAAACTGTGAGATATCGATTACACGCAGTGAGAGCCTTTTCAATTAGACACAAGAAAGAGAGGCTAATCAAGTTGAGCCGCACGCTAATTACTCGCATTAGCGCCAAAATGAATAGCAGCGGTTAACCGCTGTCTCTTTCTTTCTCTCTTCCTTTCTCTCTGTCTGTCCTTCTTCTCCATTTTAATGAGGCTAATAGAGAAAGGGGTGGAACATAAATGTTGTATGAAGATGTGATTAAAGTGAGACGGATGTAAAAGCTCAAGGGACGCAACCAATTTCTGTAAAGGACAAGAAGAAGAACAAGCTGGTGTTTGCATTCATTGTTTTATACATTCCTTTCAGTGAGGGCTTTATCCAGGTCAGGGTTGCAGTGGATCGGATTGAGAAACTCTATCCTGAGATTTCTGGTTAATTTAACCTTATTGCAAAATGTTAGTGATACCTGGCTAACCTGACAGAATGGCGATATATTCATTGGGGGAAAAAACAGTTATTTTTTCCATCAAACCCATTTCTGCTCTCTGAGATGTTCCAAGTACTTGTTCATCTAAAAAGAAACTCAAATTTGATCTTAAACCACTAGAATTCTGTGTAAGGTTATCCAACAAAGGGAAAACACGTCTAAAACACACTGAAAGCCAACAATAAAATGAGTATAGTGTATAATGAATATAATGAGTCCTGACTCATTTTATATCAGACTCACAGCCAGAAAATCATTCATTTGTTTAAACAAATTTTTAAAAAGTCTATTTCCAACTCCCCAATGTACTGCTAAAAAAAAGTTGAACAAAGAAGCCTACAAATGGCTCATGATATTTGACCTCCACACCACCAGAGGGCACCACTTTCCCCAGTCTAGGAATAATTCCTCTGCTCATTTCCTGTTCCGATTAATACAGTGGGTAAAATAAGTATTGAACATGTCACCATTTTTCTCAGTAAATATATTTCTAAAGGTGCTATTGACATAAAATTCTCACCAGATGTTAGTAACAACCCATGCAATCCACACATGCAAAGAAATCAAACCACAGATGTCCATAAATTAATTGATGTGATCTTGAATGCTGTTTACAAAGCACATGGAAACGTACACACCTCTTAATGACTGTTACAACTCATGTAAGTACTGAATCATTTCCTTGCATTAATATTGTGTTTAGTTGTTTGGATTCATTTCTAGATTTGTTGTG
Organism: Hemibagrus guttatus; assembly: GCA_033459395.1. Lineage (NCBI taxonomy): Eukaryota > Metazoa > Chordata > Actinopteri > Siluriformes > Bagridae > Hemibagrus > Hemibagrus guttatus. Next base: position 7,088,218 of record JAUCMX010000011.1, read on the forward strand.
TATTGATCTCTAGCTAGCTAGCTTGGCTTGTTCTTTGAGTTTTGTTGTTTGTGTTTCTCTTTATCTCTTTATCTCTTTATCTCACTGTGTTTGTCTTGGGCCTATTTTTTTGGAGGTTTCTGATTGTAGAGGTTGATCTGAATAATCCTACAGAATCCTGTTCATAATAACATTCTTGTTTGGTGATACGGAATTGCAGCTATAGAGATAAGTAAATGATTCCATGCATGAAGTATCACGTTCATAAATGAAGTAAATGATATAATTATATAAATGGATGTTGTTGCTTTTTTTTAGAACAGCAATGTGGACAGCCAAAAATAAAAGAAAAAGACAAAATGTCTTTCTTTTCTTTTTGGTTGTCCACATTGCATTTCTGTGCACACAATGTTTGATTCACTTCTTGTGGGTGAGTCGATTCAGAGCCGATTCACTTTCAATCGAAGTGCGTACTCAGTAAATGTAGACCAAGGTCGTGTTGCTCTGGCTGTTTTTCTTCCACACTAGAGTGTGATTACTGTGTTCTCACCTGCCTACAGAACTGAAGAACCTTATCAAAGGTGGAGAACACACCAAACTGATTCAACCTGTGTGTGTTTGTGAAAGGCAGTCAATGCTCAGTGCTTATGCCCCAGGAATCTTGATTACAATTCACTAGCAGATGTTTTCTAGGAAACACTTAATACTTGGTATCATACTTCAACAGTTTGTTCTGTGTTTGTGTGTGTGCATGCTTATCCTTCACTCTGTTTCAAGTGCGTTTGATGAATTGTTTGATCAATCCTGATTTTGCATCGTTGTCAAAAAGACACACACACTCGCAGCCTGAATGGACCTGAATGGACAAGCTCTATTTTGAACAGCTGGAGACAATGTGTATAGTTACATTCATGCTTGACTTGACAAACACACATACAAAGATAAGAGGAAGATTAATGTCCTTTCCTGTGTTACAGGGTAACTGAGTGATCTCTACATGATCGTAGCACTTATTTATTCAGTCCTTTTGCCCCCCCCCTCGCTCGCTCGTGCACTCTCACGCTCTCTCTCACTCTCTCTCGCTCTTTAATACTCAGATCACACACACAGAGGCAGAGCGATAGAAACGAGAGCAGATTTACAACCTGACACTGAATCTGCTATGAGGGAGAGAGAGATGGAGTGGAAAGAGAGCAGAGATGGACAGACTCATGAAATGAAAGCTAGAGTGAAAAAAGTACAGAGATGGTGGTGGAGGAGAGGAATGAAGATGGAGGGATTAATGATGGAGGTGTTAACAAATCTTATGCTCTTATGCTTCCTCTACACCTTCTTTCCTGCCGGACTTTCTCTTTCTTTCTCAATCCTTCTCTCTTAATCTATTTCTTACTTTCCATATTCTATCCATCTTTTTTCTTGGTACATTTTGCTCTTTTCTTATCCTCTCACTCTCTCCTTTTTTTTTTTTGCTTCTCTCTGTCCCTCCTTTCTTTCTCTCCTTTTCCATTCCTTTCACTCTGCCAGACTCTGTGATGGAGAGATGTTTGCATGTCACATTCTTCATTCTGTATGAAGGTGATTGGGAGTGTAGATAGTTTTACACACACAAACTAAATCTAACCAGTGACACGTTTCTATTGATTTCCAGTCATGTTTATCCTGATGGAATGTTTAAAACTGTTTAATGTTGGGAAAATCGTGCGGAAGTGTTAAACGCACATGAACATCACAAAGTGGGAATTACGAGTGGGATTTTAAGCACTCGTGTTTTCATTTATTTTTAAATATGAAGCTTTTTAGATGCCCATTTTATGATTTATTTATTTATTTTGGATTTATGAAACATTTTTTTGCTATTTTTTTGCCTGCCAGACTTCGTTATAAACCTGATGACTAATGCATGTTTAAAGGTAGTGTTTTCACGCTAAATTATTTTTACAGGCATTTTATTCATGTAGAAAATGCTAATTTCATTATATTTAAAAGGGAGTTTTGCTTTATAGCTGCTCTTAGAATACTATGTTTCACTGAAATCTTTTTTACTTCAGAATCTCAGCTCAACCTGCAAAAACCCTGCTCTATCTATTCATTTATTTATTAAAATATACCCCCCCTTACAGCTAATTCCTTTTTATTTCCAGTTTATTTTACTGTTAACCATTTTTCTCTTCACTTTGTCTCTATTTTGATAACACAGACATTCGTGAAGTGTTTCACTGTATGACCTACTGTGCAATTGTCTGTAACCAAATAAATGTGAAATTTAAAGATCAGGTTTTAAAGCACTGCAGAAAGACATCTGAACATTCTCTAGCTACACTGAGGAGGATTTCCTCATGCGATGAACGTCAAGCTTTTATAAAATTCAACCAATGCTCAGCACAGCAAACTTAAATTTCCTGTAAAGGTTCCTGTGCCTCTAATACACATATCGTTTGTGAGGGACATGCTTACTGATGCAACGACTGTGGAAAAATGTCCAGGACCAAACTTCCTGGTTTCAGGCATCTGTGTGGGTGCAGATATAATGACACGCTGCTGACCACATGACCATATTTCGGAAATGTTTCATCATCCCCACACACAGTTTGTTAGTTTTGGTGAGGACCTTCTATTGACATTACTGTCGTTAATTAATGCTGTGTCTGCTACTTAAAATAACCTCATCCTCAGTGACGTTATTTTACACACGCACACACCTGTCTTTGTACTTTAGTCACATTTGCACTCTTTTCCATTCCTTGGGTCTGTGTGTAGGTGAGTAATGAAAGGTGTGTGTGTGTGTGTTCACTTCATAGGATTAAAGTGTTCCTGCTTAAATCTTCACAGACACACACACACAATATAGTGTAGAATGTAAACACGCTTGTTCTTTTTCCATTCCTCTGTTAGTCTAATATACGTGTGTATATGCACAAAGGAGGAGATGACCATATTTGGTAAAAAAATGGAAGAATGGTAATCAATATCGCTGTCACACACACTGTCACCTACATGCGCACACACACAAAGCTGTAGGGGAGAACAGCAGAAAGAATTGTAGAGTCAGCGGGGGACAAATGACACACACACTCCCTAATGGACGCACACACACATGCACACATTTATCTACAGTTTTAGAAGCACTTGAGCAACTCTCAGCATGAGTGTTCTGAAAGCATGTGTGTGTGTGTCAGCCAGCAGTAGATGGGTTCCCCACAACTCAGGAGGTAGACAGGTGAGAACTGTCCACACACAGTGAGTGATCATTTAGTTCAACAGTCAGTCTCTCTCTCTCTCACACTCACACACACGCGCGCGCACACACACACACACGCACACACACAGAGTGATGAATATCTGAGAAGATTTAAATATCTCTCTCTCTCACATACAGACACTGTGTGTTTGTGTGTGAGAGAGAGAGACCCCCCTGCAGCTAAATGAAGCTCCTCTACTCTGTTTTCTCATTTAAATACTCATTTTTATTGCCTTTGTCTGTTTTTTTATGTGAAATGTCTAGTCACACCTGCTGTGAAAATTAACACTGATGTTACATCAACTCTTACGAAAGCTAACGAAATTTTCACACCGAATCCTAAAGATCAGGATTTCATTTATTTCACCCTCCACCACGACAAAAATGTACTCTGAAGTGATTTATATTTATGTCATTAAAAAAAAAATCTTCGGTTGCTGTTCTTAACTACACCCACATCCAAGACTCCGCATCTCCGTCTACTCTACCGCTTTTACAACATGCCCCTTCCCGATTCTGCTTAAGCAACGACAAAAGGACTCGATATATATTTTTAAAAGAAAATTCAATACCCAGCTCAGCCGCCCTGCAGTGTTCTCTCTGCTGTTCCGTATGAGAAACCATTAATGCGAGAAGTTTGGCATTTCACAGGGGAAACTTTTATTCTGACTTTAAGTAAAACAGTAAATGTTTCAGAGAAAATCTCGCATCTCCTTACTGATACGTAAACAAGCTAGGAATTTATCAATGAAAAGTTTTCTTTTTTTTTTTACCACCAATACAGTGCTACAATATAACTGAATAACTATTAGCAAATTAACGCTACATAAATCAACAAACCTACTAAATCTTGACATGTGTAAACACCTGGGTGAATAAACCTATGATTTGGATTCGTAAAGTAACAATTCCAGATGAATCATTCAATTCTTAAGGCAGCAATCTGTTATTTTTGATAATGATTCTGCTAGAATTTGATTCGGTTTGTATAAATGCAATGATTCAATAATTGACCGTACCACTAAATTTGCTATATTATGTGATTTTGATTGACAAGGCAATTTGATGCTGATGATTTTGATTCATAAGCCAATAATATGATTTGACAATAATGCTAAATCTGTTTTATGGTATTATTTTGATTCTTAAGCCAAAAAAAAATCAATATTTTACAATACCAAATTATTTGACTCATGAGTCAACAATTCAATAGTCTAGCCATGGGGGTCACAGTCCAGTGACTTCTGTGCTGGTCCCAAGCCCGGATAAATAAAGAGGGTTGCATCAGGAAGGGCATCCGGCGTAAAACACTGCCAAATTTAACCATGTGAATCGTCAGTACTCTGAATTTCATACCGGATCGGTCGAGGCCCGTGTTAACAATGACCGCCATTGGCGCCGTTGACCTACAGGGCGCCGGTGGAAATTGGGCTACTGTTGGTCGAAGAAGTAGAGGAGGGAAGACTCTGCGTAGACAGAGAGAGAAGAGGAAAAGTAAGAATGTAGGACTGAAAATAGGAACTCTGAATGTTGGTACTATGACAGGGAAAGGTAGAGAGCTGGCTGATATGATGGAGAGAAGGAAGGTGGATATACTGTGTGTACAGGAGACCAGGTGGAAGGGTAGCAAGGCTCGTAGTATAGGAGCAGGATTCAAGCTGTTTTATTATGGTGTGGATAGTAAGAGAAATGGGGTAGGTGTGGTCCTGAAGGAGGAGTTGTTCTGAATGTTCTGGAGGTGAAGAGAGTGTCAGACAGAGTGATGAGTCTGAAGTTCGAGATTGAAGGGGTGATGTTGAATATTGTTAGTGGTTATGCCCCACAGGTAGGTTGTGAGTTAGAGGAGAGAGAGATTCTGGAGTGAATTAGATGAGGTGATAGAGAGTATTCCCATGGGTGAGAGAGTGGTGATAGGAGCAGATTTTAATGGACATGTTGGTGAGGGGAACACAGGTGATGAAGAGGTGATGGGCAAGTTTGGAGTTAATGAAAGGAACCTTGAAGGACAGACGGTAGTGGACTTTGCAAAGAGAATGGACATGGCTGTGGTTAACACTTATTTTCAGAAGAGGGAGGAGCATACAGTAACTTACAAGAGTGGAGGTAGGAGAACACAGGTAGACTACATCCTATGTAGAAGAGGCAATCTGAAAGAGATTAGTGACTGTAAAGTGGTAGTGGGAGAGAGTGTAGCGACAGCATAGGATGGTGGTGTGTAGGATGACTTTGATTGTCTGTAAGAAGTGGTCAGAGACAGAAGAAAACCAAGTGGTGGAAGCTCAAAAAGGAGGAATGTTGTGAGGAATTTAGACAGAAGTTGAGGCAGGCTCTGGGTGGTCAGATAGTGCTGCCAGACGACTGGGAAACTACAGCAGAAGTGATCAGGGAGACAGGGAGAAAGGTGCTGGGTGTGTCATCCAGAAGGAGGAAAGAAGATAAGGAGACTTGGTGGTGGAATGAGGAAGTTCAGGATAGTGTCCAGAGGAAGAGGTTAGCCAAGAAGAAGTGGGACATGGACAGGATTGAAGAAAATAGACAGGAATACATGGAGTTACAGCGCAGAGTGAAGAGGGAGGTATCTAAGGCCAAGCAGAAGGCATATGACGAGTTGTACACTAGGTTAGACACTAGAGAAGGAGAGAGGGACTTGTACAGGTTAGCTAGGCAGAGGGATAGAGATGGGAAGGATGTGCAGCAAGTTAGAGTTATTAAGAACAGAGATGGAAGGGTGCTCACAAGTGAGGAGAGTGTACAGAGGAGATGGAAGGAATACTTTGAAAAGCTGATGAATGAGGAAAATGAGAGGGAAAAGAGTAGAAGGGGTGAACTCTGTGGAACAGAAAGTAGATAAGATTAGAAAGGATGAAGTCAGGAAGGCTTTGAAGAGAATGAAAAGTGGAAAGGCGGTTAGTCCTGACGACATCCCGGTGGAGGTCTGGAAGTGTCTAGGAGAGGCAGCAGTGGAATTGTTATCTAGTTTGCTTAACAAGGTTTCAGAGAGTGAGAAGATGCCTGAGGAATGGATAAGTGTCTTAGTGCCAATCTTTAACAATAAGGGTGATGTGCAGAGTTGCAGCAACTATAGGGGGATAAAGTTGATGAGCCATACAATGAAGCTATGGGAAAGAGTAGTGGAAGCTAGATTAAGGAAGGTAGTGGAAATTTGTGAGCAGCAGTATGGCTTCATGCCCAGAAAGAGCACAACAGATGCAATTTTTGCTCTGAGAATTTTGATGGAGAGGAGCAGGACAGTTGTGAGGTGTGCTGTAGGTCAGACAGAGGAGTTCAAAGTGGAGGTGGGACTGCATCAGAGATCGGCTCTGAGCCCCTTCCTGTTTGCTATGGCGATGGACCAGTTGTCAGAGGAGGTCAGACAGGAGTCTCCTTGGACAATGATGTTTGCAGATGACATTGTGATCTGTAGTGAGAGCAGGGAGCAGGTGGAGGAAAACCTGGAGAGGTGGAGGTTTGTGCTGGAGAGAAGAGGAATGAAAGTCAGTCGTAGTAAGACTGAGTACATGTGTGTGAATGAAAGGGAGGGAAGTGGAACAGTAAGGTTACAGGGTAAAGAGGTGAAGAAGGTACAGGAGTTTAAATACTTGGGGTCAACAGACCGGAGTAATGGAGAGTGTGGGAAAGAGGTAAAGAAGCGAGTGCAGACAGGTTGGAATGGGTGGAGAAAGATGTCGGGAGTTCTCTGTGATAGGAAAAATATCAGCGAGAATCAAGGGGAAGGTACAAGTCAGTGGTGAGACTGTCCATGCTGTATGGTTTAGAGACAGTGTCACTGAGGAAGAGACAGGAGTCAGAGCTAGAGGTAGCAGAGCTGAAGATGTTGAGGTTCTCTTTGGGAGTGACAAGGTTGGACAGGATTAGGAACGAGTACATCAGAGGGACGGCTCATGTTGGATGTTTGGGGGACAAAGTTAGGGAGGCCAGATTAAGATGGTTTGGACATGTTCAGAGGAGGGAGAGTGAGTATATTGGTAGGAGAATGTTGGACATGGAGCTGCCAGGCAGGAGGCAAAGAGGAAGGCCAAAGAGGAGGTATATAGGTGGAATAAATGAGGATATGAAGCTAGTGGGTGCAAGTGTTGAGGATGCAGAAGATAGGGATAGGTGGAGAGAGATGATTCGCTGTGGCGACCCCAAAGAAGAAGAAGAGGATTTGAAGAAGATTTGGAAAACAATTTAATATTTGACCATACCATGAACTCAGCCATGATTTGATTCATATAGCAACAATTTGACATTTGACTGTACACTGAATCATCTCTAATAAAATTTTGATTCATAAGGTAGCGATTTGATACTGTTGCTTCAACTAAGGTACGATTCACGGTTTGACAATACCGCTGAATCAACTAAGATATAGATTTGGCTAATAGTGTACTAGTCATCACATTGGGTTCCCTTTTGAGTCTGGTTCCTCTCAAGGTTTCTTCCTAATTCCATCTAAGGGAGTTTTTCCTTGCCACAGTCGCCTGAGTCACCTCAGGCTCGCTCACTAGGGAAAATTTTGTCTAACATCAAGGACTGTTTGTTTGTATGTTTATTGTTTCTTATGTTCTGTAAAGCTGCTTTGAGACAATGCTCTCTGTTAAAAGCGCTATACAAATAAAATTGAATTGAATTGAATTGAATCTGCTTTATATATAGAAGGTCCTGGGTTCGCGCACCAGTGGAACCAAAGATTCAAGGAATTCAACAAATGAGTAGGTGTTTCTCCAATGATCGTCTCACACTTTAAAGTAATTCAAAGCCAGAAATAAATGGAAGTTCTAAAATCACATCGGAGCAGTGGTGGCTCAAGTGGTTAAGGCTCTAGGTTGTTGAATAGAGTTCAAGCTCCAGCACTGCCAAGCTGCCACTGTTGGGCCCTTGAGCATGGCCCATAACCCTCTCGCTCCAGGGAAGCTGTATCATAGCTGCCCCTGTGATCTGACCCCAACTTCCTCAGCTGGGATTGCAAAGAAAAGAATTTCACTGTGCTGTAATGTGTGTGTGTGTGTGTGTGTGTGTGTGTGTATATAGCAATAATAAAGGCTTCTTCTTCTTTTAAGGCATCAAATTGATCTTTTGTTAGTACTGCTGAATCAGCTATGATTTGATTCATTATGCAGTGATTTGAAATTTGACTGTACCATTAAATTAGTTATGATATGACTCCTTTCATAGAAGTTTGCTGATTCAGTACAATCCTTTAAATGTTTTGTTTATGAAACAGTTCATCCCTCACAGCTATTTTGCTGTATTTGCTCACACAGTGGATTGTGGTTAATAGTGCTTACACTATTCTACATGATCAATATGTTTAGTTGTGTAGTTAGATTAAATGGATTCTTGATCAGTTGTCATGGCAAGTCAAATTTGGATCTCAGCAATAATGAATTCTGATTGGTCAAAAAAAAGTTCTGCTGTTTCTCCACATCACCTATAATAAATTCTATCATTCATCATGTGTAGCTGTGCTCTTCCTCTCCTTATGTCTTTGAGAGAATCAATGTTCCCCTCTTGATATAGCACTTGTTAAACCCCAGCAACAGACGGCCACTTTGGCAACCCATGATATTACTAATGTTACATAACCGCCGATGGATGTCATCATGGTGAAGACTTGACACTGAAGGAGAGAGTTATAGAGACAGGAAAGGATGAGTGCGGGATTTAAATGAGATGGGTGGAAAGAGGAAGGGAGTTGGAATCAAAGTTATGTAAGATTTTAATACTTTTAAGAAATTTTGAGGAATGAGATCAAAGCAACTGATGTCTCCACTATTTCAGGTAAAAATAAAGTCATGAAAATATTCATCTCAGGTTTTGTTCACAAGCCAGGAATTTCCTACAGTGTAAATTTTGGCCACAAAAACATGTTTAGCCTCAAAAACATTATTCTCTAGTGCAAAGGTAATGCAAATAATTTAAGATAAAAAAATAAAAAGCAGAGTATGATGTACAGATTGTTGACAAAATTCAATGCTAGTAAAAAACCTGACTAAAAGTTGCTGTAGCAATTTCTGGAAAACTGGAAACTTTTTTTGGAAATATTTACATTTTTTTTTGGTAATTATATGCATTAAAAAAAACAATATATGCATATTTTACAAAAACACCACATTTCTTCCTCAGTATCTACAAGCTGTTTAACCATCCAGTCTAACAAATGTCTGAAAAAGAAAAACATTTGAAAAAACTAATTCGGTTTGTAATCAGATTCTGTTCGACACTTCGCCGTCAAATCATCAAAACATAGAGCGCTTACACAGTCTGCAGATATGACTGCAGAAATATTGGAAATGTTTTAAGCAACAAATTAAAAACAGGTAAATTTAGCCAACAGGTTAGAAGGCAGTGAACGAATGATTTATTCATCTTTTTTTCCTTTTTTTTCCTCTACGCAGACCATCTATCAAAGATCAGTGACTTGTGTGACTTTCAGCTCTGAGATCTAATCCATAAAAAAAAAAAAAACATCAGTAAATGGATCCATCAGATAAAATTATAAATGTAGAAGTAGGCAGTGGGAAAAATCAGAAGCTTTTTTAGGGTAAATAAATTTCATCCATCTTGAGTTGTGGTACCTTCTCAGAAGAGAAAAATTTCAGTTCATGATGTTTTTTTCCCCCCAAAAACTATATATAGTTTATTTTGAGTTTTAGATGATTGTGGAAATGATTTTAACGCACTAGCACTAGGCCAGAATTGTGCTGTTTATTTCCCTTGCTTCCATTTAACAAGGACTAATTTTCCACCCAATATTTATTTTTTTTTCCCCTGAGAGTGTTCTTAAGCTAAATAACTGATGACCAGCTCAGAGCCATGATCAGAGCTAGCTTAAACTAAGAAAACACTGAGAAAAAACTACTCACTTTAAATTCCAGAAGATTTAGTTCCATTTCTAAACATGGGACTTTATTGATTTAATTAATTAATTAATATTAATTAATTAATTAATTAATTAACCTAAAATTTTGGGTTTGTATCTTTTCATTTGTTGCCATAAACAGAATAATTTGGATTTATTTCAAGACTCCAGCTACAATCCAAACCAACATTAAACATTTACCTATAAAAATGACCAGAACATTTTCAGTAACATGCAGTCAAAACCATTTCCCAATCAACAGCAAATGACTAAGTCGAACTAACGTAACAAGACGCTGCTAGCTTTAGCACCTAAATATGGTGAATTTTTTCCATACAACTTTGGCTAATTTAAAAATATTTGTCCACCGAAGTGTTGGCGGGAATCTTGAATTAATTCTGCAGTGTAGCTAGCTAGCTATGTACTTTAGAAAATGATTTGATGTGAAATGGTGTATCTAGCTACAGTATATTGGAAGACCAAATTTATTTTATGCAGTCACCTGGCTAGTTATTTTGTTTGGGGTTAGCTTCTCTAGCACCAGCTCCTCTGCTTAGCTCTGGCTTATTTTAGCTATTTAATTACATACTTCAGCAATAGCACTTCACTGCAATGTAAGCTAGCTTATTTATAGCAAGCTGGATTTTCCGGCTGTGTGAGTTTTGGTGTCGCATATTGTACAATTAGTCTGTGTACAAGTACACAAGCTATGATGAAAAGAAATAAACAGGAAACATGCTAATGGTCAGAAAAAGCTCTTGTTACCCAATGTGTGCGTTTGCGCAAGTGCATTTTGTAAAGCACGTTGTTGCCGTTTTCTTGAATCACAGGTCTATCGTAAGAGGATCTTCATGGAAAAATCTGACCTGGAGTGTAATTAGTGTTGAAAAAATCATAAGCTGCACGGAATCACACTTCTGTTACTGAAGGTATCATGTGTGTTTTAGTTAAACAGGAAGTGGGTGAGTGGAGCAGATGGCCGTTCAGCTCTGAGCTAACCGAATAATATCCAGTAGAGTAAAAAACTGCACAGCCGAGTCGAGTTTTTATCGTGTGTCACCTTTCCTCTCCAATTTTCCTCCATGTCTCTCGCTCTGTCTTTTCCAATATCTCTCTCTACTGGGTTTCTCTCTCTCTCTCTCTCTTGCTCTCTCTCTCGCTCTCCACCTACACAAGACAAACTCTTGAGAATCTGGAAGTCAGAGCGAAAAAGCGCTTTAGGTGTCACGCTGGCTGCTGAAGCGGTTGCCATGGCAGTGGAGATTCATGTAAAAGACCTGAATGATGGATGGAAGAGAAATGAGCTGATTGTGTGTGAAGAAGGAGAAGAGGAAAACGTGAGGGAATGAGAGAGTGAGAGAAAGAGAGGGGAAAGGATTAATGGGGATTCTGATTGTGTAATGAGTGTCAGGAGGCAGGGCAGAGATAAGACACAGTGTGTTTGTGTGTGTGTAAATATTATATTAAGAGATGGATATAAAATGGGTTTATTTTTTTAAAGCTGGAGTGATGGAGCTGAGGTGGAGGAACTTTCAGAACCAGGATTCACACATCCAGCTGAAATTGCTGACATTTCAACAGCTAGAAATTCTCCAGTGATTCCAGAGGCAGAGATCTGTCTGTCTCCCCATCTATCTGTCTCTCTCCCCATCTGTCTCTCCCTCTCTGTCTGCCTCTCACTGTCTGTCTCTCTCTTTTGCTCTCTGTATATCTGTCAATCACCCTGCCTGTCTCTCTGCCTGTCTCTCTGCCTGTCTGTCCCTCTTACTCTCTGTATGTCAATCACTCTGTCTGTCTCTCCATAAGCAGCTGTTTACCCTGGAATTTAAAGGACTGAATGGATTTTAGAGAAGCAATGAGGGGAAAGTGATGGATTAGCAATTTATCACATCTGAATGTCATTAAAGTCTATTAATTCAACTTTTCAAACCAGAGTTTATTTTCCACGACTAAATCATTCTAAATTGTCTAATTCTTTTTCTCTGATGTCCAAATGATCTGGACAACCTTTCAGTCTGGTGATCAAAAGCTCTGCAGTCATTAATGATTTTATAGTAAATAAAGCCGCCTGAATAAATTTGACCCAGCTGTGTGTGTGAGTGAGTGTTGGTGTGTGTTAGTATGTGAGTTAGAGAGAGAGAGAGAGACAGTGTGTGTTTGTTAAGGAGGGTGTGTGTGTGTGTGTGTGAGAGACAGAGAGAGGGAGAGAGAGTGTGTCTCAGAGAGAGTGTATGTGTCTGTTAGGGAGGGTGTGGTGTGTGTTAGTTTGTGTGTGGGTTAGAACGAGAGACAGGGATATGGAGAGAAAGAACAGGGATGAGGGAAGGTGAAAGTGTGTTTTTGTGTTAGTGTATGTGTGCAAAAGTATACAGAAAACCCAAATGAATGTCTTTGGGCCACCAATAAAGAGCACAAAACCATCTGCTGAGAAATGGGATAAGGGAACAAACATGTGGTGATTAGGAGAGAAAGACGGAGGCCTGCTGAACAGATGCTCTGGCATCGCTTAAAGCTACAGTTAAGCCAGAAATGAAATGTACACAAATTTTTCCCCATCAACAAAGTAGTCCGTCAACGCCGATGTGTTCGACTTCCTCTTTAGCTTTGAATCGTATCTTCGAGGCAAATGCTAATGTTGAAATCATCTTGTACACGCCGACGTTCCACAACATTAAGCCTAACTGTAAATGGACATGTACGTGTCATTTTTTTAATAAATAACAATTTCGCATGGGCAAGATGCTATGGTATAAAATGACATCACTTCCTTTCCTTTAACATCACGTCCTGAATGTTTTATCAACTCTAAACTTGACTCTGTTATCATCTGTCTCATTTCTGATTTCATTCTTTAAAGATTCAGCGATCCACGAATCAATATCTTCCACTGAGTCATTCCTCTTTTTTAATGCAGTTGATGCCAACGGTCAACAATTACAGCTCTGATACATGATTTGCGAACATTTGTTTTTACAAAGATCTGTCAATGTTTTTGAAAAATTGAGAGTTGTATGTTTATTTGTATATTTTAATGGATGAAATCTATTCCTAAGTTATTTCAGCAGATCAGTGAATCTTTGTCATGATTTCAGATTCGCTCATTTTTTATTCAGCAAGTCAGAGTTTGAGTCAGTGAATCATTTTGGTCATGACCTGAAATTCTCTAACATTCATCAGGTCAGTGTTTGAATCAGCGAATCCTTTTGCTCATGGCTGAGATTTGCTTCTTTTGTTCAGCGAGTCTGTGAATCATTCAGTTGTCGTTCATCTCATTCAGCTGGTCAATGTTAGAATCAGTGAATCATTTTGGTATTGACTGAAATTCACTCCTCTATCATTAATCAGGTCTGTGTTTGAATCAGTGAATCACTGGTAATAACTGATTCATTCTTTTTTCATTTAGCTGGTTATTGTCTGAATCAATGTATAATTTTGGTCAACACTCAAATTCAGAAATTTTTATTCAGCAATTCCATGTTTGAATCAGTTTGGTCATGACAGAAATTTGTTCACCCTTCAGTTAGTTGGTCAGCGTTTGTATCAGTGAATCATCAGTGGTCATGACTGAGATTCACTGGTCTCTCATGCAGTGGGTCAGAATTTGAATTAGTAAATCTTTCTGTGAATCTGTGATTCTTTTCCGTCATGTTCGAGATCTGATTCTTACGAGTTCATCAAGTTGGTATTTCAATCATGGAATATTTTGTTCAGAGCCAAGAGTCGCTGCATCAGGTCAGTGTTTGAATCACTGAATCATTTGATCACGACTAAGTGTTGATTGAGAGTCAATGAATTCATCTCATTAATCTTGATCTTTTTCCTCATGTGGCATTAGATTGCTGAATCTGACATTTCCTTTTGTTGGCCACTGAAATCTGACTCTGATCTGAGCTTTCAGTGAACGTTGACTTGAGTCATTGACTGTTACCATAGAAACAAATGCCACACGCTGTCTGTCTTTCGCAGGTAATCAGAGCAGGTATGAGCTGCATTAAAACCTAATTCAACCAAAGAACTGATGTCTTCCTGCTAAAAAAAAAAAAACCTCTTTGTCCTTGTCTAATGATTGCTAGACAAAAACAGACATTTAAGCATTTTAACCCAACCAGCAAATGGACTGTGATGGTGATTTTGAAAAATAGCTGTTTTTCTTCTTTTTTTTTTGTGGTATTAATATATTTCTGCAAATGGGGCTTCAATAGTAAGTTAAAAAAAATCACTGAAGGGAAAAAAAAAACTTGTGAAGCACAGGACTCCATGATGCGGAATGAAAATAGACTCAGACTCTGCAAAGCGGATTTGTGTGATAAAAAATAGCAGAATTTCAAATTTTGTTTTCGGTTATCTTTCTCAACTGCTCGACTGTCAAAAAGGATGACTTCTTCAAACTGGGAAGAGATTACACATAGTGCTTGTAAGAACACACTTGTGTGTGGAGAGAGAGGAAGGAACTGCTTCAATTTCAACATTCTGACTGAGAATTAAGAGACTTTTGCTAAACAGAAGTTTAATACCAAAACCTGTAGAAGTGCAGGATGAGTCATCAGTATTTGGTGTAGCTCCTTGTATGTATCCACGCCCTTGCATGTATAGCCCCACCCTCGTGTTTAAGCACTTTATACAATAGATACAAGATACAAAGCAAAAAGCTTATCCATCATGGATACATTGGTTGTCTTTTCTGACCCCGCCCTGTTTTTTGGGGTGTTCCGGTGTGTGTTGTAATTAAACAGTGTCATATGTTTTTAAATTGAGCTTTTAAATCATGTATAACACAAGACACAACACTGACATTATCTTTTCCTCCTGCAGTGTGTTCAGTTCAGGTAATTAGCAGTAAACACAGTTAAATCAATATTACTGTAATTACTGACCTCCATTAATCACCAGTACTGTACCACATTTAAATTGACACACAGTCTCACATTCTCCTCTTTCTCTCTCTCTCTCTCTCTCTCTCTCTCTCTCTCCCCCCCCACACACACACACACTCTGTCTCACTTTCTTTGTCTCTGTCCTGCTAGCTCTCTTTCTCTCTCTCTCTCTCTCTCCCTCTGTCTCTCTAGTCAGTGTTTCTTGGTGTCATCATCAGAGTGATGTATATAATCATTAGAAGAAAAAAAAAACATGTAATGAGTTTCTCTTCTATTCTGGTTGTCATGGAAACCGGAGCATGCATGGAACTTATGCATGCATTCACTAATCTCTCTCTCTCACACACACACACACACTCTCTATGTTGCACCTATATTATGTCCAGTCCTGGTCAGTTCTGCATATTACCACTGGGCATGTATTAAATAATGCATGCATAAGTTGCATGCACACACAAACACACACATACATGTTACCAATGTCTTGAAGCAAAGTTCCAGACCTACACAGTTACAAACAGGTTTAAAAACATCACTAAAATAATAGAAATAAGATAGAAAGCAGTGATCTGTTTTTTTATCCACATGTTCCACTCTCCTCAGGTTCTTCCACTGAGTTTGGTTCTGTTCAAAGACGGATTACATTTTGCACTGCTTTGGTGAGCAGTTTCCTTCTGTCCAGTCATTAGATTCGCTCTGTCTGGGTTTTGTTCTGTGTTTTTGGCTGGACATATTTTGGAATGTAGAGTCGGCTGTAAGACCCACTGGAGGAGGAGGAGGATGGAGACAGCAGTAGTGGCTTCTCTCTGGAATCTTCTCTGGAAATCTTAGGGCTTGGTGATGGAGGGTCTTTGGATCACTAGCAGAATTTTTATTATTATTTATTTTGTTGTTTTTCTGTTGAACTTGTATTTTTTCCTCCTCAGAACTCTGCCTGCAGGGTTTCTGTTGGCTGTTTTTACCATTTAGTGAGCTCTTGGTTTGTGAGCAGAACCCAGACCTCACATCCATAAAGTGCAATAAGTTCTAAAATCTTCTAGAATATCTCTCTCTCTCTCTCTCTCTCTCTCTCTCTCTCTCTCTCTCTCTCTTTCATGAATAAATTCTGTGTTATGTCAGTGGCCTACAAAATTTTTTCTCCACTTTCATGTGTGCGTGTGTGTGACAGAAATTGCCGGTTTGAATTTCTTGATTATAGCTTCCGAGGGCGTTATATAGTCGGACAACACACACACACACACACACACACACACACACACACACAATGTTGTGTCTTTGTGAGATGCAGAACTGTGTGAGATGATTCTGTTGTGTTGTCAGTAGCCTACAAAACGTGTTGTGTTGTCGTTTCAACACACACACATACTGAATGTGTGTGTATGCCTTAAGAGTGAAGTTGAGGCATTTTAAAAACTCACTACTGACCTTTACAAAGAGACAAGCAGCAAGTGATTACACACTCCTCAGACATTTAACCTGTGTGTATGTCAGACAGGTATTTGCAGAACAGCCCGGTTTCTCTATTAGCTCTTAAAAGGTGTTTGGGATCAGATCAGATCAGAGGAGAGGCGAGTTTTGTTTTGATGTGAGTTTTTAATAAAAATGAAATGTGTGTAGATGTGCAGGAAACACTGAGCTCACACTGATGGAGGAATGAAAAAAAGATTAGAGTTTAAAAGAAAGTGCAGAGTTAGAGCTGTGTAACGTTTTGTAGTAATGGAGAAAAAGAGAGAAAAAGTGTAGCTCTTTCATTCATTCCTAATTGGTGAATTAATAATGAAGCAATAATGAATAAAATCAAACCAGCAATATCTGTCTGTCTGTCTTTCTGTCTGTCTGTCTATACACACACTTTCTATCTCTTTCCCTCATATACACACAAAATCTCTCTCTCTCTGACACACACTGCAGTAATGTCTCTACTTTGCTGAGACTAAACTGTACTCAGAGGTGAAAGAAAAATGATGGAAAATAATGAAAAAGCAAGTGAGTGTAGAGTAAAAAGTAGAAGAAAATAAATTCAAAGACTGAAAGGATTTTTCTATTTTGCGTTTTAACGTCTACCAATTGAATCATCTCCTTATTCCTAAAAGTACAAAGGGAGAAAATATTTCTCTCCTACAATACTCTTGCAGGTTGGCTTACAATTTATGCCAGTAGAAGCTTTGACTGAATTGCTCATATGTTTTCTGCTGACCTAAGTGCCCTGACCAAGGTATAGTATGACCCAGATGCAGTATCATCTCATGGAGTTTACTGAGGACAACCAGTCTGGGATTTTCTGTGTCTGCCCGGTACAAAAGATTGTCTTTTATAATATACTGATCTCTGCCTAATTTTGGCATTCCAACAGCTTTACCATTGACCTCACAAATGTTTTTGCAACAGAGGTTGTAAGGTAGCATTTGACCGCTGCAATTCCCTAAAATTGTCAGGGATCCGCCAGTGAGATTTTATTAAATCAGACTCCGGACCAGGGAAGTTTGGTATGCTATCCTGGACCTTATCTTTACCTCTCTGTAAAGATATTTTTGATCTATATTTCTTGCCTTCGTACTCTTCAACTCTTCTTAACCTTCCCACCAGAATCAAACAAATCGGTATGAGCATTAGGGAGGGGCTTCAAACCTCCACTCTGTGACCGGGTATCCACTGCACAAGTTTTGGGAATTGCATTGACAAGTTCAATTAAAAATGGAAAATCTTCACCTAGCACAACATCAAAGGCTAGTTGGTCAACCACCCCCACCCTCAATAAATATGCCTGGTTATGCACGACTATAGTTACCTCAGCAGTTGGGTAAATCTTTTCTTCCCCATGTACACATCCCAAACGTATTGTATCTCCATAGTTCAACATTGCACAACTCATCATATGAGACTTCACCAATGTTTGGGCACTTCCCATGTCTACAAGTGCATGGGTAGGTTGACCATTTACAGTTACTGGTACAATATGCCGATGTTTCTCAATGGGGGTTAACAATTCACATGACCAATCATTTCTGGGAACATAACACATATTAGTTACCTTAGGTTTCCTCAGGGGGCAAAGAGAGGCCTTATACCCAGGTTTCTGACAATAAAAACAAATCAAGGGCCCCACAGCAACAGCAGACTTTTTCCCCGGTTGCCTGGCAATGTTATCACTGGACACCTCCATTTTACCCTTGCCCACAGTACCTTTATTAGTCCTTGGTGGTTCCCGATGTGCAGCCACGTACCTCTCTGCCAATCTTGCCAGTCTGAGGTTGATTTTCTTTCAATTCCAGGCCTCCATGACCTTGTGTATGTGGAAGAGGGGCAACAGCATGAGTGTTATTTTACAGCCAACGTTTTCAAACCTGCATATAAGGTATGTAACGATCTATGGTTTAGAACACAACCCTGGTATGTGATTAAGCCCCACCTCCAAAGAATTATGTGTAAATAAATAAATAAAACATTTTGGTTAAACACTACTATATATTTATAAGAACACATTTAAGTACTCTGGAATGGTGTGTCTGTGTGTGGATTCGTTTTTGCTGCATGATTTCCTATTATTTCCTTTTTTTATTCTGTAGTAGTGATTTTTTTTTTCCTCCTAGAAAATAATTTGTACTGAAATGAAGTTCACTGAAATATCATAAAAAAACAAAACAAAAAAAAAAACACTCCTTCACATTGCTGTGTTATTGCATGATGCTATAATTCCTTTAGGGACGCTTGAGGAAACTAAATCTCGCATCATGAGCTTACATCAGTCCTGAGAGTTTAGGGGGAAGTAAAAAAAACAAAACAAAAAACCTAATTTGTGCATGTTATCAGTTCTGTCTTTTGTCTGGAATTTTAATGTACTGGTTAACTGAATTTTTGGTTAGTGGCATACTGTTGAGCATTATTTTAGGATTCTTACCAAAAAAAAATTGGGTCTTGCTTTGAACATGCTGTAGACTAAGAATGAATTTGAGAATGAATTTTGACCATTAAAGTGTCTGGAAAACATGCAAGCACTTAGAAGCAACTGGTTATGAAGACTATTTTCACACAATAACAGATTTATTCCCTTTGAGAATGTGCAGCTCTTAGTGCAGCTCAATAGCTTGTCAGAGTTCTTTTGAAAGTTTTTCTTCTAAAGAAGTTCTCAGTCTGAGGTACAAATTCCAGCACTGAACAGCCCAACGTTCCAAATAAAAATCAGCTGTTAACGCGCATAAAATGAATCAGCTATAAGAATTTATTCTCCACCAAGCGACGGTTGAAAATGGGGAACAAGCAGGGAAAAAACACACAGCAGGAACAAGGTAACATCAAGTAAGTACATGCCCCAGGGGCAGGGCATTTACTTACTAGAGAGCATTTAGCATTTGGATTGTACAGGGTGAGGCGTAAAATGTTTTGGCAGAATTTTAGAACTTAGACTTAGAACTAAATTTTAGAAAACATGTTATCTTAAAGGTACTGAAAGCTCTGAAACACTGATCTTCACACCCTGATGGAACAGCATCGACTGACGGGTGAAATTATCAGAGAAATTTTGAGCAGAAGAAACTTAACTGGACCAGGATCTCACCCTAGAGGAACTAGCATCTGAAGATCTTTAGGCTGTTCTTTGCTATTGCATCTAAACTTCAGATTTTGTCATGTGGTGCAACTTTGATGTGGAAGAATTGTTACGAATGAGCTTCCTCCTGCATCATGCACAATATCCATGGGTAACAAAAGGCATTAATGATGGGCATCAAAGGTGTCAACAGAGGTGGTGGCGGCACAGGTCACTCGACACAGTGTTTATTCAATTGAAACAAAGAATTCCTTGATCTTGCACAAAGGATATCTTGGTCATAAGATAAGGTCATATACAAAAGACATCATAAAAGAGCACAGAGCATGCCAAGATATATTCTAAATATATCATGCTGTTTGCACATTATTACCAAAAAAAAAAAAGATCTTAACACTTTTAAATAAATTCACTCTTATTATTCATTCTTGCTACATAACACAATTATTAATTCAAGCTTTTCCACTGATCAAGGCAAATTTTTTTCACTAAATAATTTTTGGTACAGGGGGCACGGTGGCTTAGTGGTTAGCACGTTTGCCTCACACCTCCAGGGTTGGGGGTTCGATTCCCGCCTCCGCCATGTGTATGTGGAGTTTGCATGTTCTCCCTGTGCCTCGGGGGTTTCCTCCGGGTACTCCGGTTTCCTCCCCCGGTCCAAAGACATGCATTGTAGGTTGATTGGCATCTCTAAATTGTCCGTAGTGTGTGATTGCGTGAGTGAATGAGAGTGTGTGTGTGTTCCCTGCGATGGGTTGGCACTCTGTCCAGGGTGTATCCTGCCTTGATGCCCAATGACGCCTGAGATAGGCACAGGCTCCCCGTGACCCGAGAATAGATCGGATAAGCAGTAGACAATGAATGAATGAATGAATGAATGAATTTTTGGTACACAAAGCTTTTGGGTTTTCACATATAAAGAAAAAAAAAAGTTTTTTTCTACACAGATTCCTCACTTTTGTCTCTTTTATCCTGAAGGCGAATTGAACTGAGTGGGTTTATAGACTTTCTATTGACCCAATTTTGAGTTTAAGTAAAACAATATAAGGTATAGCAAAACAGTTTTTATATTAAGCTTGTTAAAAAAAAACTTGATGCAGATATCAAAGTTTTATTTCTTTTTGAAAGGAGAGATGTGAAGTCTTTCAGATGCTGTCAAGGACGTTGTTGAGGTGCTTTAGACATTCTTGTCTCTACAGCTGCAGTGGTTTTATTTCCAGAGTTGTTGTTGTTGCTGGTAATAAAATGCTCAAGGCTTTTGAGAGAGGAGTTAATCAATGTTACATGATCCTATACCACTGTGATTGACTTTTACATAACTCTTAAATAGACATCTTTTTTTGGAAAAAAGTAATTTTCTTTACTTATTCTTTTTCTGTATTTATTCTTGCTAAATAACGTTGAAATTTCTAAAACATGCACAACAACCTATGTAAAGCTGGACCACATGGTGCCATAGTTAAGCTGAAGACAGTAAAGCACTGGTTTAAAAAAAATGAAATAAAATAAAAATTGTGTATTTTTAGACACTGTTTTAGATGTGTTTTCTTTTAGATTTAAGACTTTTAGGCTCTGTGACAGTGTTTGTTGTTAAGTGTACAGAAGTCAAAAAGAATTGAATAGTGATTTTTTTTGCTGAATGCTGAGAGAAAAAAGCCAACCCAAAAATTAAAATTTAAAATTTCTTACTTTCCACCATACGGTGTCACCATCCAAGTGTGTAAATCTAATGACACCCTATTGCTTTGTATATTTTTTTAATCAAAATTAAAAAAAAAAAATTCAATAGAGTAAATCATATTTCAGGAGAAAAAAAAAAACTATATCCCAAGCCTACTCTTGTGTGTACCTTTTACCTTTCAGACATCCAAGGATGACTGGAAGACTTTTACTTGTCTAGACGACACTGCATTCAATCAGCTGTCTCCTGCTTGCCAGCGCAAGATGGGGGTTCAAGGACTGGTGGACATTCCCTGGAGAGTCTTGATTTCCTCTACACCATGAACACTTCATATGGATGAAGATGATATTTGAAGGGTATAAAAACTTTAGTGACTTTAACTGGACTACTCATACTGGTATTTTTGCAGTTTTCTGTTTTTCAAGCAGTTGAAGGACTCCTGATCTTCCTGACCAGAATTTGTGGTTGGCCAGCGATTCCTGGACATAGAGACAGAAAGTGGATAAGATCTGCTGGGAAAAGCATGTATAGATACAAATAAATGTATCATCTCTGATGATTGATGTTTATTCAATCATATGGGCTCTTGTAACTTTTTGATGAGATTTTTTAGTAAATTCTTTTAGTAAAACAGCTGCTACTTAATCAGGTTTTAGGTGTTTATGGATCCAAAAATGTTCTGACTTTGAAGGTGCTGTAGATTTGGAGACTTGATGGTCACCTGACTTATGAAGGTCACGACACATTTGTTTGTTGTTATTTTTTTTCATGTTAATGAAGGACTAGAATTTTAGAGTGCATCACCTGATTGAAACAGGAAACTGTCAATGAACTAAGTGGCTTTTGGCTGCTCCCTGGTCGGGGTCACCACAGCGGACCGATCGGTCCGCACAACTTGGCACAGGTTTTATGCCGGATGCCCTTCCTGACACAACATTGCATCCAGTGGCTGGGGTTTTGGCATTGGCTGGGAATTGAACCCAGGCCTTCCACATGGTATGTGAGAAACCTACCACTGAGCCACCAAAAATTCTCTAGTTGAGTTGTCTTATAAAGGCAAGTTAATAGCAATCATCATGAAAAGAAAATGTTTTAAACACAATGATGTTGTTACTAACCTACTGTATTCCCCTCCATTTTTACCAAAGGGTGCCAATATGTCTGGACCTGACTGTCCAGTGACAGTAAACGAGCTTATCGATGTCTAAGCTTTTTGTGCACTAGGTAACAACCATACAGCAGGACTGTTGAGACATTCTGAATCTCTGACTCTCTTCTGTTTACTGTGACTGAGGCAGCTAGAGGCAGTGAGTGCACTGCTGCTTGTTAGAATGATTTATGTAGCGTAGAGCACCGGGAAGGTGAACATCAGGATAAATGGACAGAAAGTGCAGACATGGCAGGTACAAAAATATTTATGCAGGGATTCTTACTGTATCGCTGAATGCAGTGTCAAAACCTGGCTGGGGTTTAAGGTTATATTGAACAATTGAAGCAATAAACTGACAACTTCTCAAAAAAATGGGCAGGAATCAAAAGAACCTGGCACTAAAAAGATAATATATCACAAAAATAATATCACTAATATAGAGACGTGTCCCATTCTTTTTTTTCTTTTTTTTTGAGTGTGTGGCATTAGCAGGAATCTCATATTTACCCTTAATTTTAAACTAGCCATTTGAGGGTGAAAAAAAGATTTCAGGAAATTGTTTGAGGTTATCATTTTTTCTCATTTTAATACAAACTAACTAACAATTTGTCAACATTTTGGGTGTAAAAAATGAAACCTCCACCTTGAAACACTTATGTTTATATAAAAGTATTTGCGACGTGTTTGTGCTGTAATTTTGTATCTGTCAGAAGTTAGCATTTTTTTTAATGCCACAGTCAGATATTATCACTAACAAAGTTAGTGTGAGGGGAAAATGTCAACATGTTTTCCTGTTAGCTCTCACACTAACAATTGTCCAGCGGCATTCAACATCATGTTAATGAGAAATGAAACGTAGACGTAGCGGAGACGTCGGTTCAACGTGTTGGACTGAGAATCCCAGAATGCAATGGGAGGATTAGTCCTGGCTAGGCTAGTCAGCGGTCTTTGAGATTATTTTTTTAGCATGAAAGCTAATTATGAAGAGGTTAGAGGAGCTGGACTGACTAAAAAATAGTTACTAAAAAACTATTTGACTATTAGCAAATAGGTAAATGGTGTTATGGGTAATGTAGGAATCTGCTATGCAAATAGACCATGTTGAAAAACAATCACCTCAGAATTTAATCAGTGATTTGATGTAACACTTTTGCACCATTTAGAATCAAATTATTAAATGATTGTGGAAAAGATCAGTATGAAATGGATAATTACTCAACAAAATAAATGGATAAATAAAAATAACTCTCTCCACTCAAGGTCTCTCTCTTTTAAACAGTCTTTTAAACAGTAAACGTGTTTAATTGCACTTCTGTTTATCTGTGACTCTGCAACAGGAGCTTGTGTCTGCTTATACACACCAACACTTATACACTGCAGACAGTGCTACTCTAGCACTACTTGCTAGTTAGTGCCTGAGACTGAAAGAAAAATCTGGGAGAAAGTGCTGAGAGAACAAATATCACGAATATCCTGAGGAGGATAGCTGAATAGCCTGGCTGTAAATGCTAACCAGAGCTACTCTATAATCCCTCAGCACTAATGCTAGCAAGATATCGCTAGTGTGGTAGCTAAATCCAGTTCTAATGCTGTAGAGCTGGGATGTGCATGCACTTGTCACACAAACATGCAGAATTAGCTATGATGAAATATACATCATTGTGGTGATTATTACTAATCAAGATGTAGAACATTCTAGAACAATTAGTAACTGGCTACACAAATACTCCCAATATTCACAATATTTATTCTTTTATTGTTCAAACAAAATCAAGTACTCCAGTCTCAGTGCTGTGCAGCTTAAGTATAGCTCTAAAGCACAGCATTGCTGCTAGTGCTAACAGTTTTCTGCTGTTCATGCTAACTACAGTCTCTCCAAGGGTTTGTTTACAACCTGCAGGCTACATGTGTGCTTAACATCTCATAGCATCTCATTCATCTCATAAGTCTGAAGATTATCAGTAGGATCTATGGTTAAACTAATAAGCTATTTGAAATAATTACCTCACAGTTAGCTAGTTTATTTATCTAACTTGCTTCAGAATGCTAGATAAAGGCTAATTAGCTCTGTTATTCTGTTAACTGGAGTACAACTTTGTTTAACAGCAGAAATAAAGCCGCTAATCGTTTAGGTTGGATCCTGAGGTAAATGAACACTAGCAAGAGTTGGTAATAAGCCTTGTCCTGTAGCGCAGCTAACACAAGTGTATTACATTTGGAGTTGAGCTGCAGAATACAGTTATAGTTTATAGCAAAGTGCTTATATATGCTAGCTTCAATTATAATGGTGTTAAACTGTTATTAGTGTTTATACAAATGTACAGTTATAATATGCTAACACTGACTGGTGATTAGTGTTAGCAGACAAGCTACTGTGTAATGCTTTTTATAAAACAGTGTTGACCTGATTCTGTAGCAGGTGTGTGTGTAACCTCAGGGAAACCAGGAAAAGCTAACACTTCATCACACACATCCATCTAACACTGTCAGACATGCACACACTTTTTCCCTTGAGGCATTAGTAGTTTCCAGCTGTGTGGACTTCAAGTTGCTAATTATGGGATGGATTGAGAAGTTTTGTACAGATTATTTGTGTAAAACACTTACACACACACACACACACACACACACACACACACACACTCTATTAAGCCATCATCACCATTGCTGTGACTCAAAGTCAAATACAAATGTTTCAAAGTGTGTGTGTGGTAGGTAACCAGTGAAGCTGAATCTGTAGGGTAATCACGATCTCTCTCACACACGCGCACACACACAAACACAATTTACAAGCCTCTAAATGTATAAATCTGTATTATCATTTTCCCAGGAGCCAGCAACCTAGGTAGCCTTTTATAAACAAGCCAAAAGGAAAAAAGGCATCAAAGACAAAAAAAGAAACATGGCACGCCATGGATTACTACTGACCAATCACATGTGCTGTAGACTACTACTGAACAGTCACTATTGACCAATCACACAGTAGCAGATTATGTCTGACCAGTCCCATGCCATAGATTTCTACTGATCAAACACGCCTTGTGGATTACTACTGACCAATCAAATGCAGTAGATTACTGACCAATCACACAGCACTGTATGACTGGTCGGTAGCTACCTTCAGAGCCTCATCCTTTCCATTTCGCAGTATTTACATGAGCTGATTTTGCGTTCTGTTTAAATCTTCTAAAATCACAGAATGTGACCTCAGCAAAAACTGAGTAAGAAAAAGAGAGAGAGAAAATGGAGTGTGTTTCCAATCCATCCTCTTCATCTTCTCTATTCTTTCTATGTATCTCTTCACTGTTAGTGAGACAGAAGCAGCCCATAGAAAATCAATAATGAAGAGAGTTTTTGTGTGTGTGTGTGTGTGTGTGTGTGTGTGTGTGAGAGAGAGAGAGAGAGCGGGAGAGAGTGTTCTGTAGGCTGTGACGAGCCCATTCAACTGTGTGTGTATCAGCAGGCTCTACTGATTTTAAGTGAGCAACACACACACACACACACACACACACACACACACACACACACACACACACACACACACACACACACACACACACCCCCCCCCAGTGAGTAAGCGACTTCTTCAGACACAAAAACTTGTGTGTTTTAAACACTACAGTCGCTGCTGTGGCTTAAAACTCAAAAAGAAACACGTTTTATTTTTACTCTCCTTCTGATCAGTATTCTGGTCAGACATTGATAGGTTTTCTCAAGAAGCTCAGCACATGGTCGGAGGAGACCACACACACACACACACACACACACACACACACACACACACACACACAAAAAAAGCAAGACTGTTGATGTTGATCATGTAGTGATATGTCATCCAAATGGAAAAATGTGAGAGCTGAACAGCATCACACACACATTCTCATACTATCTTTCATGTTAGGTGAAATATCACTGAGCAATTACATTCTGTAAATTATAATTCCTAGGTTGTCCACTGTACATTATCACTGACCAATCACATGCACCAGATTGCAAACTGGCCACGATACACTTTTGATGCACTTTAGGAACACCAATAACAAATATCACGGCTGATTGAGTCGATCACCATGTTACTTTTGCAGCTTGTACCGCATCCCTCCTGAATTCTCCATAGTCACTGGTCAGTTATTGTTTCTATAGCAACAGCTTGTTCACACAGATGTTGTTCTTTAATAAATAGAAAATTGGAAATTGCTGTGGGATAAGATTAATGTACTTCTGGTGGAAAATAAATAATTATTATTTATGCTGTAAGGCTAACTGATTAATCACCCCACGCTGTCATTGGTTAATTTCCGATAACTTTAACCACCTCAAGTGTTTGTTTGTTTTTTTTCTGTGTAACTGAACATCAGCGCCAATTATCGACCTAATATGGATCAAATGTCCGTGTAATTGTAATATCAGAGAATAATGAGTAGGTTGAGATGAAGAACGTGAATTTACTTAGTCCACGCCCCCCTTTCCCATGTGTAGCATGCTACTATTATTATACGATTGTTGCCACATTTACATTTTGCAGGACCCAACTTCACTATAGCTTTTTTTTTTTTTAACGTTTACTTTTTTGTTTGCATATTGTTGTCACAGTTGCATCTTAACTTGGATACATTGTAATATCCTGGGTATGTATTAAAATTAATAGCTCAATTTTTTTTTTTGAAGTACAGCCCTGCCAGCCAATCAGAGAAGAGTATTTTCTGGGGCCATGATGAAAATGATTGTATATGCATAATAGTGAAAAATGACTGCTGTTCTACGTTTTCTGTATCGCCATCCAGAGAGGAATCTCTCTGTCTCTCTCTCTCATACATACACACACACAGACACACTCACACTCCCCTACTTATCAGTCTGTTGCCTGTCTTCCATTTTGTTCCTGCTTTGTATTCACTCATGCTGTCTGCTTCTGAAACCTTTCATTTTCTCTCTCACACTCTCTCTCTTCTTTCTTCTTCTTCTTCTTCCCCTCTCTCTCTCTCTCTCTGTCGCTCTGAAAGTCACCGTGACTTTGACGGGCCTCAGGGACGCCACTAATTTCATTTTGTGTGATTTTATTACGCTAATAAGCTTGGCCAAGCACTGAACTCTCAGTAGAGTGTGTTTTCAGGTTCTTGGCTCTTCATGGAGACCAAATGTCCCCAAAGACCAGTTCAGGAGACATTGTGTGTCAGTGTGCTTGGTCTTTTCAGGCATTAGAGTGCCATAAAATGTGTGTGATATAGAATGTTAGCTTTGTGGGGACCAAAAAGGAAAAGGATACATGTGTTTTTACCTTGCGGGGACATTTAGCTGGTCCCCATTTTAAAAGACACGTTAATTCTTAGAGATCACCAACACCTCACTGACATCAGTCCACTGTGGACGTGTCCCAAACCACATGTCCTGCTTACTACATCTGGCACATATATACCATCAGTCCCCTGTGGGTGTGTCCCAAATCACACACACTGTCGCAATGACATGAAATGGATGAAATTAAAAATTGCTGCTGAAATAAATAATTGTTACACACACACACACACACCCCCTTTTCATTTATCACAGCAGAAGAAAACGGGAGTCTTCTTTCATTCCAGTAACAAGAACTCCATTTCCTCAGTGGCTGAAAAATCAGTGTATTAAATATTAATCTACACGCACACACACAGTCACAGAGAGAGAAGGAGGCAGACATTATTGACTCACTCCAGGTGTCAAATAACACACACACACACCCCCTCTATTCACTTTGTCTCTTTTATAAGACATGAGACATAAAGCTACATATGGGGTCATACAGCAAAGTCACAGAGCAATACAATCAGGCATATAGAAACACGCACAAATTTATAGTTGTCTGGTGCTCATGGTTAGAGTGTTCTGACTTAAATTGTCTAGTAACATGAAACACACACAATCTCTTTCAGACGTTATTACGACATTGTCTCACCGGACGCTCTGTGAATCTCATCAGTCATTCTTCACCATATGTGTGAGACATGAAAACACACCAGTATGAGCAGCACAGCAATGACATCATAGCAGTTAGGGTTTAACTGTCAGACACAGGGCCCTGAACTGGTATGGTAGAATGTGCTTTGACCAAGTTTGACAGATTTCTTTGTCTTCTGTGAAAAAAAAACGTTGGGTTCAAACACATTAACAAATCTATAGCTGTTGGCAAAGATGCACATATGTTCGAAGTCTGCGTAAATGGAAGTTGCACTGCATTGATCCCATGATCAAAATAAGAAAATTGGAATATTTGTTCTCACAAAAAGACAAAAGTACCACAATAACACTAAACACTAAATTTTACCTAATGATAACCTTTACCTCAGTAACTCTCACCTTTTACCTCGGTAAGGCTAATCTCTTTTTACTTTTTGCCATAATAACACTAACATTTTACCTCAGCAATGCTTAACCTCAGTAACAAAACCCTTTATTTAATAACACTAACCTTTACCTCAGTAACACCAACATTTACCTGAATAATGCTGTTTACCTCAGTAATGCTAACATCTACCTTAATAGCATTAAATCCACTAACCCTTAGTTAATGTGACCTCTGTAGCCTTAATCTTAGCCTCATTAACCTTAAACTTTACCTCAGTATCAATAACCATAACCTCACTAAGCCTAACTCTTCATGTGGTCAGAGTATGCAGACAGTTCATGGAGGATGAAGGAATTGATACCATTGAATGGCCCCCACGCTCGCCTGACCTAAATCCAATAGAACACCTCTGGGACATTATGTTTTGGTCCATCCAACGCCACCAGGTTGCACCTCAGACTGTCCAGGAGCACAGTGATGCCCTGGTCCAGATCTGGGAGGAAATACCCCAGGACACCGACCGTCGTCTCATTAGGAGTATGCATTAGGCCTTACAAACTACTTAGTACCATTTTGAGTTTCTGCAATGAAATTTCAGCAAAATGGACTAGCCTGCTGCATCATTTTTTCACTTTGATTTTCAGGGTGTCTTTGAATTCAGCCCTCTGTTGCTTGATAATTTTCATTTCCATCAAACGATGTGGCATCCTTTCATTCCTAACATATTCCATATCAGTATAGATATCCAGCATGATATTTTTCCCAATGAAATCTCCAAAGTTTCCAAAGTATTCCTTTAATTTTTTTGAGCAGTATAAATCATTTTAATGTGAATGACTGTGACTGTGTGCTTCCATCAACAATGCATGCCCCCACCTCAAACACACACACAAAATTTCTTCATTTTGATTCCTCCCCTGCCCTCAGCTCACACGAACGCTGAATGTCCCAGCAATTACCAACAGGCTGATTTTAAAAATTACAGGTGGGGTTGCTTGTGGGTTGAAATTCATCACAAAAGCTAGTGAATGTGAATTACCCTATTTCTCTCACTGCAACAAATTTAATGACTGTAAGTGATGGATGATTATAGTCTTTTTCATATGCCTCGAGATCACTCACACTCAAAGTTTTACAAAGATTAGCAGCTAGTGTGAAAGATTTTTTTTAATCAAGTCATACAGCCTATATTTAATCATACACCAAAAGCTCTATTATATTCAGTTGTATACAGCTTGTATTTTCTGTCTTCCTTGTGCAGAAAATGATGTTGCTGTAGATTTCAAAGTGTATAGTTGTCAAATGCTTTCTAAATAGCAACTATGTACAATTAGCCTTTCGTGTCCAATTTATGATTTCTTCATGTGCAATGAATTTGGCTCCATGCAGCAGAACTTTCATCTGGGGGTAAGTGGGGTACTGTTCAGCAGGCTGGCTGCAGTGGGGAAGAAACTGTTCTTGTGGTGTGAGGTCCTGGTCCTGATGGACCGAAGCCTCTTTCCAGAGGGGAGGGACCGAAAGAGTTCATTTCCGGGGTGAGAGGGGTCAGCTGCGATCTTGGCTGCACGTCTCCGGGACCTGGAGACGTATAGCTCTTGGAGAGATGGGAGACTGCAGTCAATCACCTTCTCAGCTGAGTGGATGACACGCTGCAGTTTGGCTTTGTCCCTGGCTGTAGCTGCAGCAAACCAGACTGTGATGGAGGATGTGAGGACAGATTCAATAATGGCAGTGTAGATAATTGTAGATAGTAAGATAACTAAGCATCTTAAAGTTGAGACAGTGTGTACTCGAGGTGTGTTGATTCCAGAGCTTTTTGATCTTGGCTAATAATCATAATTGATGATTTCAAGAGACAAAAACAAAACAAAATATGCAAGAAAAAAGTACACAATAGGAAACAAAACACAGACTTAATGACAAAAGAAAAATAGAAAATGACAAGACCAGAAATAAAACATATTTGAAGTTATTTCAAATAATTTAAAGGAAACACAAAACACGTAAACAAAATCAGGTAACCAAATCAATTATGAGATGTGGTTGCTGATGCGACCAAAAACAGAAACAAATGAACATGACATGAGTGGAACGAACCCCAATCCCTGCCCCCATAGAATCCCCCTAACCAATAATTAACATATGGCAACCAAAGCACAACAGGGACAGAAAGTGGGTCCTGGTTCCCTGAGAAGATTATCTACCAGCAGAAGATATGCTGAAGTCCACAGATGGTGGACACAATTCAGGAAAGCAGGGCAGGTCATTAAGTCTGGACGGGTGGCCAGTCTGCAAGGCTACTTATCAGAGATCGTAGACGTTGCATTCCAGTGACTCACAAGGCCTGCCAAAGGGTCAAGGAGAGGCCTGTGGTGCAACATGGATACCAGCAAATTCAGTCAGAGGGCTTAACACAATGGCATGTGTGGACCTGAACACTCTACAAACCAATGGCAAGATGAAGCTGGAGATAGGACTAAAAACACACATGGTGGCCATCAGCAAAGGAACAGGGAGACTATGAGCTTCTTAATGGAGCCTTTTTTGATAGTTTGTTTTACTTACAGGTCACTTAATTTATACCAGAGTACTTTATTTATAAAGGTACCAGCAGACTTCAGTGGCAGCAATGTTGCTAAGCAAGTCTGTTAAGCAAGATGCGTAAAATGTTAACATAATTGTCACAACTCAATACCTTTTTTGTTTTTGTAAAGAAAAAACACCATTTTACAGGCTGCCTAACATACTGGGTTACAAGATATTCTAGGACCAGCAAAAGATATATGTTTATGAAAGCAGCATTCACTTCATTGTGAGCACCTGATATGATTCTTCAGAAAATATATATATTATAATATATATTATATACTTCCAGAATATACACACAAACCATCTTTGTGAGGACCTTTTATGGTCACTAGAAAATGTTAATACTACACTACAACACACCCAAAACCTCAGTAAGCAGAAATAAATATTTACTTTTTGCCCTTTTATTCTTTAAAGATATTCTTTCAGTGTGCTTTAACTCTTCATTTGAATCTGTTCCCATCTGGTAATGTAGGATTCTGACTTTTGTGTACTATTTGTTTAACTTGGTTGGTTCTAGAATTGTTATTTGAACTGTTATATTGTATAGCTTGTTGATCATATAGTGTTGATCTTTGCTTCTTAGCTGTCTCGGGTGATTTAATCAAGAATAGTTTCGGTCTCCCTTAAGGTGTGAATTGTGGGCAGGGCTAACTAATTTATATTGAAGGTTCTCAGATAGCTTTGTCAAGACCTGTTAATTACTTAAATAGTAAGTATATTGTCACATCTTTTTCTTGTTCTCTTGCATCCTTAATTCATACTTAACCTCACTTTGACAAGACCACAGACATGTGCCTCAAACCTATTTCTGTTGTTACCTCTTACAGACACAGGCATTCTCATCCACGAAGCAGAGGTCATGTTTCAAGCAATCTCATCTACCCTCCCCTGTTGTCTCAGTCTCAAACAGTGGTGGTAGGTGGGCTCTGGAACTGCCAGTCTGCTGTAAGGAAGGCTGATTTCATCTCAGCTTTAGCCTCCCACTATTCCTTTGATTTTCTGGCACTAACTGAGACCTGGATATCACCACAGAACACTGTTACACCGGCTGCTCTATCCTTTGCTTGCGCTTTCTCTCACTCACCATAAGAATCAGGCAGGGGTGGTGGTACAGATCTGCTGTTGTCATGGAGATGGTGTTCCTCACCTGTCCCCTTTTCTCATCTAACCATCTCTTCTTTTGAATTCCATGCAGTTTCAGTTACCTCTCCAATCAACCTCTTCATCATTGTCATCTACTGCCCTCCTGGTCCCCTAGGAGACTTCTTGGAAGAAATGGACACACTCCTCAGTGTCTTCCCTTCTGAAAGCACCCCTCTGATGGTTCTTGAAGATTTCAACCTCCAATCTGACAAGCTTCAGTCTTCTGTTCAGGCTCTTCTGAATTCATTCTCCTTGTCTTTCAACAGCTGCCCTCCCACACACAAGGGAGGAAACGTCCTGGATCTAGTGTTCACTCATCCTTCCCCAGCTACAGACATGACTGCTACCCCACTTCATATCTCCGATCATCACTTGGTATCCTTCACTATCACTCTCCCTATCCTGCCTAAACGTAACTCCCAGCACCTCTCTCTCACCCGCTGAAACCTCCACTCTATCTCCCCTTCCTCTGTAGCTTCCTGCACTCTTTCATCTCTTCCTGACCATGACTCCTTTTCCTCCCTTCACCTGGACTCAGCTACAAACACTTTTCTCTCCTCTCTTTCCTCAACCATGGACCTTCTCTGCCTTTTGTCCACTAAATGCAGGAAGAATTCTTCTCCTGCTCCTTGCCTGTTAGCTGTGCTTTGCAACGATTGGAGAGAACTACGATCAGCAGAGAGGAAGTGGAAGAAATCACAACTTGACACAGAGCTCATCTCTTATCGTATGCTCCTGTCCAAATTCTCTTTGGATGTGACCTCTGCCAAGACCTCCTACTACAAGGAAAAGCTTGAAACTTCTGTACAAGATCCCAGAAAGCTCCACAACATCATCTCGTCACTACTCAATCCTCCGGCTCCACCTGCTCCATCCTTCCTGACTGCCGAAGATTTTGCCACTTTTTACACAAAGAAGATTAAGATCTGCCAGACCTTCACTTATGCCCCAACTTCATCTACATCACACAGTCAGCACTCTGTTACTCCTTCATTGAAGCATCTCTCAACTGTAGCAGTAGAAGAGGTTTTGCAA
Organism: Hemibagrus guttatus; assembly: GCA_033459395.1. Taxonomy (NCBI): domain Eukaryota; kingdom Metazoa; phylum Chordata; class Actinopteri; order Siluriformes; family Bagridae; genus Hemibagrus; species Hemibagrus guttatus. The sequence continues at coordinate 7,121,646 of JAUCMX010000011.1, forward strand.
ATTATTCGGTCCTGCAATCCTACCACCTGCCCACTGGATCCAATCCCTTCAGCTATGCTCCAGACCATCTCACCTGACTGTGGTGATGAAGGGTAGGAGGTCATCAATGGATCCTTAACATCTGGTCATGTTCCAAATGTCTTTAAAAAAGCCAGGGTCATCCCCATCCTGAAGAAACCTGCTCTGGATCCCTCAGACATCAGCAACTACAGACCAGTATCACTTCTCTCATTTCTTTCAAAAATTCTCGAACGCATTGTTTATAATCAGCTGTCTGTCTATCCTAACCTCCATGACCCCAACCAGTCTGGCTTCAAAGCAGCACATTCCACAGAGACTGCCCTTTTGACAGTCACTTAGAAACTACATGCTGCTAGATCAGCCAATCTATCATCGGTCCTCATCCTCCTCGACCTGTCTGCAGCATTTGACACAGTAAACCACAAGACTCTCTTGTCCACCCTCAGGAGTCTTGGAATTTGTGGAACAGCATGGGAATGGTTTGCTTCCTACCTGGATGGTCACTCATATCAGGTAACATGGACGGGATTGACATCTGCTCCACGCAGACTCTCTACTGGTGTCCCGCAAGGCTCAGTACTTGGTCCTCTCCTTTTCTCCCTCTATACTCACTCTCTTAGCAAAGTTATATCCTCACATGGATTTTCATACCACTGCTATACTGATGACACCCAACTTATCTTCTCCTTCCCTCCCTCAGATACCACGGCTTCTGCTCGGATCTCAGCGTGTCTGGTGGACATTTCATCTTGGATGACGGCTCATCAGCTGAAACTCAATCCCAGCAAAGCTGCTAGTCATCCCAGGTGATCCATCCCCAGTCCAAGACCTTGCGATATATCTGAACAATTCCATGATTTCCCCTTCAGCCACTGTTTGCAACCTTGGGGTAACTATGGACAATCAACTGTCCTTTTCCTCCCATGGCACTAATGTGACACACTCATGTCGATTTCTTCTGTACAACATCAGAAGGATTCGGCCATTTCTATCCACACAGGCTACTCAGGTGCTTGTTCAGTCTCTGGTCATTTCAAGATTGGACTACTGCAATTCTCTTCTGGCAGGTCTATCTCTGAACGCAATTCACCCACTGCAAATGATCCAAAATGGAGCTGCACGACTTGTTTTCAACCTGCCTAAGTTCTCCCACACCACCCCACTGCTGCGTTCCCTCCACTGGCTTCCGGTAGCTGCACGCATCAGATTCAAAACACTAATGCTTGCCTACAAAGCCAAGAATGGACCAGCACCATCTTACCTCAAAGCTCTCGTTACTCCTCGCACTGCACCTCACTCCCTCAGATCCGCTAGCACTGCTCGAATGGTCCCACCATCTCTCAGGGTAAAAGGTAGGTATACATCTAGACTCTTCTCTGTTCTGGCACCGAGGTGGTGGAACGAACTTCCCCTAGATGTCCATACGGCCGAGTCACTGGCCATCTTCAAACGGCAACTGAAGACCTACCTCTTCCTGAAGCACTTAAACTAGCTCTTATTTTTCCCTGTTTATGTATTATGTTGTATAAAACCCCCCCCCAAAAAAACACCTCAGTTTTTAGGCTAATGGTATCCCAAGTTTGTGTCCTATTGAACCAGTGTTAATGTATTCATTGATTGAGAATTAAAGCACTTTTAATGCATGACAAAGAGTGCAAGAGAAAAGGGAGGGATAAATACCAGTGTATGCCGTGTTTATTTGATCTGACTAGCAACGGAGCACATACACGTCAATTAATACACAAACGTGTGATTCAAAACACACAAAAACACAAGGGACCTTCAATTACATAGCAGGAGCACTAGAGAGAGTGTGTGTGTGATCTATGCATCTATTTGGCAGTGGTATTTACCTTTATTGAGTTTGCACCGAACTGTGGTTTGTCTGTGCACACACACATGCACACACAAACGCACTTGGTATCCTCTCAGACCTTTTCATCTTTCCTTATTATGACTGTAGCTTTAAAAGATTTTTTTGTTGCTCAAATTGTAGCTTCGTAAAGTAGAAAAATCAGAACTTTCTTAACTAAAATATATTTTATGTAGCTTGTAATCTGCATCCAGAATATTCCCTAATAATTACTGGGGGTCGCAGAACCAGTACACAATGTTAGATTTGTTTACTTTACACATTTTTTCTCTACAGGTGAACACGCCATTTGATGAAAAGATAGACATAGTGCTTCTTGGTACTTCTTGGTATTGTCTTTGAGTCTTGATTTTTCACACACCCCATACACACATCCTGAATTATTTTATTTGTCTTATACCACAGCTTTTTGACAAAGAAAATCATTTATTGTTGAATAGCCCTTCATATTTTTTTTATTTTTTATTATTATCTATTTTTAGTTGGGACATTGGTGGCTCAGTGGTAGGTTTCCCGCCTATCATGCGGAGGGCCCGGGTTCAATTCCCAGCCAATGCCTCAACCCCAGCCACTGGATGCAGTGCCGGTCCCAAGCCTGAAAAAAATGGGAGGGTTGCATCAGGAAGGGCATCCAGCGTAAAACATTTGGCAAGTTGTTGTGCGGACTAGTTGGTCCGCTGTGGCGACCCCGAACAGGGAGCAGCCGAAAGCATTATCTATTGTTAGTTACATTTAAGATTGTGGGATGTCTTTGAAGTACAGAAGTTCATTTCTGTTAGTGTTTACTTAAGCAGTCAATCCATCACCAGCCTCCATTTTGTGTTATCTTGAATCTAATCAAACAAACAAATAAATCAACAGCTTGTCATATTACCAAGAAACCTCAAAATGTTCCTGGAGACATTCAGATGCTGGACTCCTTCTATATATGTTTGATAATTTAAATGTCTTCTTACCAAAAAAAAAAAAAATCAGCCTATTAACCGTTACACGTTTTAATGCTTTATAAAAACCTGTTCTATTGCTGCATTACACGTCCCTGTGAACAAGCTGTTACTATGGAAACCACAACGCATTAGTACGAGGGCTGATTATCATTAGTCTCAGTCACTTTGGCTTTTTTGTCCCCTTCGGTTTTGTCCTTAATCTCACTCTCTCACTCTCTCATTCACACACAGTGGTTTAAGTCTCTTTCAGTGATGAATTATTGATGATGCACTGATTTGATTGTGTGTCACTGGACATTTTCTCACTCGAGTTAAGGCAGAGAGAGAGGCCTCAGGCGCACAAGTTATGAATGCTGGATGTGAATGGTTATGTGTGTAGGACACAAATAAGGAGGATGATGCTGGAGAAGGGGTGTGTATGTGTGGGACGGGGGGTGTTAGAGAGAGAGGTATAGAGGGAGAAGAAAAAACACAAAGAGAATCATGGCCAGCAAAAAGCGTGAGAAAGAGATAGAGAGGGAAATATTTAAGGAGAAAGAGATAGTGTGACAGGAAATGGATGAAAAGAAAGCAAGCAATCGCAAAAAATAAAGAGAAAGACACAGGTAAAGAGAAAATAAACAAAATGAAATAAATGAATGAGAGGATAGATAAAGAGAGAAATGGAATTTTTTTTGGGGGGGGCAAAAAGCGGGAAATGGTGGTAAAGAAATTATAATGAAAGGAGAGAAGGGAAGAAAATAAAGAAAAAAATATAATGCAAGACTGAGAGATGGTGAGAACAGGATAAAACATGGGTGGTGGTGGTGGTGGTGGGGGGGGTTGATGCATCCCCCAATACAATCATCATTAGTGGTAATGGCTCAATATACCTCACCTGATAAACACATCTCTCTCTCTCTCTCCCCCCCCCCATCACTTAGTCTCATCTTCTTCTCATCTCTGTCTTCTTATCTGTCTCGCTTTTCATATCTATTTCTTAATTTTTGTCTCCCTGGTTCTCTCTCTCTCTCTCTCTCTCTCTCTGTGCCCGTCTGTCTGTTGTTTCTTTAATTTGCGTCTTGTTTTTCTTCTCAGATTTCCTCTCTTGATCTTTTCAACTCTTTCTCTCTCTTGCAAAGGCGAACAATCAAGGTCGAAATCTTACTTGTAAACACTCAAACGTCTCCCTCTCTCTCTCTCTGTTAATCAATTATGCAGTTTTGTTCCTGTAAGTCGTTTCTTCAACTGTGTGTGTGTGTGTGTGTGTCTGTGTGTGTGTGTGTCTGTGTGTGTGGACACATGCATCTCAGGAAAAATCAATGGCTTCATAAAACTGAACAGACTGGAATATTGCTAATATAATCATTTGGTGCTAATTCACTCTATATATACACACACACACACACACACATGCGCACATACTCTTGCTTCGGTTTATTCCCAGGTTTCGTTTAGCAATTGAACTACTGTATTAGCACAACAATTTGCATAACTATTAGCTAATAAGTTTTGCTGGTTCCTCCATTGAGGAACTTTCAACTTCCACTTATTTAATATAACAAACTGTGGGGTTTTGTTTTACTTGGTTATTAGCTAAATGAAATGTTTATAGTTGCTAAATTTTTGTCACATATCAATTCGTAAGTTACAAATATTTCTGTAGATAATCAATAACTTATACACGCTAATATCTTTTTTTAATGTCTTTTCATTATTTAGTGTAAATTTGAATAAATCATGCTTTGCTCTGATTTTAGAATTTTCTATGACTTCTTCTATGATTTTCAGGTCATAGACATTTTCAGGTGAAGTGACGGAATTCAAAAAATATATTAGCATAAATTTAGCTCACTAAACTTTCATTAGTTTTGTCTATTTGCTTTTAAAATGGAGTTTAAAATTGTTTGTTTAATTTAAATGGTCAATAATTTAGCTTTGATTCATAACTTGAAACCATATATACAGTGGTGTGAAAAAGTGTTGGCCCCCTTCCTGATTTCTTATTTTTTTGCATGTTTGTCACACTTTAATGTTTCAGATAATCAAACACATTTAAATATTAGTCAAAGATAACACAAGTAAACACATCATGCAGTTTTTAAATTAAGGTTTTTATTATTAAGGGAAAACAAAATCCAAAACTACATGGCCCTGTGTGAAAAAGTGTTTGCCCCCTAAGCCTAATAACAGAAGGACAATGATCCAAAACACACCAGAAATTCCACCTTTGTATGGCTGAAGAAAACAAGATGAAGACTTTGGAGTGTCCTAGTCAAAGCCTTGACCTCAATCTAATTGAGATGCTGTGGCATGACCTTAAAAAGGTGGTTCATGCTCGAAAACCCTCCAATGTGGCTGAATTACAACAATTCTGCAAAGATGAGTGGGCCAAAATTCCTCCACAGCGCTGTAACGGACTCATTTCAAGTTATCGAAAACACTTGATTGCAGTTGTTGCTGCTAAGGGTGGCCCAACCAGTTATTAGGCTTAGGGGGCAAATACTTTTTCACACAGGGCCATGTAGTTTTGGATTTTGTTTTCCCTTAATAATAAAAACCTTCATTTAAAAACTGCATGATGTATTTACTTGTGTTGTCTTTGACTAATATTTAAATGTGTTTGATTATCTGAAACATTAAAATGTGACAAACATGCAAAGAAATCAGGAAGGGGGCCAACACTTTTTCAAACCACTATATATGTTCATATGTTCCATAGATGATATGTTCATAGCTAATTTTGCAAGTCTGCAAATCAAAAAATGAAAAAATATTATTTTTCTCAAAAATCTAGTGCTGACCCAAGATATGAATTAAATGTTAGCTAGCATGTCGTAAATTGAAATAAAATGTCATGTAGATGGAAAAAGCGGCAAATGTTTTTGCTTCAAATCTTTCTTGCTGTAACTGATAAGCAAAACGGTTAAGTATATTGTCAAAATCGATATTTTAACATCAGATAAGAAATAAAACATAAAATAGATGTTAAATTTAAAGTAATGAAGCACTGGGACTGAAGACTCCTTTTATAAATGTTAAGTAGAAAAAAAAGTCCTTGTTTTGGTTGTTATTATAGAAACAACAATGTATTGGAAAGAGCGGATTACTTGTTATGTTACTGAACTTCGACCAATCAGAATTCAAAAGTGGTTTGTTTTAAACCGTAGATATATATATATATATATAAAATTACAGAAGATAAGTATGATCCACTTATAAACCGGATGTTATAAATGATGAAAGTTAGCCACTTCCTGCACTTCCTTCTCAACCCTTAAAAACCTTTTATACAATAATTTATTTCTTTATTTCTTGGCAGACGTTAGCGCTCCACCTACACGTGCTTCCATTTAGGATTTTTCACCTTACACACTCCGTCCTACACATATAGCTGTACGGAAAATATCTGAATCCTGCCAAGATGACTAGACGAAAATAAAACATCTGAAGTCTGGATGCTAATGCGAGGTTTTAAAGGTTAATAAACTGCCTTTTGAAGTATCAAAAGGACCGGAATTACACTCCAAAAATCACTTGCTAAATAAACAATTAAATAATAATAAAACATTGACATGCATCTAAATGCTAACTAGTCTGAAGTGGTGCATTGTAGGAAATCTGGTAAGGCTAGGGTTCATTATTTGGAAACTGTGGATATTTATATTCGAGATCAGGATCAAGACCAGTATCAATAATGCTGTAGGGTAGTCTGATGGAGCCTCGGCTACCAGGAGGTAGAGCCAACCTGGTGTGTTTTCAACAAGTTTTTGAAATTTAGACTGAGGTTTAGCTCATCAGCTCACATTTGATTCATTTGATTCACTTTCTGCAGGTGAGTCGATTCAGTGTTCAATCCCTTATCACCTTGCATTTGATTCATTTCATTCCATTTCATTCCAGTTAATTCAGTGTTGAATCTATTATCAGCTTGCATTTGATTTGTTTAATTCACTTTCTGCGGGTGAGTCAATTCAGTGTTGAATCTCTTATCAGCTTCCATTTGATTCGTGTGATTCACTTTCTGCAGGTGGGCCGATTCAATGTTGAATCACTTTCGCCATGCTAGATTTGTTGATAAATCAAAAAAAGGTAACTTATTTCAAAGTAGTGTTTGTCTTATTTACAATACAGGCTGAAATAATAAGTGCTAATTATCTGGTTCGACTGCAAACAATGTTTTATGTTACAAATCCACTACAGTATCAGAAAATGATTCCTTTTCCTTCTACTCTTCTTCATGGCTCAGCTTTTGCTAATTCATCTGCTTTTATCTAATAATTCATCAAAGCTCCGTTAACAAGGCCATAAAAGAAAACATTAAAACGATTAAATGCAGACATTTAAATGACGAATGGTCGCTCTCAACCGAAAGTTGCTGAATGTCACATGTGTAATTATCGCTCTCTGCTGTGAGCCACAGTAATGGCATGTATGGAGGAAGGTCACAGCAAGGGTGTGTGGGTGTGTGTGTCTGATGGATCTATGTCTGGTCTTTCTTTTACTTCTCTCGTCCTGTCCCATCTATCTGACAGATGTTCCTGTGTCTCCAGGGATTTTATTGGACAGTGTAGAAAGAATAGAGAAACAGCTAGTGTTTATTTCTCTCACACACCCACACCCACACACACACACTCAAACTCATGACCTTCATATATGTTAGTATTGGGCCTGGGAAGCAGGCTGATAATTACACACAGCTACTAATAAATGAGCAAACACACTCTCACACCACACACACACACACACACAAGTCGCACAGGGGTTGGTTGATGAAGCATTAAGACAATTAACAGTGAGTGAGGTCATCTTTGGTAGAAATCTCATTAATGGCTAGTCAGCCATTTTATCATTTATTCAGCGCTACGCTAACATGCTCCTGTTGTGCTAGCGAGTTCAACTAATTTCTCCTCAACACACTTCTAATGCTTATGTTAAGATAAACACAAAAACACACTAACTCACTGTTGTAATGCTGGTCATGCTAACATATTCCTGCTAATGTGTAGATTCATGCTAATATTCATTCAACTTTCATTTGGTTCTTCACAAAACTCCAGTAATGCACACATCTACAGCACTATTACCTACAACATCTACAACACCATATAACGCTCTGCTAAAACTGCTCTTGTGAAAACTTTGTTTATGTAGCTTCATCTTAGCACACTGGTTATTGTGCTTAAGCTACCACACCTGCTCAGGTCAAGGTTCACGCTAATGTGAGCTAATATTCATCAAATGCCTCCAGAGTGTCAATGTTCCTCATGCTAACACAGTTCACTGAGCCTCTTCCCCAAATGTATTAATGCTCTATTCACTTGCACTCGCTGCTAATACTAATCTTGTTTTGCTAATGCATAGCTTTACTTTAACACACTAAACCACTTCTGTTTATACAAATTTCATCTGATACTTTAAAGCATTCCCTAAGCATGCTAACTCCACCAATGTGTAGATTCACACTCATGGTAATTCAACCTTCATTTGATATTGTAGAACAATTCAAAAATTGATAATGCTTCTTATGCTAGCTCCACTAATCTGCTTTCATCAAATGCTTCCTGAATGCTAATAGTCCTCAAACTAACATATTCTGAAAATGTTCAAGCCAAGACACTTCAGTACTGCATCAAAGCTAACCCACTCCTCAGATGAGTGCTGCTTATGCTAACAAACTGACAATTCTGCTCTTTATCATTCTAACATTTCCAAATGCATTAACACTCCTCGCGCTAACACACTCCACTCATTCATTTAATTTTAGAGCACTCCTTCTCTGTCCTCCGATTGCTAATGTGTAGAATTACGCTACTCAAATGTTACACTCATGTTCATCTGATACTTCCTCTGTGCTAATGCACCTCAGCCTAACACACTTGGTCACCACTGACACTGCTAACATGTTGTAGCTCTTTGTATTAGCACACTCCAGCTTGTTGATTCATGCTAATCTCACTTTTATCTCACATTAATCTAAAACGTGCTGAATGTCGAAGCTTTCCTCACTAGCACACTCTTCCTGGATCTCCCAATTATGTGAATGCTCCACTCAAAACACATGCTTCATTAACACATTATGCTAATGCTACTTTCACTAACACACTGCTCTGGCTCAGTGTCTTGCCTCACGTTAAAGTTAACATAATGTTAAACTAGCATAGGGAATGCTAAAGAGTTGTTAGTGCTTATGTTATGTCTATTGTGTTTGTTTATTGTATGAGTTTATATAGATATTAAACTTGCCATGTATTCATATCATTATGGGGAAATTTTTTTGGTCCTCATAAAACACAAATTAAACAAGCGCCAATGCACTCGGTTAAGATGCTAGCACGTTGTTACCTAAATAAAACCTGGGAGACATATGATCATTATCAACAGCCAAATACATACACACACAGATTTGACATTTTTCTTACTATCTTTGTGAGGACCTTCCACTGACATAATGGGGGATATAAATGGGATATAAATGTATAAAACGAGCAGACTAAACTGTCCCGGTTTCTGATTGCAATCCGACTGGCTGCCTGCATTAACGAAAACTAACACTGTATGAAAGTGTCCAGTATGAAAACTAATGAGCTTCTCAGGGCAAAATCTAATCACTGCACTGAAAAACAATTCAAAAGATCCCATCTTTGAAAGTTGAACTCTCCCTCCCTTTCTCTCTCTCTCTCTCTCTCTCTCTCTCTCTCTCTCTCACACACTCACACACACACACACACACACAGACACACAGACAGTCACATACTGTAAAACCTAAATGATAGTTTGATGGTGTGTGCATGTGTGCAAAATTTAGAATTATGGAGTACACACACACACACACACACTACTCTGGCCATGTTGGTGAACTGGGACATGTTGGGATCTTTAAAGCCTGTTGTGAAAGTGACAAGCTGCTACTACACACACACACGTGCACACACACACAAAGTGTTATTACTGATATCATGCATCCTATATATTATATTCACCATAAAACGTTAACTATAGTGTGTGTGTGTGTGTGTGTCAGTACGGGATGAGTGTGTAAAGAATGGTGGTCATTAATCTGCATTTGTCCTTGAGAAGGTTAAGCAGCCTTCTGTCCTTCTGCCGGCCGTTTACAATGCCAACAGGACACACACACACACACACACACACACACACACACACACACACACACACACACACACATAAAAACACAGTATATTGCCATATTATTTGCACATAAGGTCTACATATATACACATTGGCACCAGTACAGTCACACAATCTATACAAGCTGAATACACACACAGGCACACACACACAGTATATTAGCATATTATCCACACATGAAGCCTAAATTTTTATATATATATATATATATATATATATATATATATATATATATATATATATATATATATATATATATATATATATATATACACACATTGGCACCAACACAGTCACACAATCTTTACATGCTTAATTCACACACACACACACACACCTTATCTACACACATGCATATAATGCACATACACAGAAACATGGGCTGTCTACATATTTACACAAAATCTTAGTGTTATAGGTACAGAGTCCTAGGTTTGACACACACGCACACATGTCTCTCGCTCACTCTCTATCTGATGATGCGTTTCTCGGTTATTCCCCTGAGCTGCAGACTCCCACACTCTAATGTTCAGTTGATGTGATTAGAGTTAGCATCATCTTTACTCACTAGCACTCACGTAGAGCTACTGCAATACTTGTACACATACGCACACACACACTTGCTATGCTTCAGGCTGCAGATATTCTTAAATGCATTGCTTGCAGCATGTTTCACACCTTTATATATTGTAATTAAAAAAAAAAAAAAGAAACTCAAGAAAAGGGACACATGACGTGATAATTAAATGTGAAGACATGTTATTGTTTAAAATTTGGCTACTCCATTTGAGACATGACGGCTAACATTTTTGAGACATTCTGTATATTCTATCATAGCAAATTTCCTGGAAAAATACGTTTTTTTAAGTATGCTTATTAGCTAGTTATATCAATATAAATGATCTACTTTTCTTTTCACTTTGTAGACTAGACTGGTTTGATAAACATCCAGTGGTGGCTGGAATAATTGTGCTAGCAGGGCTAAGCCTACACCTACATAAGATTATTTACATCACGATTTTGGAGCCCAACAGCATCAGCAGTGGTTGGGCACTGATTTCTTTCTAGCCCAGACTGTAGATTCATGCAGCCTCTCAGTGATAGGCACATCATATGATTAAAGAGAGTGATATGCCCCCTAGTTTGAACTCTAAAATTCATCAAACTATTTTTCTAATCAAACTACAAATTAATTCAATTCAATTCAATTTATTTGTATAGCACTTTTTGCAATGGACATTGTCTCAAAGCAGCTTTACAAAAGTAGAGAAACAGAAAGGACCAAAAAATAAAGGATTATTAAATTAAATTATTAAACTATTTTATCCCTATTTATCCCTAATGAGCAAGGCTGGAGCGACAGAGGCAAGGAAAAACTCCCTGTTATGATATGATGAAGAAACTTTGAGAGGAACCAGACTCAGAAGGGAATCCATCCTCATTTGGGTGACACTGCACAGTAAATAATGTAAATATAAATAGTGTCTTTTCTACAACAGCAACCAAGGGCCCATGAGGAACCATTAGGTCTTTAGTTTCTGAGTTCATTATAGGCACTAATTCCTTGCTGTCAGAAGCTGCCAGATGTAACGGCAAATTGGTGACGGTGTTATAGTCCCCAAGTGGCTCTGTCCACGGCTGTCTCCTGGTCACAGGCTGTCCACACAGATCCATCCACAGCATCAGTGAGCGCCAGAGGTAGACCCAGATGTCACACTGGAAACTCAGAACACTGGGAGCCCGAGAGTGGGACATATAGCTCGACAGAGAGAGAGAGAGAGAGAGAGAGAGAGAGAGAGAGATATTAAGTATGCTTGTGATCATGTGATGATTAAAGACAATGTAGGTTATGTGTAAAGTGCAGGCAAGGACTCTGGCAGAACTAGCTATGACAGCATAACTGAAAGGGAGAGCCAGAAGGTGACAGACATGAAGGCTTCCCAGGACATAAAGCGTCCAACCACTTCACAGTCAGAAAACCTGAGCGACTTGCGAGAGTGGTAAATACCAGTATGACTAAAAATTAGTCAGAAGAACAGATACAGAAGTTTCTTTTTTTTTATTTTTTTTATTAAACGATGTTTGGTATTCAGGAATAAACTCTGTACCCATGAACCCTGTACTGCATTATAGACAAGAATCACTTCAAAATAATTAAAATGTACAATATTAGAATTTTAATCTTAGTATTTCATTGTTGAGCTATTAACAGATTTTAATTTGTCTTTTAATAATTAAATCACCAGTCATCATAAGAGACAACAAATCATTGTGCTTGCTAGTAAAAGCTGTATGCTAATAAGACTGTGTATATATTTTATTTTAGATATTAAGTAATTAGGGGGGCACGGTGGCTTGGTGGTTAGCACGTTTGCCTCACACCTCCAGGGTTGGGGGTTTGATTCCCGCCTCTGCCGTGTGTGTGGAGTTTGCATGTTCTCCCCGTTTCCTCCCCCAGTCCAAAGACATGCATTGTAGGTTGATTGGCATCTCTAAATTGTCCGTAGTGTGTGTGTGTGTGTGTGTGTGTGTGTGTGTGTGTGTGTGTGTGTGTACCCTGCGATGGGTTGGCACTCCGTCCAGGGTGTATCCTGCCTTGATGCCCAATGACGCCTGGGATAGGCACAGGCTCCCCGTGACCCGAGAATAGATCGGATAAGCGGTAGACAATGAATGAATATTAAGTAATTATAGTGAGTGTATATCATCAACTTGGTCATATACACTGATAACTAGCCAGACTTTATAGACATTTTTTCAATGATTTCATTGTGATTTCATTGTGTGTCCTTAAAAACTTTAGATAAGGACGTGGCTGAATAATAAGCTAGAAGAAAGTGTGGTCATATTAAAGCATGTCTTATCTGGAGCTCAGAGTGATAAGTGTGCCATCTGTCGCACACTGATAAACCACACATAGCAGAAAGGACAGAAGTATAAAACTTTTTTAAAAAATAAAAAAAAAAGCATTCCATCATTCCTAGAAAATGGAATTTTAAGTTCTGGGCTAACGTGCCCTCCTCTTCTTTGATTGCCTTTGTAGAGTGTCCTTGAGCACTAGAATAGTGCTATACACAAGGGGAAATGACAAACTGTGCTTAAAGAATGTGTTTTTATTAGCCTTTGTCTGGTGAATGAACAACCTGACAACCAGGCAAATTACAGACCGTTTATATGAAAATCACTGACAATTTGTTCTGTTCATTACCTGAATGCTAAAATCTGCAAATAACAGATGTTCCTTAATTTCTTGGAAAAAGATTTCACACAAATCTTTTGCAAACTAAAGTATAATAACAAATTAAATTTAAGGCATTTGATTTTAGAAAAAGAATACACAAATTGCATAATTTCACCAAAAATCACCATAAAAAACAGGCCAAAAAAAGAGCTCAGTAGAGTCTATGCTACATAATTAAGGGAAAATGTTGGGTACTAGCAACTAATCAACTAAGTAAATATTTTGAATGATTACATGGTGTATTAGAGAGCAGTTATCGTTTGTCACTTAAAGACATTACATTTGTTACACTGAGAGAAATCGGATCCTTCGCATTCCCTTGCTATTATGATAAACGACTTCCGACCCACCAGCAACAACCACCTGCCATTTTATATCAGCCTTCTGGTAATTACAGGAATATTCAGCATTTAGTGTGTGTGTGTGTGTGTGTGTGTGTGTGTGTGTGTGTGTGTGTGTGTGTGTGTGTGTGTGTCTCTGTGTGTGTGGGTTGAGTGGGGACTGGATAGGAATCAAAATGAAGAAAAAGTGTGAACAAGTCTGAACATCTCCATATTCATTATAGAACACACTCGTCCTTGGTATGTGTCTGTGTGTGTGGTAAGTCTTCCATAATGATAGGAATTTATTTATGTGATACCTGTCTGGGTCCAAGTAGACTGGCGCAGCAATATAGTTTTTTCCCCATATACCCAGAGATACTGGCTTATTGCTTGCAGGGACATTCGGTTAGTTCTTATGAAGAGTGATGCTTTTAACTGTAAATGTTTAAACTTGAATATCAGAAATTTTATGTTACTGAGGATCGAGGCAGAATAGTTAAAGTTGTTGAGGTTAAGGGTAGAGTTGCTGAGGTTAAGGTAAAATTACATTGGTTAAGGCTGAAATTACAGAGGTTAGGCTTGGATTTGCCAGGGTTGGAGTTACCATGTAAAGTCAGGGTGGAGGTGCCAGAGATAGGACTGGAGTTGCCAGTGTTAAAGTTGGAGTTGCCAGGGTTAGGGTTGGAGTTGCCAGGGTTAGGGTTGGAGTTGCCACGGTTAGGGCTGGAGTTACTGTGTAGAGTCAGATTGGAGTTGCAAGGGCTAGAATATCAGAAATTTTAATTTACTGAGGATCGAGGGAGAGTAGTGTACAGTTGTTGAGGTTAAGTGTAGAATTGCTGAGGTTACAGTAAAATTACATTGGTTAAGGTTGGAGTTGCTGAGGTTAGGGTTGGAGTTGCTAAGGTTAGCGGTGGAGAAGAGTCAGGTTGGAGTTGCCAGGGTTAGGGTTGGAGTTGCTATGTAGAGTCAGGTTGGAGTTGTTGAGGCTAGGGTTGGCGATGCCAAGGTTAGGGTTGGAGTTACCAGGGTTAGGGTTGGAGTTACTATGTAGAGTTAGTTTGGAGTTGCAAGGGATAAGGGTTGGAGTTGCTATGTAGAGTCAAGTTGCAGTTGCCAGGGTTAGGGTTCAAGTTGCCAGGGTTAGAGTTGGAATTGCCAGGGTTAGGGTTGGAGTTGCTATGTAGAGTCAGGTTGCAGTTGCCAGGGTTAGGGTTGGAGTTGCCAAGGTTAGAGTTGGAATTGCTATCTACAGTCAGGTTGGACTTGCCGAGTATATGGTTGGAGTTGCTGAGGTTAGGGTTGGTGATGCCAAGGTTAGGTTGGAAGTTAGTCAGGTTGGAGTTGCCAAGGTGAGGGTTGGAGTTACTATGTAGAGTCAGCATTCTTTAAGGATGGATGGATGGATGGATGAAATATCCCACAGAGACAGCAACACTAAACTATTTTTTAATGGGGGTGTGTCTGTTATCCCTCTTTCTAAAGGGAACAAAAGCATCCAGTGCTCATCTTCAGAAAAAACACTTTCTGGCCAACAGCAATGCGTCACTTTTGACAGCACACACACACACTCACCTGTCAGTTACTAACTTGGAACCCTTTTGGTGCCTTCTATTGAAGGAGCAACATGAAACATGGCAAACACACAAGAGGTTTTCCTGTTTTTTAATGGATATGAAGTGGAGGGTTATTGGAATGCTGTGAAACACTCATACACAATAAATACATAACATGATCTCTTGGCTACCAATGGCTTAGTTTATTTATTTATATACACCCAGACATTATTGCATAGTGCAGACAGTATTGATATTAATCTATATTGACGATGCCTTAAAGCTAAACTACAAACAAACACACACACAGCACTGTGATGTATCAGCCTTTATAAATGAGCATTCGTTTCACTTCAGACAAATCGATTGCAGAAGCAAAAGTTGGGTATGTTTTCATCCATCTATTTTTGTGTAAACATTATGTACAAACACAGCCATCTTTTGGCTAGCAACATTATTTCAATCATAGATATCTAAAAGGATAGACCAGGCATACCCGCTACTTCCGGTGTCAAATTAACGTATAACATGACTTTTCCTACTTGTTCTTCATACGATTAGGCACGATTAATGTGATTGAATCAAGAAAAATATGGAACATTATATCATGATAAAGATATAATGATATAACATGATAGCTCTTTTTTACTCATTTAGTAATCGGGTATAGCTAATTATTATATGTAGTACATATAATGCCAACACAGATGGTAGGTAATTACAAGATACTATACAATTATAGGTAGTTTTAAAATATGCATATTGCGAGTAAATGTAACTTCTATGCGTAATCATTAAATAAATGAATGATTTGCATTGTTGTCATGAAGCTGTATACAGCCATAATGCACACAGCATGTGAATTCATTGTTGAGAATGTAATGATCGTTATACCTGAAAACCCAATACGTTGAAACAATGGAACAATATTTTTGAAACTTTAATGTGTCTATAAATGTACATGATAAGCAAACATTATTTTGTGACTTTAATTAGGCAAGGAACAAAATAGGCATATTCTGTGTTGAACTTTATTTTTATTGTTGCCTTTTTCTGGTACATCACTGATATATTTTCATTTAATTACATAAAAAATGTTCACTCCAAACTATGAATTCTAAACAACACAGTCCTTTATATCAATAAAAGAGACAGAAACTTAATAGCATGCAGCCTTTCTCTCAGCATCTAGCAACAACCAATATTGCATCATGATGTCACTTCACCAGCTAACGGGAGCAGTGGATGTGTCTTCTATCCTTTTAGATGTCTATGATTTCAATAATGCCTACTTAGCAAGCTAAAATTCTACACCAGCGTTTGGCTAGCTAATTTTCTACAACAAAAAATTTTTTCATTAACCCATGGCAATGTAGTTAGTAAAACTAACCCTAATCCTATGCTTCATATAGCTAACATGCTAGCTAGCTGATTTTCAACCATGGTTTGTTAAGGGGGTTAGCGAAATCCTTTAAAATAAGCTTTAAAAATATTGGACTAGCATATTATCACCTTGGCTAGCATGTTGACTGTTCTTGGCTAGCTGCTATTCAGCAATTCTTTTATAGCTGGGCAAACTTTTATGTTAATGTTTAGCTGCAGTTTTTCCAACAATGCTCTGACAGCTAATTTGTGTTTAATAATGCTCAGTTAGGGGGGCACGGTGGCTTAGTGGTTAGCACGTTTACCTCACACCTCCAGGGTTGGGGGTTCGATTCCCACCTCCGCCATGTGTGTGGAGTTTGCATGTTCTCTCCGTGCCTCGGGGGTTTCCTCTGGGTGCTCTGGTTTCCTCCCCCAGTCCAAAGACATGCATGGTAGGTTGATTGGCATCTCTAAATTGTCCGTAGTGTGTGATTGTGTGAGTGAATGTGAGTGTGTGTGCCCTGCGATGGGTTGGCACTCCGTCCAGGGTGTATCCTGCCTTGATGCCCAATGACACCTGAGATAGGCACAGGCTCCCCGTGACCCAAGAATAGTTCGGATAAGCGGTAGACAATGAATGAACGCTCAGTTAGCTAGCTGGTTCAAATAAGTATATAATTATGGATGTTGTATTTGTAAAGTATGATTCCTTCTAGCTGGAAAGCTGATGTTCCTGGATTGTTAGCAAAATTTGGCCAGTTTTTTCTATTTAAAAATGTTTACTCATGCCATGGTTAGCTAGCTGGTGCTATTTAATAGTGCTTGGGAAACTTTTTTGCCTTCTTAATAAATTTGAATGAATCTTATTATTTTTCTATTCTTAACTAGTTGATGTCCTTGAAAAGTACATAGCTAGGACTTATTTTTCAACCATGTTTACCTGATGTTAATGTTTTCCAGTAAAGCTAAGTTAGCTTGCTAATTGATGCATTTCAACAATCATTGGATGATGAGCAGATTTAGATGTGTGTTTTTTTCCGTTTTAATTCACAACAAATTGTTAATTCTTACGTTTTCTAATTAATTTCTTACTTGTTTATAGTTGGACTTAATGTTCTGAAATGACAAAAGAACATCTTCCTGTTTTCACATGCAGTGCACTACAGTTAATAAGAAAAAGATTTCTGGAAAAAAACATGAACACTTCTCTATGTCGGAAAACTTGCACTGACACTGGAGACTCCTTCCAGGACTCCTAAAGAAAGATTCACTATATCAATGTTTTTAGATTTTTCATTGTTAAAAAACAACATTTTTATGGTAAATATTATTGTTTCTGTTGTACTGAATTATATACTAATTCCTTGTTAAATGAGGCATTACCATGGAAACAATACCACGTCAGAGCTGCTGTTATAGACAACGAATCACATTTAGGACTAATCAGGGGTGGAGAATCAGCAGCGCTGTGGTATAAGAGTAATGGTAATGTAACGGTCAAACCGATAGTACTTTCACAACCATGAATATGACAAACGACTGGTTTGGGATTTTAGATTTTCCGAGTCACATGACTGGATAACAACCATCTCTTAGTCTCTCTCTCACACACACACACACACATACACACACACTCTCTGGCAGCACGACTCTGGCCAGGCTGTTAATGTGAATCATTAATGATGTAAGAGAACGCGACGTCTCCTCGCATTTCATCCTCGCTGCTCACCCGCCGAGATTCAATTACATTAATATCCCATAATTTCATTGGCTTATTAAATTGTTCTAATTCTGAGTGAAAGGAACGAGATCAGATAGTCAACGCCTTCGCTCTGTGTGTGTGTGTGTGTGTGTGTGTGTGTGTTAGCTGCACCATTCTCTTCCATTCTGTCTCTTACCACAAAGTGAATCTAACAAAACCACTAATGCAATCAGATTTCCCATAATGCCCTTCTCCTCTTTCCCTCTTTCCCTCTTTTTCTCCTCTACCCATCTTTATTCTATTTTACCTTTTCTTCTATTTCTACCATTTCTTCTTTCTTTTTCTCTGTACTTCTCTTCTACCTTTAATATACTCATTCATTGCACTTTCCCACTGCCTTTTTTCTCACTCTTTTCTTTTTCTCTCCTTTTTCACTTCTATCATATTTTATCCATATCACTCTTTCCTAACTCTCTCTCTTATATCTCTGATCTCTCACTCCATCCATAATGCATTCTTTTCTCTCTTCCTCACTCTCCATTTGTAACACTCTTTCTCTCCCTCCTCGTTCTCTTAATCCATTCATCCTCCTCATCCCACTCTCTCTTCCTCCTTTTTTCTTTCCATCTTCACTCCTTTTCACACTCTTCATTTATCTTGCACACTTACCCACATCTTTGGCTATAGTGCACTTGTTCTTTCTTGTTCTCTTCTTTTCAGTCCATCACTTATTCATCCTCCTTGCTAGTATTCCTAGCACCTTTCTCTTTCTCTGTCCGTTCCTTCTTTTATTTTTTTTCTCTCTCTCTCTCTCTCTCTCTCTCTCTCTCTCTCTATCTATCTAACAGTGTGGTATGAGGTGACGATATGTGAGTAGGGTTTGATGGATTTAACAGAATCACTCCTTTGCGTCTTGCTTCCATTTTCCTGTGTTAACCCTGTGTGTGTGTGTGTGTGTGTGTGTGTGTGTGTGTGTGTGTGTGTGTGTGAGAGAGAGAGAGAGAGTCACACACTCATTGTTATCCTTTGCTCCTACTGTGGTTAAACATATAATCATCTGTAACATTCTCTAAACGACATCTGTCTCTCAACACACACACACACCAACCATTATGGCTCAGCGTGTGTGGTGTCGACTCCAAAATATTTCTGAGCATGGAATCATGGGTAAAGTGGCCGTAAAGCATGTGCCAGTGTTTCTGTACCAAGAGAGATGACAAGTGAGAGAGAGAGAGAATAAAAGTTGAAAGACTGGATTGATCTGAACTGTTAACTTCGAGACGTTTTCATCTAAAAATACATTGCTCATTAAAATGTCTGCTTTTGGTAATTTGTCTAAAATTAACAAGGAGTTCTGGTTGGTTTGTTCCAGACAGCTATTTGGCTGCTTAAACATACAGAAAGGTTCCTAGAGTTCCTCAAAAAAGGTTAATCTGGTGCAAATGTACCTTCTGATAAAATATACTTGGAGTTCTAGAAAAGGTTCCAAATTTTTTTTTTAAATGGCTTAATCTGAGAAGTTTCCTGCATTGGAATTGCATCTTTAGTTCCTGAAAAGGTCCTGAGCTGTTTTCTGCATTGAAACTACACATAAGGTTCCTGAAGAGGTTTCTCTGGTTCTTGAAAAGGTTCCTGCACAGGAAATGTACATAAAGTTCCTGAAGATGTTTTTGCTGTGAGACAAGGTTCCTCTGATAGAATTTTGCCTTGGGTATTTCCTGAAAAAGTTCCCTACATTAAATGTTGACTTTTACTAGAAATGCCTATACCTTCTCATAGAAACACATCTAAGGTTCTTCAAAAGGTTCTCACAGTGAATACACTCACTTAATGCTCCTAAAAAATTTCCATTGGAAAAGCCTCTAAAGTTCCTAAAGAGGTTTCTCTGGGGTATTATTGTTCAAAAAGGTTCCTCTGGTAGAAACGTTCTTAGAAATGAAAAAGAACTGAAGCTCTTGAAAAGTTTCCCACAGTGAAAACATTCTTCAGTTGGAAATGTCCTGTGATTCCAACAAATATTAGGTTCTTAATAGGGTTCCAGTGGAAATTAACAGGTTAATTTCTAAAATGGACTCAACACTTTCCTGCTGTGAAGTGAATCACACTACGAAATGAAACACAGCCACTTCAAGTTAATAGATACTTATTTATAGCTGGAAATGAACATTTGATGGTTAGGTGTTAAAACTTAATTGTTGTCGCTATTAATCATGTTAGTCACATATCCAGAATTCTGTGAGTGAGGAATTTCATCTAACTGTCCTTCACTAATGTGAGCTGAATGTCTGTGGTCTATTCTTGAAATTCGTTCTGTGGAAACTTGTCTTTTTTTTTTTTTTTTTCACAAATATTTCACATTTTGGAATGCAATTCAATTACTTGTCTTGTCCTATTGGGAGTAAATATTGAACAGCATGCTTACTAACTTACACTTAACTTGGTAGGACGTTATGAATGTTGATGAATTCAAACACACACATGATGTCTTGCTATCCTTGTGAGGACCTCATAAATAATTAGAAATGTAGCTTATTGATACTATGCTAGACCTAAATTTAAACATAAACTTAACCTGAATAGCCAAAAGGAAACATTTAGGCTTTTATTTTTTTTGTTGTTGTTTAATAAAATCTGCCTTTTTGTGGTACTTGTGGGGACCAGACATATGTCTGTCAGTTTTGACATTGTGGGGACCAGGCAAATATCCCCCCAAGGTTAAAGCTGTGTATCTTTCTAGCCATATATTCCAACCCACATACATTGTGCTTATACTTAAAAGGAACACTTTGTGTGTGTGTGTGTGTGTGTGTGTGTGCACACTTGGGCGTTTTAAAGCAAGAAAGCTCACCACACACACACGCACAGATGGGAGGTATTTTGGAGGGAAATGAGTGTACCATTACCCACAATTCCACAGGAGCAGGTAAGTGCGATATTTCCCATGAGGTTTCAAGGAAGCTGAGTGTGTGAGAATGCCAATGAGGAGAGAGAGATGGGGGAGGGAAATGGAGAGAGAGTGGAGGTTAAGGAGGCTGATAGATATTAACACACCCATGGTGTAAGAAGTGTGATAGAGAGAGAGAGAATTGGGGGAGGGGAGAAAAGAGGAGTGTAAAGGAGACCATGCGAAGCAATATGGGGGATGAGAATAGATAGTGGGAGGAAAAAGATTGCAAGATGGTCAAAGGGAATCCCAGAGAAAAGGAGGAACTCCCCTGCAGGTACTTCATGTCCGGATAGGGGTGTGTGTGTGTGTGAAAATACCATCCTTGGCATTTGAAATGGGCGACAGAAGGGCATGCTGTTGCATTTGCTCAATAGGTCTAGACCACACACAAAAACACACCGAGGTTCAGGTGCTGTCCACTAGTCTAGTGCCCATAATGACATCATCAAACAGCAGTAGGAAGTTGAATTTTCAAAACCACCAATCATATGATTGAATAACTGCAGCTGTTTTGCTGCCTCAGAATCCTAGCAAATGCTAAAACGAGCATGTGACAAGTGACAGTTGGTCAAATCTTCGTACCAATCCTATTGTGCATGAGGTGTGATGTTTCTTTAATTCCCCTATCAGTTATCAAGTTTAGTTCCTACCTGCAATTTGTTCCGATTTACTGTTTACGCACAATAATGGAAGAAATAACAACGGTTATAAAAGTGGTTTCACCTTATTGCGTCATATTCAACTCTCTTATTAAATGTGGAAAAAAATTTAAATCTTTGACAGAAATAACAGAGCTCTCTTTGGGTCTTAGTGTATGTAGCTAACACATTTAGCTTGCTTTGCTAATTTGACAAATGAATCAAACAACCCTCAAATCACTCTCTGTGTGTGATATTTAATTTCTGCTACACTAATCAGTTTTAGAAGCTATATATGGCTATACAACTGAGTGTGACATCAGTGGCTTAATTTCTACAAACAGAAGCAAACAAAAAACATTAATTAGCTAAACAACTAGCATGTTAACTGTATAAAGTGCTGCCTGATTCCATATTTTGGTGTTTGACTAAGCTAAAAAAAAATGAAAGATAGCATAATGTAATAATTGCAAGCTAGTTAGCTAATTCAAATTATACATGATTATTATTATTATCGTTGTTGTTTGCCATCAGTTTCAACGAGGTACAGTATGTGGGATTTCGTTTTTGCATAACAAGTAAAAAATATTATTTAAATCCAACTAGCATCTTTAATTTGTTTTAGTGATTGTGTCTAGAAAAGCTGGAAAAGTTACATATGTAAAGTTACGTCTTACCACCACTAAGTTTAAATTCTCATTTAAACGTGAATTAGTAAATTTGTGCCAGCTGGCGAGTTTCGACAAAAAGAAAAAGGAAAAGAAAAAAAACACTTATTGGCTTCCTCAAAACAGTGTGGAAGTCATTACGTGTTTTTTTTTCTTTTCCTATTTCTGATTTTTTTTTTTAACATAACTAGCTGGCACTAATCCCAAAATCTTGTTAAACTGTTTTAAGCTTAAAAAAATATATATATATATTCATCCAAAATAAAATTGAGAATAAAAATTTTTATATTTATACATCAGCTGCTCAGTTTTCCGGCACGATCTTAATTTACCAGATTATAACAACAGCAAATGTCTACTGCTTTTAAAAATCATCCAGATCATTGAACCAAAGACGTGCCTCAGTACCATCATGCGTTAAGTAGCCAACCTTAGTAGTACACTTGGGTTGAGGGGGAAAGTGTGTAAATGAGATTTTCTGCTAATCTATTGCACTGCGGTAGAGAGAGAGCGCATTGCAACGAGTTAAAGTTAATTAAATTGAATTAGTCACGGAGAAAGTGAGAGAGTGTGTGAGTATCAGAATGCTCTTCAGATTTCCCCTGATAACTGTACTTTGATGAGAGAAGTGCACACTACATACTATTAGCCCGGATTTTCCTGGATGATTATTTAATCAGGCTCTATATGGACAACAATAAAATATCTTCTTCTTCTTTCGGCATTTCCCTTCAGGGGTCACCACAGCGAATCATCTCTCTCCACCTATCCCTATCTTTTGCATCCTCAACACTTGCACTCACTAGCTTCATATCCTCATTAATTCCATCCATATACCTCCTCTTTGGCCTTCCTCTTTGCCTCCTGCCTGGCAGCTCCATGTCCAACATTCTCCTACCAATATACTCACTCTCCCTCCTCTGAACATGTCCAAACCATCTTAATCTGGCCTCCCTAACTTTGTCCCCCAAACATGAGCTGTCCCTCTGATGTACTTGTTCCTAATCCTGTCCAACCTTGTCACTCCCAAAGAGAACCTCAACATCTTCAGCTCTGCTACCTCTAGCTCTGACTCCTGTCTCTTCTTCAGTGACACTGTCTCTAAACCATACAGCATGGCCGGTCTCACCACTGTCCTGTACACCTTCCCCTTGATTCTCGCTGATATTTTCCTATCACACAGAACTCCCGACACCTTTCTCCACACATTCCAACCTGCCTGCACTCGCTTCTTTACCTCTTTCGCACACTCTCCATTACTCTGGACTGTTGACCCCAAGTACTTAAACTCCTGCACCTTCTTCACCTCTTCACCCTGTAACCTTACTGTTCCACTTCCCTCGCTTTCATTCACACACATGTACTCAGTCTTACTACGACTGACTTTCATTCCTCTTCTCTCCAGTGCAATCTCTTCTCAGAGCAATCTCTTATCTACTTTCTGTTGCACAGAGTTCACCCCTTCAACTCTTTTTTCCCTCTCATTTTCCTCATTCATCAGCTCCTCAAAGTACTCCTTCCATCTCCTCTGTACACTCTCCTCACTTGTGAGCACCCTTCCATCTCTATCCTTAATAACTCTAACTTGCTACACATCTTTCCCATCTCGAACCCTCTGCCTAGCTAACCTGTACAAGTCCTTCTCTCCTTCTCTAGTGTCTAACCTAGTGTACAATTCATCATATGCCTTCTGCTTGGCCTTAGACACCTCCCTCTTCACTCTGCGTTGTAACTCCTTGCATTCCTGTCTATTTTCTTCAGTTCTGTCCATGTCCCACTTATTCTTGGCTAACCTCTTCCTCTGGATACTATCCTGAACTTCCTCATTCCACCACCAAGTCTCCTTATCTTCTTTCCTCCTTCCAGATGACACACCCAGCACCTTTCTCCCTGTCTCCCTGATCAATTCTGCTGTAGTTTCCCAGTCATCTGGCAACACTACCTGACCACCCAGAGCCTGCCTCAACTTCTGTCTAAATTCCTCACAACATTCCTCCTTTTTCAGCTTCCACCACTTGGTTTTCTTCTCTATCACTATCTTTCACCTCTTCTTCTTACAGACCATCAAAGTCATCCTACACACCACCATCCTATGCTGTCTGGCTACACTCTCTCCCACTACCACTTTACAGTCACTAATCTCTTTCAGATTGCCTCTTCTACATAGGATGTAGTCTACCTGTGTTCTCCTACCTCCACTCTTGTAAGTCACTCTATGCTCCTCCCTCTTCTGAAAATAAGTGTTAACCACAGCCATGTCCATTCTCTTAGCAAAGTCCATTACCATCTGTTCTTCAAGGTTCCTTTCCTTAACTCCAAACTCGCCCATCACCTCCTCATCACCTGTTCCCCTCACCATGATGTCCATTAAAATCCGCTCCTATCACCACTCTCTCACCCGTGGGAATACTCTCCATCACCTCATCTAATTCACTCCAGAATCTCTCTTTCTCCTCTAACTCACAACCTACCTGTGGGGCATAACCACTAACAACATTCAACATCACCCCTTCAATCTCTAACTTCAGACTCATCACCCTGTCTGACACTCTCTTCACCTCCAGAACATTCCTCACAAACTCCTCTTTCAGGACCACACCTACCCCATTTCTCTTACTATCCACACCATAATAAAACAGCTTGAATCCTGCTCCTATACTACGAGCCTTGTTACCCTTCCACCTGGTCTTCTGTACACACAGTATATCCACCTTCCTTCTCTCCATCATATCAGCCAGCTCCCTACCTTTCCCTGTCTTAGTACCAACATTCAGAGTCCCTATTCTCAGTCCTACACTCTTACCTTTCCTCTTCTCTCTCTGTCTGTGCACTCTCCTCCCTCCTCTACTTCTTCGACCAACAGTAGCCCAATTTCCACCGGCGCCCTGTAGGTCAACGGCGCCGATGGTGGTCGTTGTTAACCCGGGCCTCGACCGATCCGGTATGAAATTCGTACTGATGATTCGCATGGTTAAATTTGGCAATGTTTTAAGCCGGATGCCCTTCCTGACGCAACCCTCTCTATTTATCCGGGCTTGGGACCGGCACAGAAGTCACTGGACTGTGACCCCCATGGCTAGATTGGACAACAATAAAATATATTGCAATAAAAGATATTACTGGTGGTTTATTCCTCATAAAAGTAGACTATGAAGTCTTCCAAAAATAATCAAGTTTGATACTTTAACATCTAAATATACAAACTTTTAATTCAAAGAAAAATATTTAGGAACCCCGGAATTGTATGAAGCTGACTGACAGATTAAAAAAAAAAAAGCTGCCCAGACCGAAAATCACTGGAGTCTTGAAACCAAACCAAAGAGAACAAGCATAAAGCCTTCTGAACTGAGTCGACTGCAATTGATTCTCCAATTGATTTTTAAGATTCCTCGCCTGGTTTATGAAGCCTTTAATAGATTCGCACCAGGATGCTACTGATCGTCTTGCAGAGTAGGTTTTGAGTAGTGACCTCACATCATCCGACGGAAAAAATACATGTATTTACTTACGTAAAAACAGAAAAAGCCTTCTGATATGATGCACTGTGTATAGCGTTGATGTGTGTTTAGTATAGATTTTTGTGTATTGTTTATGGTGTGTACAATTTCAACCAAAGAAAAGTTACAATTTAAACTTAAGCAAATTTGTGACACTCCTTTGTACAAAAGGTATTTTTCCTTGCATCTCTTCCAGTTTACAAACTTGTAGAGGCCGTGCTAGCTCGATACGGTATGTCCTACGAAATTCAAGTAAATCATCTTCTTCTTTCGGCTTTTACCTTCAGGAGTCGCCACAGCAAATCATCTCTTTCCACTTATCCCTATCTTCTGCATTCTCAGCACTTGCACCCACTAGCTTCATATCCTCATTAATTCCATCCATATACCTCCTCTTTGGCCTTCCTCTTTGCCTCCTGCCTGGCAGCTCCATGTCCAACATTCTTCTACCAATATACTCACTCTCCCTCCTCTGAACATGTCCAAACCATCTTAATTTGGCCTCCCTAACTTTGTCCCTCAAACGTCCAACATGAGCTGTTCCTCTGATGTACTCGTTCCCAATCCTGTCCAATCTTGTCACTCCCAATGAGAACCTCAACATCTTCAGCTCTGCTACCTCTAGCTCTGACTCCTGTCTCTTCCTCAGTGACACTGTCTCTAAACCATACAGCATGGCTGGTCTCACCACTGTCCTGTACACCTTCCCCTTGATTCTCGCTGATATTTTCCTATCACACAGAACTCCCGACACCTTTCTCCACCCATTCCAACCTGCCTGCACTCGCTTCTTTACCTCTTTCCCACACTCTCCATTACTCTGGACTGTTGACCCCAAGTACTTAAACTCCTGTACCTTCTTCACCTCTTCACCCTGTAACCTTACTGTTCCACTTCCCTCCCTTTCATTCACACACATGTACTCAGTCTTACTACGACTGACTTTCATTCCTCTTCTCTCCAGCGCACACCTCCACCTCTTCAGGTTTTCCTCCACCTGCTCCTTGCTCTCACTACAGATCACAATGTCATCTGCAAACATCATTGTCCAAGGAGACTCCTGTCTGACCTCCTCTGACAACTGGTCCATCACCATAGCAAACAGGAAGGGCTCAGAGCCGATCTCTGATGCAGTCCCACCTCCACTTTGAACTCCTCTGTCTGACCTACAGCACACTTCACAACTGTCCTGCACCACTCTGACATACTTCTCTGCTACTCCTGACTTACTCATACAGTACCACAACTCTTCTCTTGGCACCCTGTCATACGCTTTCTCCAAGTCTACAAACACACAGTGCAACTCTCTCGGACCATCCCTACACAAAAATTGCATCTGTTGTGCTCTTTCTGGGCATGAAGTTATACTGCTGCTCACAATTTTCCACTACCTTCCTTAACCTAGCTTCCACTACTCTTCCCCATAGCTTCATTGTATGGCTCTTCAACTTTATCCCCTATAGTTGCTGCAACTCTGCACGTCACCCTTATTCTTAAAGATCACTAACACACTTCTTCTGCATTCCTCAGGCATCTTCTCACTTTCTAAAACCCTGTTAAACAAACTAGTTAAAAATTCCACTGCTGCCTCTCCCAGACACTTCCAGACCACCACCAGGATGTTGTCAGGACCAACTGCCTTTCCACTTTTCATCCTCTTCAAAGCCTTCCTGACTTCATCCTTTCTAATCTTATCTACTTTCTGTTGCACAGAGTTCACCCCTTTTACTCTTTTTTTCCCTCTCATTTTCCTCATTCATCAGCTCTTCAAAGTACTCCTTCCATCTCCTCTGTACACTCTCCTCACTTGTGAGCACCCTTCCATCTCTATCCTTAATAACTCTAACTTGCTGCACATCCTTCCCATCTCAATCCCTCTGCCTAGCTAACCTGTACAAGTCCTTCTCTCCTTCTCTAGTGTCTAACCTAGTGTACAACTCGTCATATGCCTTCTGCTTGGCCTTAGACACCTCCCTCTTCACTCTGCGCTGTGACTCCTTGTATTTCTGTCTATTCTCTTCAGTCCTGTCCATGTCCCACTTCTTCTTGGCTAACCTCTTCCTCTGGATACTATCCTGAACTTCCTCATTCCACCACCAAGTCTCCTTATCTTCTTTCCTCCTTCCAGATGACACACCCAGCACCTTTCTCCCTGTCACCCTGATCACTTCTGCTGTAGTTTCCCAGTCGTCTGGCAGCATTCTAAATTCTGCACAACATTCCTCCTTTTTCCACTTACACCACTTGGTTTTCTTATCTATCTCTATCTCTGACCTCTTCTTCTTCAAGTATTCAAGTAAATATTTCTAAAAAAAAAATAAATGACTTTTCAAGCTGAGGCTGATAAAATGTGTAAAAAGAAGCATTTTAACAAAAGCATAACCACTGTATGTACTTTGTACACCTTTAATATACTTACTATATTTTCTTTTTTTGTTGGTTTAACTTTGCCATTTTATTATAAGTAGATTTACTGAATACAGTGGTACCTCTCTGTTCGACCTTAATTCGTTCCAAAAGTCTGGTTGAATACCGATTTGGTTGAAAACCAAATTATTTTTCCCCATAGGAAATAATGTAAAACAAATTAATCTGTTCCAGGCCTCCAAAAATTCCCCATATTAAACCATTTTTTCTGCCTTTTCGCTCATAATTGACAAACCTGTTAAACCTAAATCATAATAATCCTAATATAAGCACAAATTAATGCACATTAATAATAAGCTTTAATCACTTGCTTGTTTTTTTTTACAAATGTCGAAATCGTCGATTTCGGCATGTTGTACTGCTGTGCTAGGTCAGACATGCACACCTCTTTCATATTTAGCCACAATTTATTTTTTCAACTCGATCTGACAACTTTCCTCTTGGCAACACTGATGCCTGATTTACCCTTTTTCGGAGACATGGCTACTGAAATTATACAACAAAGGATAGCGTGGTTATAACACAAGCACTCACAGATGATGCTTTCAGAACAGATGATCCGCGTAATCTGCTTCATCTCTATTGTCTACGCCAGGGTACGCCGCATGGAAAGCGTGTGCGGTCAAAATAGTTCTTTTCAGGTCGGGTCGAACACAGAAAAATATTTTACAGTTCACATTAACATTCGTTCGAATTTTCTTCAAAATCTTGGTATTCGAATCCTGTATGAAACAAGAACCGGCGTTCCTGACGGTCGAGTCGTACACTGAAAATATTTTCGTACACCAAGGTCAAAGTGACTCAAAAATTCGAATTGAATACTGAAAATTTGAACACAGGGGTGGTCGAGGACCGAGGTACCACTGTATGTGTAAATTCAAAGACAAATTTCAGATTTCCTAATTAATTGGAAATGGCAGAGCTCTTACTTGTGTGAAATTCTTCCCTTTACGCTTAATTAATTTATACCCCATGTTTAACCAGCTTTAATAAAGCATGAAATATGTTTCTATTTAAATGTTTGTGATGTGTTTCATTTTGGCACTAATTTGTTGCTTGGTGCTCTGTTATTATTCTACTGAAACATTTGCACTGATGTTACAGGTGGACACTGTTATTATAATGGCATTAATAATATTATTATTATTAATAATGGCAATAATAAATATTTTTCTATTTTCTAGCATTATATTAATGAGAAATCTGGAGCCGTTGGTATAAATGCTGGACTGAAAGTCCTAGAATTTAATGCAGCTTTACAATGTTGTGATGAGTTAGGACTCAGCTCTGCTAGTTAGTGATCTACGAGATGACAAGCATGCCTTTATTTCTTACATAAAACATTAGAAACATAAGGTGTTCATTCTCTACGATTCCCTCCACAATACACACAATACTGTAATTGACCCCATTTATCAAGAGCTTTGTATATAAACGGTGTTTGCAAAGATAAATGAATAACGAAAGTACAAGGTCTCAACTGTGTGTGTGTGTGTGTGTAGTGTTTATAAATCAGTGAGTTCACAACCTGCATTTATTTTCTGATCCAACCCAAAAATCTAAAATAGCAAAAGTAGCTTGGGCAGAAAACACTCAAAAGGTTTCCAGGTTTAAAGCAGGAATACCAGATTCTCTGTGTGTGTGTGTGTGTGTGTGTGTGTGTGTGTGTGTGTGTGTGTGTGTGTGGTGTTTATAAATCAGTGAAAACACCACCTGCATTGCTTGTCTGGTCCAACCGAAAAATCTAAAAAAAAAAAGCAAACACTCAGGTTTCCACAGATGTCCCCATAAAGCAAGAATACCTGATTCTCTTTGTGTGTGTGTGTGTGTGTGTGTGTGTGTGTGTGTGTGTGTGGCTATGGTTTTATAGCTTGTTGGGGATCAAATGTCCCCACAAGGATAGGAATATCTGTCAGGTTTGATCTTGTGGTGCTGGGCCCCACAAAAAAACGTAGCTTTAGAAAACTAAAAAAGCCTAAATGTTTCCCTTTAGTCATTGGGGTTAAAGTTGGTGTTATGTTTAGGTTTACATAAAAGAATCATTTGAGTGATAGAATTTGTCATACAGAAGCAGTGTGTTATTCTGACGTGCTACTTAGCACACTAATATGCGGTTTGGGATGGAACCGTAGTCTGATGTATATGCATCTGATATGGAGGCTGCTCAGCAAATGCTGAATACACAAATTAAATGAAACCACAAGAATAAAACCTGATTGGTGTGTGTGTGTAAGCACACGTGCTTATGTGCATGCACTCAAAAGTGTTAGATGAAATGTGGCACAGACTTCAAACATGCTCAGAATCTTATTGAAAGAACGAGGCTGTCAGGCCCACACACAGACCATCAGAATATAAACAAGGCATGCTGTT
>JAUCMX010000011.1:7159851-7449851 GCA_033459395.1 Hemibagrus guttatus
TTTAGTTTTTTTTTCTTTTGTAAACTGTACAGGATTTTGTTTAGCTCGAAATTTACAGGCAAAAAAAAAAGTAAACTGTCTTCAGTCTGAAGCCAAAAATACAAGCAGAAGATCTTGAAGGCTAGTTTTGTACTAGCGTGTTATGTATATCTTTATAAAGGAATTCCTATTGAAATTTTTCAACTTGAACTATGAATTAGCAACAGTAAAGGTTTTGCAAAACAGCTGCATTCTGAGAGGAAACTGCAAGTTTAATGAATTCTACTTCATTAACATTTTTACTTCTGTAAAAAAATTTTTTTATCAAAGCAAATAATCCAGATGCAGGTTGGTTGATTTTGTTTGATAGGCTTAGCTTTTAACTACTTTAGCTAATAAAGCAACTTTAGCTTTAAGTCACTTTATTTCCTTCTATACAAAGCAGTTTACTAGCAACTCAAAAATTGGCTAGTTAAATTTGTACAACTATTGTTATGATTAACAATCTACAGTGAATAATTGTAAGTTCGAATCGATCAAAAAACTTAAAGTTAGTAAAAGCTAATAAGTTTGGTGAAGTTAGCTTCGTGTTCATTCATTCATTCATTCATTCATTGTCTTCCACTTATCCGGAGCCGGGTCGCGGGGGCAGCAGTCTAAGCAGGGATGCCCAGACCTCCCTCTCCCCAGACACTTCCTCCAGCTCTTCCGGAGAGGGCCCCGAGGCATTCCCGGGCCAGCCAAGAGACATAGTCTCTCCAGCGTGTCCTGGGTCTTCCCCGGGGCCTCTTCCCGGTGGGGCATGCCCGGAACACCTCTCCAGGGAGACGTCCCGGAGGCATCCGAAACAGATGCCCGAGCCACCTCAACTGCCCCCTTTTGATGTGGAGGAGCAGCAGGGTCTACTCCGAGCTCCTGCCGGGTGACAGAGCTCCTTACCCTATCTCTAAGGGAGCGCCCCGCCACCCTACGGAGGAAGCTCATTTCGGCTGCTTGTATCCGGGATCTTACCCTTTCGGTCATGACCCAGAGCTCATGACCATAGGTGAGAGTAGGAACGTAGATTGACTGGTAAATCGAGAGCTTCGCCTTCCGGCTCAGCTCCTTCTTCACCACAACAGACCGGTACATAGACTGCATTACTGCTGCCGCTGCACTGATCCATCTGTCAATCTCACGATCTATCCTTCCCTCACTCGTGAACAAGACCCCGAGATACTTAAACTCCTGCACTTGAGGAAGGACCTCCCCTCCAACCTGGAGGGTGCAAGCCACCTTTTTCCAGTCAAGAACCTCATCCCAGCCGCTTCACACTCAGCTGCAAAACGCCTCAGTGCATGCTGTAAGTCCAGGCTTGAAGGAGCCAACAGGACAACATCATCTGCAAAAATCAGCGATGAAATCCTGTGGTCCCCAAACCGGATTCCCTCCAGCCCCTGGCTGTGCCTAGAAATTCTGTCCATAAAAACAATGAACAGAACCGGTGACAAAGGACAGCCCTGTCGGAGTCCAACATGCACTGGGAACAGATCTGACTTACAGCTGGCAATGCGAACCAAGCTCCTGCTCCAGGGTTTTATAGAGACCGAACAGCCCTTAACAGAGGGCCACGGACCCCATACTCCCAGAGCACCTCCCACAGAATGCCACGAGGGACACGGTTGAAAGCCTTCTCCAAGTCCACAAAACACATGTGGACTGGTTGGGCAAACTCCCACGAACCCTCGAGCACCCTGTGGAGGGTATAGAGCTGGTCCACGACTAGGTCAAAAACCGCATTGCTCCTCCTGTATCCGAGGTTCGACTAACGGTCGGACTCTCCTCTCCAGTACTCTGGAATAGACTTTCCCTGGGAGGCTGAGGAGTGTGATCCCCCTATAGTTGGAACACACCCTCTGGTCCCCCTTCTTAAAAAGAGGGATCACCACCCCGGTCACCCAGTCCAGAGGCACTGTCCCTGACTGCCACGCTATGTTGCAGAGACGTGTCAGCCAAGACAGCCCCACAACATCCAGAGACTTAAGGTACTCAGGGCGAATCTCATCCACTCCCGGTGCCTTGCCACCAAGGAGCTGCTGAACTACCTCAGTGACCTCAGCTTGGGTGATGAACAAATCTACCTCCGAGTCCTCGGCCTCTGGTTCCTCTACGGACGGCATGTCAGCCATCCTCGAAGTATTCCTTCCACCGTCCGATAATATCCCTAGTCGAGGCCAGCAATTCACCACCTCCACTGTAAACAGTGTTGGAAGAGAGCTGCTTACCCCTTCTGAGGCGCCGAACGGTCTGCCAGAATTTCCCCGAGGCCGTCCGATAGTCCTTCTCCATGGCCTCACCGAACTCCTCCTAGACCCAAGTTTTTGCTTCCGAGACCACCATGGCTGTAGTTTGCTTGGCCTGCCAGTATGCCTCAGCTGCCTCCAGAGTCCCCCAAGCCAACCAGGCTCGATAGGACTCCTTCTTCAGCTTGACGGCATCCCTTACTTCCAGTGTCCACCACTGTGTTCGGGGATTGCCGCCACGACCGGCACCAGAGACCTTACGGCCACAGCTCCAGATGGCTGCGTCAACAATGGAGGAGGAGAACATGGTCCACTCAGACTCAATGTCCCCAACCTCCCTCGGGATCTGGTTGAAACTCTCCCGGAGGTGGGAGCTGAAGACCCCCCTAACAGAGGGATCAGCAAGATGTTCCCAACAGACCCTCACAATACGTTTGGGCCTGCCAAGTCTGTCAGGCATCCTCCTCCGTAAGCGGATCCAACTCACCACCAGGTGGTGATCGGTTGACAGCTCCGCCCCTCTCTTCACCCAAGTGTCCAAGACATGCGGCCGAAGGTCAGATGACACGACCACAAGGTCGATCACTGATCTCTGGCCTAGGGTGTCCTGGTACCACATGTACTGATGGGCACCCTTATACTTGAACATGGTGTTCGTTATGGACAGGCTGTGACTAGCACAGAATTCCAGCAACAGGACACCACTCGAGTTCAGATCAGGGGGGCCGTTCCTCCCAATCACGCCCCTCCAGGTATCACTGTCATTTCCCACATGGGCGTTGAAGTCCCCCAGCAAAAGTATGGAGTCCCCAGTCAGAGCGCCTTCCAGCACCCCTCGCAGGGTCTCCAAGAAGGTTGGGTACTCCACACTGCCGTTCGGCCCATAAGCCGTAAAAAAAAACGGTGAAACACCTATCCCCGGCCCGAAGGCGCAGGGAAACAACCCTCTCGTTTACCGGGGAAAACTCCAGCACATGGCGGCTGAGCTGGGGGGCTATAAGCAAGCCCACCCCAGCCCAATGCCTCTCACCATGGGGCACTCCAGAGAAGAAGAGTGTCCAACCTCTCTCAAGGAGTTGGGCACCAGAGCCCAGGCTGTGTGTGGAGGCAAGCCCGACTATTTCTAGCCGGTACCGCTCAACCTCCCTCACCAGCTCAGGCTCCTTCCCCCCCAGTGAGGTGACATTCCATGTCCCAAAAGCCAGATTCTTTGTCCAGGGTTTGGGTCGTCGGGGCCCCCGCCCATGACTGCTACCCAAAACACATTGCACCGGACCCTTATGCTCCTTCCTGTGTGTGGTGGGCCTATGGGAAGGTGGGCCTATGTCTTTTCTTCGGGCTGTGCCCGGCTGAGTCCCGCAGGCAAAGACTCGGCCACCAGGCGCTCGCCTGCGTGCCCCAACCCCAGGCCTGGCTCCAGGGTGGGGCCCCGGGGACGCCAGTCCGGGCGACATAACGGTCCTTGATTTTGTTTCCATAAGGGTCTTGAAGCTTCATGTTGTAATAGTCAATGCTAATTTAGTACTGATTTGCCAGAGTACTCTGGGATTAATTACTTTCAGTGTTTGGATCATGTACATTTTCCTTGAAAAAGCATATTTTTTACTAAAAAAAAATCAATAAACTTTAATTTCTGTTTAGCTTTAGCTATTTAGTAGGAACACATACTGCATGCTAATCAGTTTCATCCAAACATTTTTATGATATCTAATTATGTATAAGCTAGTAAGATTTTTTAGTTGATTATTTAGCTATCTAGCTACTTTTAGCTAATATGTTTCTTGTTCAATGCAGATTTTGCTACACTTTATATTACACATTATTTTGTGATATAGGATACAGAATTTCCATAATGAATTATTTTACATCTCCGTATATTGAACTAAAATCTCTGAAGTTTTGACGTTTCATAATTGGTAAATTTGTCGAAAGAATGAAGAATACAGAATGCTAAGAAATCTAAAATTACCTGATGGATACTATATTTAATGGTTAAGTATCATGATTCACTATCATACAAATCTAGTCTCATACCCATTAATTATTTATTTGTTATAATGTTTACTGATTTTGTGAAACTCCTCCAGTAGCATGCAGTTTAGTAGTTTAAGCATGCAGTTTTCTTTCAGAAGATTTAAAAAGCCAAACTTTACCAGTAGAGCTATTTCCTGGTTTAATTATCATGGTGAATCGTCACACCGCTACATCATCCCAGCCTTAATTAGAATCTATTCAGCTATATTTTTTCTGTTTGCGGCACTTGCCCTTCGTCAAGCATCGAAGCTGTTTGGAAACGCTTGTCTACACATAGGTATGCAAATCATGATGTGAGCGGTGCTTAAAGTGCATTGTGCTGTGTGCGCGTGTAAGAGAGAGAGAGAGAGAGAGAGAGAGAGAGACAGAGAGAGAGAGAGAGAGATAGATCATGCTTGTATTGTGATTTAACATCAGCACTGAGGCCTGGAATTGCTTTCTTTAGTGTTGACAAATTGTGACACTTACTCACTGATGTAGTGACAAAATGAAGGGTGAATTGGTTTTACACTACACACACACACACAAAGGAAGCCGTAATCTGTCTGGCTCACACATACACACTACATACCTTTAAAAAAAAAAAAAGTTAGTGTATGGTTGTAGTGTACTGTTCACCTATATGCTCATCTGTCTTGTGGTTAGCTGCAATAACTGTTAAGGTCCTCACAAAGATAGAATTGTGTGTGTGTGTGTGTGTGTGTGTGTGTGTGTCTGTCTGTCTGCCTGCCTGCTTGTCTGTGTATGTGTGTGTCTGTCTGCCTGTGTATGCACACATTTGGCTCTTTCATTCAGAAATATGTATCCTTAGAATCACCAAGTCCTCACAAAACTGTTTTAATTCCATTATGTTTAATTAAACCTACAGATCTTTAATAATATAAAAATAATAATATAAAAATATAAAAAGTGTGTGTGTGTGTGTGTGTGTAAAAGGTTTTAATGCTTTTTGGCGATACATAATATAGCATAGCCGATTGTGAATATTTTGTCAAAATGTCGCAAAGACAACTTTAGCAGTTTGTGTTTTCACAGATTTTACACCATCAAAAGAATTTAATGGCTTCTAATGTCTATTGTAAATAACATCCAATTAAAAAAGAGTGTTATATCATGCCTTGTGTGCGAGTATTATCAGTACTTTCACAATATCAGCTAGCACTCAGTAACATCTGCATACACTTGTGGATCTATTAACTATTAATGCCACAGCATTCTGGAGTTCTCAAGTTTGCTTGATCAGAAGGTGTTGACTAATTAGCTACTTACCATGCTCAAATTTTAAATTTTCAACTAGAGCAAACGCAAAGTAAAATAAAATGATTTGAACTAAAAAAGTCCATGTTTTTTTCTTCAATTAATCATAACTTCTTTACCTGTAGCATTTCATTATATAAAGTCCAATGTAAAAGCGTAATTTCATGTAAATTTATAAAAAAAAAAAAAACTTTTAAACATAATTAACACATTGGACTGTTGCATGAGCTTGTGTGCTTGTTTATGAAATGTCTCAGGCAGAGTAAAAAAGACTGTGTATGTGTGTGGATGTATGTTGGTCTAATTTAAGAGATTTGATAAAGGAAGCCCACATATAATTTAATCAATTACATACTGTACCTATTAACATAATTATGATGGACAAAAGTTCTTGGCTTGTCATTTTTAAGATGTCCAGCAGGTATCATTAGGCTGTCAGTCTTGTTGTTAGCTGCAATAACTATTAAGGTTCTCAGAAAGATATAGGTGTGTGTGTGTGTGCATTTGTGTGTGTCTGTTTGCACACATTTGGCCCTTTGTGGAGAAAAGGGTGTCCTCAGAATTACCAGGTCCTCACAAAACTGTTTTTATTTCATTATGTGTAATTAAACATACAGATCTTTAATATGAGGCTCACACAAATGTGTGTGTGAGAGAGAGAATGAGAAACTACATCAAAGGCTTTTACACATACACACACACACACACACATTCAAGAGACTCGAAATTAGGCCCCCAAAGGGTTTGAACCGTGAAGAGCACAGAGTTCACTCTGATAGATGTAATTATACATAGTCCATATCCTAACTGTAACACACACACACACACACACACACACACACACACACACACACACACAGAGAGAGATTCATACATGTGAACTGTGAATAATTTCAGACACTTGGTTCAAGGACAATAAGGAGAAATGTGATAAACAAGCAAAACAATTTTCACACACACATACACACAGTTAAATGTTTAGCATCTGTTTATTAAATGTCCTCATGATGATAGGAATATCTGGCAGTTTTGACTTTACAGGGACATTTTGGCAGGTTCCCACAAGACAGTATTTAAGAGCTTTTCACTTGGTAACTGAGTTTGTGATTAGGGTTTTTTAGGTGTAGCATATCTTTAATTAGCTACATGTGTAACATATTAGCATTATGTGCTTTATATATTAGATTTTTTTAAATTAGTGTTCCATCATATAAGGAGATGTTCATTTCATATTTTTTGAAGTTTTTCTGTACAGCTTTTACGACACAGCAAAATCTTTCGAAATTTATTCTAATTTGTTTGCATTTTTGTCTTTGTCTTTTCAGGACATGTAGTTATTGGGAAATATTCAACAATAGAACAACATTAAAAAATATAATGCCAGTTAGCAGCAACTTCTTGCTATATAAATATTTTTTTATGTAGCAAGTCCAGGTTTTTAAATCTGGTCAAGTTTACAGTTAGTTTTCCGTATTTATTTTTCCAGGGACTCGCAGAGGAGTCAAACTCTGATTCTCCAGTAGCATCAGTATGGTATTGTCTTTGTTATACCACTAAGTTGTCCATGGCATTTCTCTCAGTCTAGTGTGTAAACATAAAAAAATCCTGTTTTATGAAATATCCAAGGAATTCCATGCAGAGAAAATAAAATGAGATATGAGGCAGGATGATAGATGGCTGTTTGTTTTTCAGATGATGCAGAACAGATGGGTCGAGCACGAGAGGGAAACCTGTTGCCCTGTGTTGCTAATTGTTAATAAGGTCAGGGTATAAAAGGCAGTGCTCCAACCCCGATTTAAACATGCCCTAATCATTTTTCAGCAAAGCCCGTTCCATTACATGCTCATCTCAAGTCGATATCACGCCAGACTTTAGCGTCAGAGAAGAGCACAGATTACCCAGAAGGCTTCCATTTCAAAATGGCAGACAAGACTCGATCAATAATGTTTAATATTTCAGAACTACAACTTTGGATTGTGTTCAGACCCAAATCCTCCTTTGTGTGTCTAGTTAAGTTATGCTAGATTGGCAGCTACCTCGCTGTTTTTTTCTTCAAAGTACTGATTAAAATGGATTTTTTTTTACTTTACCAGTTTTACCTTCTGCTCTCGAAATTCATCTTGTCATGATGAAATGATAAATACAGACAGTTTTATAGAAACGTCGCTCTTAAAAATGATCTTTCGGGAGCAATTCTATTGTATCCTGTGGGAAAATAGGTTATTTATTTTATTTGATATTGAACATTTTTTAAAATAAATAAATTGTACTGTTTTAAAAGGTGCCAGAGACGAGATGTTTCTGGGGACAGGGTTGTAACACAGGCATCGCCTACATACATACTCATCATGGTCATGTTACCAACTAATAAGTAAGCCACACCCCTTCCAATGAGTGCTTGTAACAAAGGTAATTTTGTTTGTTCCAAAGTGTTACAATGAAATTTTTTGTTAGGACTTGGTAAAGCTACACCCATTTCTGTGATGAATACAGAGATAACTTCAGTCATATACATCGAATCTAATTATTCCACAGAAATATAGTAATGATGTAGTTTGAAAATTTTATTCTGTGTGTCATTAAATCGCTGATTAAGTCCATGATATGGCGAAAACTTGATATTTTTCTGCTAATTACCATAATTTCTACTACCAAAGGAGCAAGCTAGCTAGTGAGCCATCGACTTCCCAGCATGTAAAATGTCTATCCTAAACAAACAGCACTTAAGTGAAGTCATACAGAAGCCAGGTGATACTATCATGACTATTGACTTGCTAATAGTCGTTCAGTTGTGCTAGGCTAAGAGCGCCGTTTGCCAAAAGGCTGCTGTAATGGCTAGTCCATTAAGCAAATTACTGCTTCCTGTCATGTCACAACATGCTAATGATGTCATTTACTTGAATTAGCCACAAAACGCCATTAGCTAGATAAACAAATCAGGAGAACATAAATTGTAGGTGTTCTCTACTACATAGTCGTTAAAACACACACACACACACACAGACCACATCCCGTCCATCGCTTGCTGATTCAGTCCTCCAAGGCGGCTTGTGGCACATGCCCTATATTTATGGAAGAGTCTGGAAAAAGCACTGCTGTTTGCCAGCAACTGTGTGTGTGTGTGTGTGTGTGTGTGTGTGTGTGTCTGAGTGTGTGAGAGAGAGAGAGAGAGAGAGAGAGAGAGAGAGAGAGACAGAGAGAGACAGAGAGAGACAGAGAGAAAAAGAGAGAGAGGGTTAGATGTATAATGTTACAGACTGCATTTTGCAAATGAAAGACAAGAGCCAGGAGACGGAAACGTGTACGGAAGCCAAAGAGAGAGGGATGTATTGAGAGAGAGAAAAGAGAGAGCTCGAGTTTCCAAAGCAGATCCAGTTTTAGAAATCTCGTAGGCCGACTTTGTGGTGCATGCTGCATAACTGATAAAGGGTGATCGAAAAGAGGAAAAGAATTAAGGAGAAAGAGCTCAGGTCATTGTAATGGAAAAATGCACTAAAAAAAACACACAAGCTTTTAAGTTCATTAACAACGTTAATCAGGTGTTTTTACTTTCTTTAGGTAATCCACACACACACACACACACACACAATCTCATATATCCAACGCTACTGTCTGCAGTTGGGGTTAACAAAATGTAACAAAAATGATTTTCATTATTATTACATTACAGTGCTGTTAGGTTCTCAAACCCGATTGGTCAGAAAGTCTTGAGTCATATAAGTAATCTTTTCTATAGTAACAGGCTGTACAGGGACTTGTACGGTGTATAATTGTTGATACGGTAAGGAGACCTTTATTTTTATAATTTATGGAAGGAGTCACCAGTGTCGGTGCTTTGTAATGATCTGTAAGTTTTCAGGACAGACGAATTAAAGCTTTGTGGTTTCTCGGTAAAAAAAAACCCGACAAGCTAGGGTTTGTTTGTAGTTGGAGAGCAGAGAGGCACGGTAGGGAACAAGTGTTGTCTTAAATTCATGAGACAAGTCAGTGTTTGGTATCACTAACACAATGTAACTATAAAGAGGTAAAAAAAAACTCTGCTCATTCTGTAATATTTGCATTATAATGATGTGGTGTAAGTGGAATAAAACAGTTAAGAAAAAATGCAATAATAACAGTGTGTGTGTGTGTAAAAATATACATTGAAAGTATCTCAAATATGGCTTCCAGAAGGTTTCCAGTATTCTTCATTATGTGAATGACACTTGATTTTTTTTTTTTTTATTGTAAGATCATTTTCCTTTTTTAGAAATAAAATTCTGAAAAATGAATTTAATTAAATGGATTAAATGAATTTAAAAAGAATTTAATTAAGTTTTATTTTAATAGCAATTTAATCTCATTATCTCAAGAGATTAATTCAAACATTATCTCAAAGCAGCTTCACAGAAATAAAACAAAAATTCAGAATAAAAAATGTAAATTTTAAAATATTAAATTTATTCAATTAAATTTATTTATCCCTAATAATGAACTGCCAATAGAAGATGATGATTACAAGCTTGAAGTTTGTCCAGAAAAGTCTAGAAACGTGTTTAATAATCAAATTAATAAATTTGCACATTAGCAGCAGCAGCCGTCTCTGTTTGTCCGGGTATGAATTAGGACCACAGCGGGTTCGAGTTCTGTAGCTTTCCTGCAGATTTTAGATACAGCCTGGTCCATTGTGTGTGTGTTTTTTTTTTTTTTTAATTCATTCTCATGGATGTGTGTGTGTGTGTGTGTAATAATCCTTGGTGAAAATAACTATTTAGGTAAATGATGTCCTTTTGTATGGCTCTTCAACTGCGCTGCACACATTGTGAACACGAATTTTTATGCTCCAGTTTTCCGAAAGTCGATCACAAGAAACACGAGTATGTTTTAACCGGATGCTATCAGATTCTTAGATGAAGTATTTTGTATGCAGCAGCCTTTTCACGGAAAACAATTAGTAATCAAATGGCTATTAGGTGTTCAGCACGTCTTTAAGTTAATAAGAACTTCCTGTCCGTCCAGATGTCTGGCCTTCTGACATGAAGAGGTTTTTTTAGTCCATGAGCAGCATTTCTCCTTCTTATTATTTTATTAGCTTTAATGTGTCTAGAGGTTCCAGGAAATTAAATAAATGCAAACATTTCTACCATTAAAACTTTAAAACCGTCACGGTATAGTTGATTTATTTATTTATTTTTAAATAATGTTATATTATCTAATAAGTAATTTTCTCGAATGCAGCCTCGAACGTCACTCCAAGTTGCTCCTCATTCGTGCATTATTTGCTCAAAACCATTAGGTCCGACGGATCAGACGCCTGGCCGAGCAGGAAGTGAGGAAATTTGTTCTTAATCGACGAGGCTAATGGGGCTGGGACGAGTGGCGCTTCTTAAAACAGCGTAACAAACATCATTTTACAGTAGAAACTGTGTTTAAATTGATAAGCCACAGAAGCACTATTATTGAGCTAAAACCTAAAGTGCTTGATTTAAAATCATTACAATATTTTTTTTAATAATATCTGATATTCGTGTTCTTACAGAACAGGAGAATGATTATACATGTTATACTTCTCAACTTGGTAGAAATATCATGCTAATATACCCAAAAGTGTGTCTATATCCTGCTAATATATCCAATAGTGTGTGTATATTATGCTAATACAGTCATACTTTGCTAATACTGAACAGTCTTCTGTCTATACTATGCTAATATACCTCATATTGTGTCTAAATCATGCTAATATACTTAATAGCATATAAATATTCTGTTAATATGGTCAATAGTGTGACTACTATGCTAATATGCTCTACAGTTTGTCTAAATCATGCTAATTTGCTCTATAGTGTCTCCAAATCATGCTAATATGCTCTATTGTGTGTCTATATTCTGCTAATACAGTGAAATAATTTGCTAATACCAAACAGTCTTCTGTCTGCATCATGCAAATACAGATCATTGTAAGGATTGTAAGCTAAAGTGCAGAGCTGCTAATATTTCTACCACCATGTATATGAATAACAAGCTAATAACACATCCATACAGTGTGAATATGGCTATCAATGTCTTTACTGAGCTAAAGTATGTGTGTGGTGAGCAACATATTTATTAGGAATTGTTTTCGTAAGCTACGAATGCTGATCCTTAGCCTCATTTTTTCTAGCGAGCATGGCTTTATCTTCAGATCTGTGATGCAGTTATACACATAAAATATAAATGAACTCCTTCATAAGATATTAGCTGTAGTCGCACAGCTTTGTTAGTCATTGTAGCACCACAGAGACTCACATTCATCAATATTTGCTCAAGAAGGACGTTACTAGCTGTAATAGATATGTTATTTCTCTTCATCAAGAGACCGTTAGCTATATTATCTGCCACGGTTTCTTGAAAAGATACCTTACACTATTATTTTTCCATGTTAGCAACAGTTTCCTGTGGAAAAAAAACAACTTTATATATGATTCCACCACCCCCGTTAGCCAAACATTACCAAGGTTCAAAAACCTCCATTGAGCATCCAATCTCTTAAGAGGATTGCTTACACTTCACCGCTCCAACTTGACTCAAGCTCGGGTCAGGGGTGTTGCTATTGGACTCTGGGTTGCTTCTTGGACAAATCCCCTCGTTACCTTGCCACTGACTTTCAATGGATGGTTTCATTATCTCAAACTTTTGGGTTTGTTTTGTTTGTTCCTTAGGCATCCTGATACTAACTGAAGTTCCACTTCAGGGTAGTGGTAGCTCATGTGGTTAAGGCTCTGGGGGGAAGATCAGAAGATCAAGATTCAAGCCCCAGCACCACCAAGCTGCCTCCATTGGGGCCTTGAGCAAGGCCCCTCTGCTCCCTGCACTCTGACCTTCCAAGTATA
Source organism: Hemibagrus guttatus (assembly GCA_033459395.1). NCBI lineage: Eukaryota > Metazoa > Chordata > Actinopteri > Siluriformes > Bagridae > Hemibagrus > Hemibagrus guttatus. Next base: position 7,172,252 of record JAUCMX010000011.1, read on the forward strand.
CAGTGGGGCAAAAAAGTATTTAGTCAGCCACCAATTGTGCAAGTTCTCCCACTTAAAAAGATGAGAGAGGCCTGTAATTTTCATCATAGGTTACACTTCAACTATGAGAGACAGAATGAGAAAAAAAAATCCAGAAAATGACATTGTCTGATTTTTAAAGAATTTATTTGCAAATTATGGTGGAAAATAAGTATTTGGTCACCTACAAAAAAGCAAGATTTCTGGCTCTCACAGACCTGTAACTTCTTCTTTAAGAGGCTCCTCTGTCCTCCACTCATTACCTGTATTAATGGCACCTGTTTGAACTCGTTATCAGTATAAAAGACACCTGTCCACAACCTCAAACAGTCAGACTCCAAAGTCCACTATGGCCAAGACCAAAGAGCTGTCAAAGGACACCAGAAACAAAATTGTAGACCTGCACCAGGCTGGGAAGACTGAATCTGCAATAGGTAAGCAGCTTGGTGTGAAGAAATCAACTATGGGAGCAATTATTAGAAAATGGAAGACATACAAGACCACTGATAATCTCCCTCGATCTGGGGCTCCACGCAAGATCTCACCCTGTGGGGTCAAAATGATCACAAGAACCGTGAGCAAAAATCCCAGAACCACACGGGGGGACCTAGTGAATGACCTGCAGAGAGCTGGGACCAAAGTAACAAAGGCTACCATCAGTAACACACTACGCCGCCAGGGACTCAAATCCTGCAGTGCCAGACGTGTCCCCCTGCTTAAGCCAGTACGTGTCCGGGCCCGTCTGAAGTTTGCTAGAGAGCATTTGGATGATCCAGAAGAGGATTGGGAGAATGTCATATGGTCAGATGAAACCAAAATAGAACTTTTTGGTAAAAACTCAACTTGTCGTGTTTAGAGGAGAAAGAATGCTGAGTTGCATCCAAAGAACACCATACCTACTGTGAAGCATGGGGGTGGAAACATCATGCTTTGGGGCTGTTTTTCTGCAAAGGGACCAAGACGACTGATCCGTGTAAAGGAAAGAATGAATGGGGCCATGTATCGTGAGATTTTGAGTAAAAACCTCCTTCCATCAGCAAGGACATTGAAGATGAAACGTGGCTGGGTCTTTCAGCATGATAATGATCCCAAACACACCGCCCGGGCAATGAAGGAGTGGCTTCGTAAGAAGCATTTCAAGGTCCTGGAGTGGCCTAGCCAGTCTCCAGATCTCAACCCCATAGAAAATCTTTGGAGGGAGTTGAAAATCCGTGTTGCCCAGCGACAGCCCCAAAACATCACTGCGCTAGAGGAGATCTGCATGGAGGAATGGGCCAAACTACCAGCAACAGTGTGTAAAAACCTTGTGGCGACTTACAGAAAACGTTTGACCTCTGTCATTGCCAACAAAGGGTATATAACAAAGTATTGAGATGAACTTTTGTTATTGACCAAATACTTATTTTCCACCATAACTTGCAAATAAATTCTTTAAAAATCAGACAATGTGATTTTCTGGATTTTTTTTTCTCATTCTGTCTCTCATAGTTGAAGTGTACCTATGATGAAAATTACAGGCCTCTCTCATCTTTTTAAGTGGGAGAACTTGCACAATTGGTGGCTGACTAAATACTTTTTTGCCCCACTGTATATGTGACAAATACTTAACTTAATCATGGGGCAGTGGTGTCTGAAGTGGTTATGGATCTGGATTGTTGATCAGAAGATCGAGGTTCAAGCCCCAGTACTGCCAAGCTGCCACTGTTGGGCAACTGAGCAAGGCCCTAAACCTCTCTGATCCAGGGGCACTGTATCATAGCTGCCCCTGGGCTCTGACCCCAACTTCCACTGTGCTGTAATGTATGTGTGGTTATAATAAAACAACTTCTTCTTTCCAAGAGGTGTGAATAAAGCTTCATATAGATTGATCATGATTGTTACATGTTGACAAATCGCCACACAGTCGAACTTTTTAGCCCCGTATCGATGTGCTGTTAGCCACATTAGCCCCTAGCATGATCTTCTCCAGTGCTGTTCATTATTGCAATGTGTGTTAATGTGTTAAACCCCTCAACTTTAACAATTCTTCCCTCAAATCCACTTTGATATTCCACACAGCTTACGCCGTTTCATCACTGACAGCTGGGATTTCCGAAATGGCTAATGAACTGATACAGCGAAAGGTCAAACTTATTAAAAGATGAAGCTGAAGCCGTGTTCTGATTCCCTGAAGAGCTCCAGGATTATGGGTTTTTTTCACGCTAGCTGCTAGCTGCACCACAAATTTATTGCATGGTCTGGATTTATCGCTCACCTTTTTAGCAAACACACAAATTTTCATGCTAACGGCCTATTCGTCACTTTGTGAAAAGATTGCTTTCGATTTAATCAACAAACGCTTTCTGGAAACAGCCAAAGGGGATTTTTATTCCTCTTTGACAGAAATATTAGCGTTTGCACAAAAGAAAGGCTACAAGACTAACACAAACTAGTCTAATAATTACATTCAATGTTCTTTCTGTCTGAACCCCAGAGACAGAAAATAAACTTCAATCCTCATCTAGTTTCGTTCCTTGACAAATCTCAGGACATTAATAAGGTTTGTAGTGATTTATCATTTCCGAAAGTGCCGATTTCGTATACGCACAACATGTAGCCTTAACGTAACATCAGTCTCCTCGGGTATATTATTAGCTGCTTGATGTGAGATATAGTGTGTAAGATTGAGTGATATGGGAAGTGTTAGCATGAAGGGATGAGTGGAGAGCTGAGAGGGAGGGAGGGAGCGACAGAATGGAGCTGTAACGGAGAGAAAACAGGCACAGTCAATGTAAGCTAGTCAATCAGTGTCAAAGGAAATAGCGCTTCTAAAGAGCTATTCATCTGTGTGTGTGTGTGTGTGTGTGTGTGTGTGTGTGCGTGCAGTCTGAGTTGATTGTTCACTCATTCGCTTTCCCTTTCTTCTTCGCTCCCGCTGCGTTACTCACACTCGTACTTACCAAGACGCTGTGGGATATGTAAGCTATAATTTTACCCGGGCCACGTCCCAAACCACACTCGTATTTCGGGAAGTCTGCTATTTCGGAGTTACGTAGTGGACTCATAAAATCCCACAAAGTTCTGCTATAGAATTAACACAATGCACTCTGGGAAATTAAGATGCTGAAGTTGTGTGGTGCACTCGGGGAGTGATTTGAGACACGTCCACGGTGGACACGGTGTGTGATTTGGAACGCTTCCATAGTAGACAGACAATAGTAAAAATGTGTGATTGTGTTTATGTGGCCTATATAGTGAACAGGGGGTGTGGTTTCTGACACATTCACAGTGGACAGAGATGTTTGTGGCCTGTGGTATGTGGTGAATAGGGTGTGTGATCTGGAACATGTCCACAGTAGGCCTATAATGGCCAGGTGTTTGTGATGTGATTCTGTGGCCTATATAGTACACAGGGTGTGAGCTATGGGACACCTCTACATTGGTGGCTGTGTGTTTAGGAGGACCAGTTTGGAACACACCCACAGTGGACTGACGTTTCTGATCCTATTAATGTGGCCTTCACTGTATAGTGGAAGTGTTTGATTTGGATGGTGGTTTGACATTTGTGATGGTGTTTATGTGGCCCATAAAGTGAGTGATATGGGACACTTCCACAGTTGACTGAAATGTTTGCGTTGTCATTAATGTGGCCTACATTATATAATAAATAATTTGTGTGATTTTGGACACGTCCATAGGGGACTGATGATGGTGTAGCATTTGTGATAGTGCTTGCAATTTTATTATGTGTTTTGTACAACACTTTGGTCAGTGTATGCTGAATTTAAATGTGCTCTATAAATAAACTTACTTACTTTGTTGTACTTGTATAGTGAGTATAGTGTGTGATTTGGGACACATCCACAGCAACCAGTGGTGGTGGTCTTTAATGGTGTTCATAAAAAGTGTGGCTGATATAGTGAACAGTTTGAGTAATTTGGGACACTTCCATAGTGGACTGAGACATTTTAGTGATTTGGGTACAGTGGAGGACTGATGATGGTGTATATTATAGGACACATGATTTGGGACATGCCTACAGTGGTGTTTATGTTGCCTATGTAGTGCATAGTACACATGACTTGCGACACATCCACAGTGGACTGAAGATGTCCATGTTGCCTATGATTTGGAATGAAGCAGAGGACTGATTATGGTGTCTGTGTTCCCTATCAATTGAAGAGGGAGTGTGATTTTGGACATTCCCACAGTGGACCGAGCAGTTTGTGATATGATAACTGTAGCCTACATTGTACAGTGGACAGGCTGTATGATTTTGGACACCCTCATGGTGGACTGAGGGGTTTGTGATCGTGTGAACAAGTGTGGTTTTGAGCCAGGTCACTTATTTTGATCCCACACTTCCTAGATTAGCATGCTAGGTAGTGCTGCTGATTCTCCAGAATAGGGTGAAGGGCTGTTTGGGCTCTGAGATGAAGTGTTTGAAGCGAAACTGGTTAAGAGAAAAGGAAACATAGGGTGCTTTCACATCTCTAGTTCGGTTCATTTGGTCCGAACCAAGGGCAAACAATTATAGGGTGCTTTCACACCTGCCTCATTTAGTTCGGTTGAATCGTACCAGAGTTCGTTTCCCCTTTTGGTGCGGTTCGTTTGGTCAGGTGTGAAAACAGCAATCGCACTCAGGTGCACACCAAAAGCGGACCAAACAAACGTACCGAGACCTGCTTGAAGAGGTGGTCTCGGTACGCTTTCAAACGAACTCTGGAGCGGTTCGTCTGTGGTGAGAACGTGATCCGACCTCCAACAGACCCAACTGCAAAAAGTACTGATCATTTTTGGACTAAACCAGCTGCCGTAGTCAGCTGCGCTGTGCATTATGGGATGAGGAAGTGTTTGTTGACATTACCTGATAGATCGTTAGTAATATTTTCGTAAGATGAGCATGTCAGAGTTAAGAAAAATTAATGCACGCCTCCGCTTGAAGTGACGAGCGATGCGCACTCGCCGTTTGCAGTGCATTAGAACGTTGTTTTCAAGCCGCATCCGCGCTTCATTATAGAAATGTATTGTTTGCATATTGTGGTGTATACAAACAATGTAATAGATTATGGCCAGGGACGAAACCAGCCCGCGCAGTCGTCTCTCTATAGTTGTGTTGTCTCCGTGTTGTTTGCTGGCTTTTCCTTTTATGTTGGAATTTTCCCGCACGTAAATTCTGACCAATCGAAAAGCAGTTTAGGAAATACGCCATGGCCAATGAGTGATGTGGATGTTGTCATGTGACTGCATTTTGGTTCGTTTCAACTGGTTCGGACCAAAGCAATCAGTGTGGTGTGAAAAGGAACCAAAAAAGCTGAAAAATACTACAATGTATAATTGTTTGCCCTTGGTTCGGACCAAATGAACCGAACTAGAGATGTGAAAGCACCCATACATTGTAGCATTTTTCAGCTTTTTTGGTTCCTTTTCACACCACACTGATTGCTTTGGTCCAAACCAGTTGAAACGAACCAAAATGCAGTCACATGACAACATCCACATCACTCATTGGCCATGGCGTATTTCCTAAACTGCTTTTCGATTGGTCAGAATTTACGTGCGGGAAAATTCCAACATAAGAGGAAAAGCCAGCAAACAACACGGAGACAACACAACTATGGAGAGATGACTACGCGGGCTGGTTTTGTCCCTGGCCATAATCTATTACATTGTTTGTATACACCACAATATGCAAACAATACATTTCTATAATGAAGCACGGATGCGGCTTGAAAACAACGTTCTAATGCACTGCAAACAGTGAACGCGCATCACTTGTCACTTCAAGCGGAGGCGTGCATTAATTTTTCTTAACTAAAGTGCAAACTGTCAACAAACACTTCCTCATCCCATAATGCACAGCGCAGCTGACTACGGCAGCTGGTTTAGTCCAAAAATGATCAGTACTTTTTGCAGTTGGGTCTGTTGGAGGTCGGATCACGTTCTCACCACAAACGAACCGCTCCAGAGTTCGTTTGAAAGCGTCCCCAGACCACCTCTTCAAGCAGGTCTCGGTACGCTTGTTTGGTCCGCTTTTGGTGCGCACTCGAGTGCGATTGCTGCTTTCACACCTGAACAAATGAACCGCACCAAAAGGGGAAACGAAATCTGGTACGATTCAACCGAACTAAATGAGGCAGGTGTGAAAGCACCCATAGTCAGACTGGATAACTGAGTGCCAGTGCTAATTAGCATCTCATACTAACATGCTAACAAGTTATCTATTTTTATCTTCCTGTATTTTGTAATTTTCCCTCGTCCGTATCTTCGATGCACTTGTTTTCTTTGACACACACACACACACACACACACACACACACTTGAATGCAACTTTTAGAGACACTTACATTTCATTATTCATTGCTAGTTATTTGCATAAAAACTTTGACAGTCTCTCTGACACACACACACACACACACAGCACATGTCTCGTCTTTTTGTTTATTCATTAAGTGAAATTGTCATCATGCTGTTTCCAGTGACCTCATTAGCATTTCTCTGACCTTATCAGCATTTGTCTGACCTCGTTAGAATAAACTGTTCTGTTTACCACAAGCCCAAGAGGAGTTTAGCAGCATTATAGAGGCGTCTCTTTGGATTGCTGTGTGGCTTATCTACCACACTTTAGGTTTGTTAATTTAATAAAATGTATTAATTTACTGGAAATCTTTTCTGACTGCAAAAAAAAAAAAAAATCATGCTATAAATCTCATTAGCAAGAATTTGCCTTCATTAGCATAAATGTATTAGCTGTACAACTTCCTAATCTAACTAGCAATAATGTAAGACTCATTAATATCACAAATAAACTTTTACATGGTATCAATTATTTGTTTGTTATTAATTATGTTCTGATGTAATGAAAAGGTTAAATGAAATAATGCACTTATTATAAATACACCAGCTTTTGCTCTCGTTAACATTTTCTTCCCCTCATTAGCATATTCCTGGCCTAATTAGCATATGCCCACCCTCTTCCCCAAACCTCCATGGATATAAAATGTCATTTGTGCTAATAAAAGACTCTCTTAACTCTTTATAAATAGTTTATAACATTTAATTACCATCACTAATTAATGCTTATTAACAGTCATTATCTTGTAGTTTTGGATTACATCGTTAGCATAAAGTAACAGCAGCATCATTAGCATAAGCTTGTTGACTTGTCCCTCATGAGTAGCTTGAATAATAACTGATTATAAGATATGTCGCAGAATTCTTTCATTTTCTTTCCAATATGTTATAAAATTAAAGTTGATCTAGTTTCTAGTTTTTTTTCTAGTACTAATTAATGATGCTCATTAACAATGTCTGTTGTTTTGATATGTAAACAAAATTTTTTACACTTAGAGGCTGCATTTAACAAAACTCTGACCTTAATAATGAGAAAAAAAAAACAATATCTCACAAACTGCATCTTAACATGAAGTAAAGAATATAAATAAAATAAAACAGCTAGCTATAAAAGAGTGACAAATAATAACAACAAACAAATTTTAGTAAATGTTAATACTTTATTTCTACTTTTAGTACATGTTAATACTTTAATTCTAATGCTAACAGTACAGCAGTTTGTTGATATGAAGATGAGTGAGTAACAGCTTGAAAGAGATTTATCGCTAACATTGTTTTTAGCGTTATTTGTAACAATGCATTGTCAAATTCTCGATTCTGATTAGTCAGAAGTCGGAGATTCATCTGCAAGAGCAGCAGCTCTGGCTTGTCGTTTTAGATTTATATTAATAAACACATTTGAATATGTTATCATTTCTATATTAACAACTTACACAATTGTCTAAATAAACAGATTTAAAAACTTTATTTAAAAAAGAAAAATGTGTGGATTTTGATAGTTTTTCTTCTGTAAAGAGATAGATGATAGATGATAGATACTTTATTCATCCCGATGGGAATTTACAGACAATTTAAACAGACATTAATTTAATATTTGAATACATTTTTTAATGGTTTTCGTTTTTTAATAATTTTTTATGTTAGTTTAACGTTTATGGAAGGAGTCTCTAGTATCAGCGCTTTTTACCAGGACAGAGGAGTTTTGGTTTCTTGTGATTTTTGTCTTAATTAAGCTAACTTGTTTTGTGGCCAATTGAATATTAAATGTAACTCTAAATGGATAAAATTATGATTTTTGTTTAATTTGTACAAAAATGTTAATGGTTGGTGGTGTATGAGTAATGAAACACTCTAGGACATGGCCTTATTGGCAAATTATCTACTTCCATGTGGTAAGTAGATTAGTTACTCGGCTTATAATTACTCTGTCCCGTCTTTTTGATTATTCTTCTACAACAGCATGACACTGAGGGTTTTATTTATTTTTTTTATTGACATACATCATGAAATTAATAATGATTAGTGGCTAAATATAGTTTTTAATTTTTTTTTTTGTTTGTTTGTTTTTTAATATCTAAGTGCAATTTCAACAGGAAGTAAACTTAAGTTGTGTAACATCCTAAAAATACACACACTACCATGTCCAGAACTGCTGCCTAAAACTAGGTCCTGCCTACCTAGGGACCCTACTCCTGGTGATTTATAATATACCGTAACTTGAAGTTTATTGCTAACATAGCATTTAGCTAGTTAACTAATAAAATTACACACACACAAACAAACAAAACCCACATTCTTGCTCTTTCCGTTCCTATAGTGTGAGAATGAGACTAACGGATGGGAAATGATGTCATCTTCCAATCTCTCTCTCTCGCTCTCTCTGTCTCTCTGTCTCTCTCTCTCACACACACACACACACACACACACACACACACACACAGACACAGTCTCTCTCTTTCTTTGTCTTTCTCTCTACGCTATGCCAACTTTCTGAATGCCCAGAGGTCAGTGGCTGGGTGTCATGGCAACGAATAAAGTTCCCGTCCGGTCTAACTTCTTCTTCAGGCGGCTGAGTGGCACCATACACAGACACACACACACACACTTTCCTTGCCCTGCAGCATTTCTAAGTGTGTGATGGAGTGTGTGGCAGTGTGTGATGTGATGGAACCTGACCTGCTTCCACACTGACACAGACAATGGAGTGAGAACTCCAGGAGACTGGACTCTCTCTCTCTCTCTCTCTCTCTCTCTCTCTCTGTGTGTGTGTGTGTGTGTGTGTGTGTGTGCGCGTTTTCTAACCACACATGGACTGATCTCTGAGTCACAATGGCTGAAGGACAAGAATGAGAACAGAAAGGTTACATTTCTCTCTCTGCCCCACCCCCCCCCCCCCCCCCCCTTCTAAGATTAGTAATGATACGGCCTTGGAAAAAAGACCTTAGAAATGTGTGTCTATGTGCTTGTCTGTACTTTTGTGTGTGCCCACTCATGCACGGAGATTCATTCATGTGTATGTATTTGTGCGTTGGGGGTTGTGTGTGTGTGTGTGTGTGTGTGTGTGTGTGTGTGTGTGGAGCGATAAGAACCTCAGATGTTTTCCATCAGCATACTTATCACACCAAACACACACACACATCATGGTATAGTGTACTTATGAGGACCTGCCATTGACATAATTATAATGCATCCAATTACTCAAACCATAACCTCAACTTCAGGGACCAAAACGAAACATTATTTCTCTTTAACCAGTTTGCAATTTTCATTTTTTTTAAAAATTTAAAATTAGGGTAGAGGGGCAGTTTTTCTACTGGGAACCAGCCAAATGTCCCCACAAGATCAAAACTGTCAGATATTCTTGTCCTTGTTTGGTTCCCACAATGATATAAATCCCACACATACCATGTACCATGTTTTTTTTAAATAAACAAATATTGTACTCAGTGTTTGTTTTGTTGTCCTCAATCGAAAAAAGCTAATTTTAGAACTTTTACTTTACACATACAAAGTAAAACTTTAGGTAATAGAACAATTGAACTAAGAACCTTGAGTAAGAACCTGCTTACTTTTTACTTTTTGCAATTAGACTTTCTGTGAACTTACAATTTAAATTTCCTCGTACAATCTCCTACAAGCTTTTCTTTTATTCACTTCTTTCAGTTCCAAGCTTCTAAATCAAATTTTACCAATGTAGAAAAAAACAAAGACTCATGATGATTAATCATCCGTAATCACCTGCTGAATTCCATCATTTAAAAACAACTTTCACTTGAGTACCTTTTTTTTGGCTGGATATATTGACAAGTTAATTAAGATTAGACACATTACATACTTTCATTAAGGATTTTTTTTTCAGCTACAGTCTGCAGGTTCTCCAAGAAGCTGAGAAAATTGTTTCCTTATAAAACAGTGTGTGAACAAATCTGAGAAAACTGATGCAGATTTAAAGGCAATGAGTGTGCATGCCAAATATTGATTTGGTTTATAGTTCATTACTGTTTACTGCTTTTAGTCACACTTTGAAGGCATCCTTGCTTTAGCAGATTTCTCTACACATGTCAAAAACTTGTACTAGTGTTTAAGAAATAATACTGGTATTTGGGGACTCGTTTATTTCTTCAATCACCCACTCTCAGATCGTAATGAGACTGTAAATGAGTGCTTTATTAAAGGCAAGAACACTTGTTTGGTGAAGCAGACTGTAAATTATTGTAAGTCTAGATTTGTTTTAGCATCAACTGATGCAGGTAGGTAATTTTGAAATTTTGTAAAATAAGGAAATACTGAAGGGGGTTTTAGGAATTTATTTTGAAGATTGAACCTGGGTTATTACTGAGGGATATTACATTTTTGTTCCCCAGTGCAATTATTGATTGTAATATTTTTATATCTGCCCTGTGCCAAATTAGATTTTTTTAATTAAAATTTAATATAAAAATGTATATTGTTGCATGCTACAATATGATTATTAGCTACTAATATAATTAGACAAATATTCAAATCAAACTTTGCCACCAAACACACCTGATGTAGCAGAACAGCTGGAATTTTTTATTACATTTTTTTCAGTTTGGAAATTGAACAGCTACCTTATTCCCAGTTGCCACTAGGAATTTTGGGCACGTTGACAGCTTTATGCACTGATCCCCCCCATCAAGCAGTGTTCATTCCCCAGGGTCCTCAGGGGCCTCCTGTCTATATAGGACTCCCTCTTTTTATTCCACCCCTGCACAGAAACTTCACTTTTACATGCCTGGAACATAACATCTAAAATTCCTGATCTCACCATGAAATCGGTGAAATCTCACATAGAAATGTATTAATGTGTTATGAGACTATTAGTTGTTTTCAGTTGCAAAGCCCTGACTCTGGAGACTCCTTCCATAAATGTCTATAAATGTGATTTCTTAAAAAAACGTTACCATCTCAATGCTTACACATGTTTTTTAAAATTTGTTTATGTGGACCATCTGCTGCCACACAAGTCCCTGTGAATGAGATCTAGAGTGAAATAGACTAACATGTTAGAACGAACACTTTAATATAAACCTCTGACTTAAATAAGCACTAAAGTCAGAGCTTCTGTAGTGAAAAATTAATCAACACCTTCTGGCTAATCAGAATGAAGAATTCAGCAGCTATGTGTTCTAATACAAATACCAATATTATAAAATTTAAACTGTACACAAAAACACTGGTGAAATCTTTAGCAAACACATTTAACTATTTAATAATGTCATTCTTAAAGATTTCGCTCAACCATATCGATTTTAATTCAGATTCAAAATAATATCTAAATGTGATGCTGCCCAAGAATGATTTTCTACAAAACTCATTTCACAGTTCAGTAAACCTAATTATAAAGATTTGGATCAAATTATCTATTTAATTATTATTATTATTATTATTATTATTATTATTATTATTATTATTATTATTATTATAAAGGCTCTTGAATTTTTACATTTAATTTTTCTTTTGGACATGTGGTTTTATTTTTCACTATATGATTTTTTGGCACTATGTACTTATTTTACACATGGCATCATGTAAATAATACATGATGATGTGGTCAAACGAAGTTTTATTTTCAGGACATTGCATTTTATTCTGTAATTTGCAAATTGCTCACCTAATGAAAAAATGTGAAATATATGTGATTTTTCCATGGAGGAGAATTTTTGGGGTCTGAAATGAAGGCGTTTAAGGATTCGTATTTTTCAGATGAGTTTTAACTTTGTGAAAGCAAACCCATAATTCGAGCGATAATTTATAATTTAGTGATAAAATATTATATTATATTATATAATACTCTGTGATAAAATGACCGTGATACGAAATGTAATTTGAGCACATGCCTCCTTCTGCGTTCTCTGCGTTCATCTTCGAATGAAGTGATGGCTTCAGGCTGAGTTGAGCTCACAGAAGAAGGAAAAGAAGAAGGGGAGTAACAGCATTGAGAGAAGGAGTAATCATGCTTTTCTGCACCAGAAGCATTTTCTGTTTCCTGAAGGAGTTTCTCCGCTGAGTTTTTGTGCTTTAATTGTTCACGGATCGAGAATCTGGAGCATGGAAACACGAGCTGCAAGCAGGGAAAATTGATGGTTAAAAAAAAGAATATAGAAAAAAATCCACGACTTGGTTCACATTCCAGACTCGTATTATTTCATAAACCGGATAAACACTTTCACAGACGAACTGCATGTAATGACTGTTTGAAAGACGACAGCTCACGGTGTTATGGCTAGCGTTTCTAAATTACATTATGAGGTAGATTGATGGCATTTGCATAGGATTTCTTTTGCCCCACAGCAATAATATTAAATTACACACATGCAAACAATATATGCGCTGTTTAAACAGCCGTGTTTCAGGAGTTCATAGCAATAATTCAACCCTAATTTGCTCTTGGAGTAAAGAAATTAACTCCATATTGCTACTGGGAAGGTAGAGTCATCTAAAGGATAATATTCAAACATAGCAATTGGGTGATGATAATAAGCATTTGGATGCTAAATCTGAAGCTAAGCTGCAATGTTAAAGTTTATAACTGAAGATACTCAAGTGTGTGGGTGTGTGTCGGTGGGCAGATGGTGAGGACGGTGAATTACTCATGACTAGGTGAAAAGATGTTCGCCTCGGGGCATGCTAGTCTTGTTATAACCGTGATACTGGATACAACACACATAAAAAAACACACACTCCCATCTAGCAATGACACTTCAGTCCTCGAGTGTTTTAAAAGGTACAGTCAATAAGTTGGCAGCAAATAATCAAAGCCCCTTTTCCCTTAGGGTCCATTCATGGTGAAATTAATTCTGCTGTATCGATTTCTCTTCTCTTGTATCAGAGATCAGCATCTCAATCTGACATGACTCGACAAAACTCTTAACTCTTATCTGAACAAGGGAACACACACCCTTCTTTTTGAGTGAGATCCACGTACAGGGGCACATACGACAGGGCTCCATTTTTAAGGATAGAAAAATGGTAAGGGTGTAATAACAAGGGTAAAATGATGGGAAGGTATAACCAGGATACCGTTTAGGGCTTGATTGAAAAGAGGCGCAACTGAGACATGTGTATAAGTTAGGGGTAGAAATTTAGGCAAGTGAGTCTCTGTAATGGTTAAGGATAGAGGGTGGGGCAGGTAGACAAGGAAACTATTTAAGAGCATCATGAAGGGGGTGAAAAGCTGGGCAAGGTAGTCTCGAGTACAAATTAAGGGATGAGGGATAGGTGTGTTTAAGAGTAAAAGGAACAGTGGTAGAATTATGTGTAAACTGAGATGCAGGTAAAAAAAACAAAAACAGGTATTGTTTATTAAAGAAAGGTTTTCCTTTTGTAAGAGGGGCACTATTGAAAAATAAAAAAATGGGGAAGCTGAGACTGGCTTCACAGGGGTAGTGTTTAGTGGTGTGTATATGGGACAGGTGAGACCTAGATTCTGTTTATGGGTACAAAGGAGTAGATAAGACAAGGGTATCGTGGACCAGTTAAATAGGGTCAGGTATGTAAGGGTACCATTTGAGGGGCATTGGTGGCTCAGTGGTAGGTTTCTCGCCTATCATTCAAAAGGCCTGGGTTCAATTCCCAGCCACTGGATGCAGTGCCGGTCCCAAGCCTGGAAAAATGGGAGGGTTGCGTCAGGAAGGGCATCTGGCATAAAACATTTGCCAAGTTGTTGTGAGGACCAGTTGGTCCGCTGTGGCGACCCCAAACAGGGAGCAGCCAAAAGCAACTTCTTCTTCTATGTAAGGGTACCATTTAGGAATAATAAGATTGGGAGAGTGGGAAGGAGTTAAAACAAAGGACTGGTGTAACAGGGGTATTATAGAGCTATATAAACAGTGCAGATAGTATAGACCTGGAATGGTGTATAGGAGTAAAAAGGGGCAGATGAGATAGGTACTACTTAGCAGTTAATTGAGAGGCAGATGAGATTTAGCTGTAAAATAGAGGACTCATTTAGCAGGGGTACTGTGTAGCGGTATACACAGAGCAGATAGTGTTTGAGGGTAAAAAGTGGCAGATGAGAGAGTGTGACATTTAGCTATAATATGAGGGGAAGTTAAACATGGGTATCATATCATTTACAAAAAAAAAAGATTGAAACAGGTGTGTTTTGGAATAATAAGATTGGGAAGATGAGACTCAGGAGGTAATTACTGGCTAAAAAAGAGGGACAGGTGTAAGAAGGACAGATCAAGTGAGTACCATTTGTCATTCAAAAGAGGGACAGAAAAAGTTGTATCATTTACCAAAAAGGGGGCAGGTGAGACGATGAGGAAGGTGAGACGCAGGTAGTGTTTAGTGGTTAGAAAATTAGGGACAGGTGTGACAGAGGTACTGTTTAATGGTAAAATCATGGACATGTAAGACTAATGGCTAGACGCTATGAGTTGAAAGTGGTGGATCAAGTGGCTACCATGTAAAAAGCGGGGAAGATGAGACAGGGATACTGTAACTGTACTATCAAGAGGAAAAGATATAACTGGGATTTAGGGATAAATGGTGGGATGCAGGTATTCAACCATTGAGTGGTAAAATGAGGGATCACTGAGGGGCATAAAAAGGGGCAGTTGAGATTTGGGTGCGAAGGGGTGAGAAGTGTAAAAAATGAGGACCTCTAATGGGTTTCTAATACGAGTCCCCAGTTTTTCACACTGTACTGTGTAAATAGACATGTACCTGTTGGCATATTGCTTGTTAACTTGCATAAGCAAGTCCTTACTGATATACAAAACATTGATTCAGACCTGCATTGGGGTGTTGCATCACTTTAGTGTGGGATATTGGGAAAAAGGTGTATGTGCGCGCGTGTGTGTGTGTGGTGTAAATCTTGTGTTGCTCCTCTTCGTTCTTGATGAGCTCCATTAATCTTTGAAGTTAGGGTGTTTCTTCATGATACTCAGGGGTGGATGTAATGAGTTCACACACACACACACACACACACACACACACACACACACACACACACACACACACACACACACTTTCTAGACTCTGTGAGTGGGAGTACATGAAGGTCAGTGTAAAACTAGAAGCTGGAAAAAGGAAAAGGCAGTGGTTGACACTAAAGGTTTGTTCTATCTTTCTTTCCATTTGTGTGTGTGTGTGTGTAGAGCTTTGTGGAGGCATCAAACTTCTCAGTGCAAGTGTGTAATGTTTGGTCAAATGCTATCTCCTTCTACATCTTTCTGGCACACATACACCCACACATGCAGAAAGTAAGTACTGTGTTCGAAGGGCACCAAGGATAAAACAGAGAGAAAGAGACAAATGAGACAGACGAGAGTCTATCTACGGTTCCACTGAGTGCGAGTTACAGCAAGTCTGATGATCGGTCAGCTAATGTAAAGCCTATTATAACATCATAAGAAATCGTGTGTAAGTGGCAGCAGTAACTACATTCCCTTTCTGGTAATTACTGAATAATCAATAGTGAGATAGAAGAGTGAGGGTCATCACTAAGAGTCATAAACCAAATAGTAAACACTTGTGAGTTACACAGACAAGCATCACTGAGCCATTTACATATGGGCATGGGTTTTGGGAACAGATTTAATTTCCTAGAGTGAAATATCAGATCGGCTCAGTAGCCACAAAAACACACACACACACACACACACATACACACACAAAAGCTCCGAGCACTATGAGGACCTCAGCCCTTAGGACATTTGTAGGTGTTTTTCTGCTTTTGGTCAAGTTAGAATCCAGATGTTCTTGTGTAATTATATTTTTAGAAACAGCTGTGCATGTGTGTGTGTGTTTGGGGGTCGGGGTTTGGGGGGGGTAGACCAGAGCCTTAATTATTTGTTCAGAATGGAACAAGAATTTAAATTCCTTCTTCTACAGTTAAGCCAAATCCGCACAGAAGATAGAGAGAGTGTGTGTGTGTGTGTGTGTGGGTGGGTGGATGGGTGTGGGTGTGGGTGTGGGTGTGTGTGGGTGTGGGTGTGTGTGGGTGTGAGTGATTCCTCTCCAGTTCACTGAGGACCGATTTAACAAGTAGCATCTCAAGCACACTAAAGAGTGTATGATCAATATGTCGATATTGGCTCTGGTTTGTGTGCGTGCGTGTGTGTGTGTGTGTGTGTGTGTGTGTGTGTGTGCGCGGGTTAGTGTGCGCAACAGTTTTGGCAGCAAATGGAGAGTGACATTGATTTCCCAGCATGCATTATTCACACATGCACTACAGTATCCAAATTCACAGAAGCCTCTTCATTATTAACTAGCAGGAATTTCTCTGCAGAGTTGTCATGGAAACTGTTATTACATCACAGAGAGATTTCCTTAGATGTAAGGTTGTGATGTCACGGTGTGAAATCAGAATTCATTCCAGTTGCACATGCCGAGTCAGGTCTGAAAACTGCTGGCATGAGATGGAAGGATGGAAAGAAATAAACAGGAACACAAAGTGTGTGTGTGTGTTTGTGTGTGTGTGTGTGTGTGTGTGTGTGTGTGTGTGTGTGCGCGTGCACAGGATTGGATTGGTTGTCTGGCTGACATTTGAAATCTGGTGTTTCTTTATCCTTTACCACACACACACTTCGGACTGACAGGTCAAGAGTGCAGCTCTAACCTAATTAGCTATAAATCTGTGGTGCTGACAATCTGAAATGGCAACACCACACTAAATCCACCCACCGACACACACACACACCAGTGACATGTCTACATCCAGGTATTACATTCTCATGTCTGTCTCTGAGACGTGTCCTTGAGTGTGTGTTTGTGTAGGGAAGTATGCTTTACATGACAAAGGGCAACACACACACACACAGTTTTCTGCAGATCAGACCTTACTGACCTATCGTGTAAAGCAGCTGGCTGTCAATGGCAACTGCATCTCAATGACCCAGGGGCCATTCACATGCTAATGCTAACACACACACACACACACACACACACAAAGATAATATGCACACACTCATATTCATACATGTGTTGTCTCTATCTCTGATAACACACACACACACACACACACACATGAACTGGTCATTCTCTGAGATGATAAGGTGCTGTTGAGACTCCTGAGAGGAAGTGATAAAAAAAAAAGAGATCAAGTGACCGATAGAACTCAAAGGCAACTGTTATTCACCTCTATATCACACATACACATGAGCACACACTCACACACACTCACACACACACACAAACACCCACAAACACAAACAGACAGAGAGAGAGAGGACAGAGACAGAAGAGATGGGAGCTGAAACGAGGCTGCTGATTGGTTAGCTTGATGTAAAGATATTATGACATCATAAAATTGCAGGTGTGGAATTCAAGTTTTACATTCCCAATAAAATATCCTTCACACTGTGATCAGAAACGTTTTACAAAGCTTGTTAAACTCAGAACACACAACTTCACACACTAATTCCACACGTGTGTGTGTGTGTGTGTGTTGTGTTTATTCTTAGGAGAAACTCTCCATATGATTACTGATACAAAATTGGAAACGTAATTATGACCTGCATCCACCACAGGGTGTGTGTGTGTGTGTGTGTGTGTGTGTGTGTGTGTGTGTGTGTGTGTGTTTAGATTTTTAGCTCTTTGTCAGAAACAAATATCCTCATAATGATACAAAAATCTTTGAAGACAATCTTTGGAGATCACCTGTGGGTTCTTCGGTTAGCTTGCTGATGGAACCCTTATACATTCTTTATGGAACTCTAGAAGTGTGTGTGTGTGTGTGAGTAAGGGAGTGAGTGAAGGAGTGGTGTGTCTTTATCTCTGTAAATTTCACCATTTTGCTTGTTTGCTTATTTGTTTCTTTTTCTTTTAACGGTTCTTATGAAGACGTGTTCTGTTAGTGTGTGTGTGTGTGTGTGTTTGTGTGGACACATGTTAAAGCACTCATGTTTGAGTTTGTACAGCTGTTCATGTCTGGTTTGAGTGAGAAAGGAGACTGTGTGTGTGTGTGTGTGTTTGTGTGTGTTTGTGTGTGTATGTGTGTGAGAGAGATAGAGAGAGAGAGTGTGCAAGAGACCCACGCCTGTTTCTATCGTTTATTTAACTACTCCATCAGTCCATAAAACACACACACACATCTCTATACATGTGGTGTGTGTGTGTGTGTGTGTGTGTGTGTGTGTGTGTGTGTGTGTGTGTGTGTGAGATATGGAATATACACACTCAGCCTGTGATAGCCGATAAGTGACTGACCCACTGTAGACTGTAATACAGACTGGACCAGACATGTCAGCGTGACTCAGTCCAAACTTCACCAAGTGCACTTGATCTTATAGCGTATTGGTCCGAGGCCAAAGATTTCGCAACAAAGACCCAAGTGTATACTTTCAGTGCTGATCATATCATTGTGTGACACTGAGAAGTGTGTGTGCATGCATTAATAACTGTGTGTGTGTGTGTGTGTGTGTGTGTGTGTGTGTGTGTGTGTGTGTGTGTGTGTGTGTTTTAAAGAATATATGAATATAAATGAACTTATTTGTGTAAAAGAAAATCTATGAATATGAGCTAGGACTGATAATGCTGTTGCATGTCTACTGTGTGTGTGTGTGTGTGTGTGTGTGTGTGTGAGTGAGGTCAAGGTCGTCCCATATTTGTTATTTTAACTCATTCTGTTTGGGCAGGTGTGAATCGTTTACCTGTGTGTGTGTGTGTGTGTGTGTGTGTGTGTGTGTGTGTGTGTGTGTGTGTGTGTGTAGGTGTACTGTTACACACCCCATCACTGCTAAAGCGATTTACCAGCTTCGTCCCCGCAAGACATAGAGCCTTTGTGCTTGTGTGTGTGTGTGAGAGAGACATTTGTATGAAATGTAGGTGCTTTCAGGATTTAAAAAAAAAAACCCTGTAAAATGGAGAAAAAGGAAAAATGGTCTGTCTTTCTTTTGTTCTTAAACTAAACTTCTGTTTTTTTTTCTTTCTGCTGTCTCTGCATCTGCATTTTTTCTGTCATTCCTTTCCTTTCTCCATCTTCCCTCTTTCTCTTTTTCTGTCTTCTTGTAATTATCTCTGCCTCTGGCTCTTGCTTTCTTTTTTTCTTTTTTAAAATCTTTTGTTTTTTATTTCCATCTCTCTTTTTTTCCCCTCAACATTATTTTCTCTTCCCTTCTTTAGCTCTCCATCTCTTTCTCACTTTCCTTTCTTTACCTTCTTCTGACTTTTTTCTTTATTGCCACTTTTTCTGTCCTTTCCTTTTTCTGTCTCTGTTGTGTTTTTGTCTTCTTTTTGTCCTTTCTTTTTATTCTCTTTTTTGTCTCTTCATTTCTTTCTCCATCTCTTCTCTTTCTGCTCTATCCCGTTTGTCCCCATTTCTCTCCTTTTTGATCTTGATGGTTCTTTTCTCTTTTTGTCTTTTTTCTCCCTTCCTTTCTCTTTTGGAGTTCTTTCTTTCTATCCATCATTTGTCCCTCTCTTTTTTTGTATCTTCCTTTCTTTTTTCTGTCTGTATATTTTGTCTTTTTCTATCTATCTCTCCCTTTTTTCTCTCTTTTTTGCTCAATTCCTTCTCTCTCTCTCTCTCTCTCTCTCTCTCTCTCTCTCTCTCTCTCTATCTTTGTTTTACTTTGTAAGCTCAGTTAGTCATCTCAGTAAAGATTGAAACAGCAGCTGGACATTCACTCACTCACACACACACACACACACACACACACACACTAATTGAAGTTGCAGACGTGTCTGTGTATAATGAGGTGGATGATTGAGAGATTTAACTGGAGCTCTGGGTTATTTGGGTGAGAGTCTGTTTTCTGTGTGTGTGTGTGTGTGTGTGTGTGTGTGTGTGTGTGTGTGTGTTATTCTTTACTGTAAGTGATACTCTGACCACAGCAGAACTCTCTTCATCATCCTTGATGAACATACCATGCCTTGGTGAACATTCCACTCCGTGTGTGTGTGTGTGTGTGTGTGATTACACATATGGAACTGATCCAACTTGTGTTTGTGTGTGTGTATGTACGTGTATGATTACACATATGGAACCGATCCAGCTTGTGTGTGTGTGTGTGTGTGTGTGTGTGTGTGTGTGTGTGTGGGCACATCGTGTTACTTGGTGTCAAAAGGCCATACAAACGTCCGCAATTCCATTTCATTTGTCAAATTACGTTCATGTTCCAAACAACTCAACTGTTCCCTTGTTGCCGGATTCATGTTATTTACCTTAACTAGTTTTCACACAAAGAAACCTCATGTTAGCGAAGGAACTTTTGCTAACATTAGTCAACACTTACTGCTGAGTAAGGAGGCGTAACACAGCTAGCTAGCTAACACAGCTAACCTCTAAGCAGCATTAGAACGAGAGTTGTTGTTATAAAAACTGAAATGTTTGTGTATTAAAGCGTGTGTGTATAGCGTGTGACGTCATGGACGATCGTTTTTCATTTCAAAACAAAAGTATGTTCTATAAATTTTGCCCACATGGTAGCATTTAATAACAATCTCGACTTCTGAGTCAAAGTTGAAGCGGAAGCCTTCCTTTCACAGTTAGTTACTTTATCTGTAGTGATGTAAGCCGTGTGTGTGTGTGTGTGTGTGTGTGTGTGTGAACATTATATCAGTCAGGAAAACGTCTGGGAAATAATCTGTGATGGACATTAGAGATGGAACACAATGCCTCTATCTGTACCTGTATCTTGGACCCGACTCTGATCTTGAGACGTTTTCTGTACTGACTCGCACTCGGCTGGTGGGGGTCACTTAATATTATCCAAAGTTTGGCAGAAAGCTGAGATCATCAGTGACTTGGTGACTCAGTGCACACACGAGGCTGGATAGTTAGTTGAAGTATTGACCTAGAAGGAATTAAGGTTTTCGGGTTTTGAAAATGACTCGGTCTTGCTTGTATTTAGACTCTATTCTGACTCAGTTTCGCTTGTATTTGGACTCGATCCTGACTCGGTCTCGCCTTGTATTTAGACTCGATCCTGACTCAGTCTCGCTTTTATTTAGACTCGATCCTGACTCGGTCTCGCTTTTATTTAGACTCGATCCTGACTCGGTCTCGCTTTTATTTAGACTCGATCCTGACTCAGTCTCACTTGTATCTGGACTCGATCCTGACTCGGCCTCGCTTTTATTTAGACTCGATCCTGACTCGGCCTCGCTTTTATTTAGACTTGATCCTGACTTGGCCTCACTTTTATTTAGACTCGATCCTGACTCGGCCTCGCTTTTATTTAGACTCGAACCTGACTCAGCCTCGCTTTTATTTAGACTCGAACCTGACTCGGCCTCGGTTTTATTTAGACTCGATCCTGACTCAGTTCACTTGTATTTGGACTCTATCCTGGCTAAGTCTCGCTTGTATTTAGATTCTGACTCGTTCTCGCTTTTATTTTGACTCGATCCTTACCCAGTCTCGCTTTTATTTAGACTCGATCCTGACTCAGTCTCACGTTTATTTAGACTCGATCCTGACTCTGTCTCACTTTTATTTAGACTCGATCCTGACTCGGTCTCGCTTTTATTTAGACTCGATACTGACTCAGTCTCACTTGTATTTGGACTCGATCCTGACTCTGCCTCTCTTTTATTTAGACTCGATCCTGACTCGGCCTCACTTTTATTTAGACTCGATCTTGACTCGGCCTCCCTTTTATTTAGACTCGAACCTGACTCGGCCTCGGTTTTATTTAGACTCGATCCTGACTCGGCCTCGATTTTATTTAGACTCGATCCTGACTCGGCCTTGCTTTTATTTAGACTCGATCCTGACTCGGCCTCACTTTTATTTAGACTCGATCCTGACTCGGTCTCGCTTTTATTTAGACTCGATCCTGACTCAATTTCACTTGTATTTGGACTCTATCCTGGCTAAGTCTCGCTTTTATTTAGACTCGATCCTGACTCAGTTTCACTTGTATTTGGACTCGATCCTGGCTAAGTCTTACTTGTATTTAGACTCAATTCTGACTCGTTCTTGCTTTTATTTAGACTCGATCCTTACCCAGTCTCGCTTTTATTTAGACTTGATCCTGACTCAGTCTCACGTTTATTTAGACTTGATCCTGACTCTGCCTCGCTTTTATTTAGACTTGATCCTGACTCGGTCTTACTTTCATTTAGACTTGATCCTGATTCTGTCTTACTTTCATTTAGACTTCATCCTGACTCGGTCTCATGCTTAATTGGACTCAACTCGGACTCTGTCTCACTTTCATTTAGACTTTATCCTGACTCTGTCTTGCTTTTATTTGGACTTAATCCTGACTATGTCTCACTCTAATTTGGACTCTATCCTGACTCCTTTTCTTTCACTTGGACTCGATCCTGACTTTGGTCCTCACTTCCCCGTAGCGCCAGTCCCTCCCCTACATTAGACACGGTTAGATCCAGGATAAAGACACATTTCTCCACTCTGGCTTTTGAGTTTCATTGATTGTCCTGACTCCTTTTTTTATCTTTCTTTTTTTCTCTCTCCTTTAACCTACCATCATCCCCTTGTTCTGTAATAATGACAGAATAAAAGACTTCAAAACCTAAAGTTTTAAGAAAATAATCAGCGACAGCATTGTATGGTGAAGCTGTTGAAGTTACAGTTTTCATGATGCAGCTGATTATTTTACAGTAACAGCACACCCTGAAGTGATTTATTCCTCGCACATGACAGCATTTCAACTTATCATTATCAAGAATGGAACAAGATATTTTTAGCCATTTTTAGTTATGTTGTGTATCTGTGGAAGTGTGAAGGCAGTTGTGGGGTGAATCATGTGTAATTACAGCACAGAAAATTCACCTCATAAATCAGTGGGATTTTAATTAATTGGGAATTTTGGAATGATATTGTAAACTGTGATACAACATGAAGCTTTACAAGCTTGTTGTAATTAACACACACACATACACACACACACACACACACACAAAGACCATGCTACAACGTGTGTGTGTATATGTGTGTGCTGGGGCAGAAGTAACAAAGGAAGGATCAAATAGCTAAGCGAGGAAAATGGAGAGGCAAAACTTGATCTGCTGGGAGCTGAGATTTCCCATTACGCATTGGTGTGTGTGTGTGTGTGTCTCAGAACTACTTGGGCCCATGATATCTGAGATAAAGGGAATTCAGTATATTGCTGCCTAATAGCTCCGCTCTGTCACTCTCTCTTTCTTTTTCTGTCGCTCTCGCTGTTCATCCTTTTTTCCCCACACAGCTCTAAATTGGCCAACTTCAGATATTCTAAACACTGCGCTTATACACACACACACACACACACACACACACACAGACACAGAGAGAGAGAGAGAGAGAAAGGAAACGGAAAGAAGTTGAGAGGAAGAAAAAGCAAGAGAGATTAAGTAAAGATGAAAAAAAATTTTTAAAAGTACTGAGAACAATGAAGGGCAGGGCGAAAGAAAGAACAAAATATAAAATATGGAGCGAGAGAAAGAAAATATGAAACAATAGGTTTAGAGGAAAGAGTGATAGAGAGAAGGAGAAAAGAGGATATTTGTGAGATGGATGGAGAGAAAAATTGAAAAGAGACGAAAAAGAGAAAGGGAGAGAAAGTTAGAATGACAGAATGTGATATAGTGTGTGTGTGTGTGTGTGTGTGTGTGTGTGTGTGTGTGTGTGTGTGAAGGAATTTCTCCTTTTGTGCTTCGAACCGTAAGACTTTCTCTCGCCTGATTGGTCACCAGGCCAGCACACAACTTCCCACTGGCTCCCTGTCAGATTTGAGCCCACAAGCCCCGCCTACTTTCCGTTGCAAGCCCATTAATATGCAGACACTGCGTGCCGGGAGAGTCGGAGCTCATTTGCATAATCTGCATAAATGAAGTGCTGCCAAGTTTGCTGACTGTACACACAGCGGATTGTATGGCATGTTTACTTATTTACATTTCATTTGCATATACAAATTTTTTTCTATACATTTCATTAGGCACCAGGATTAAGATTTATAGAAAATGTAAAAATATTATAGAAAAAAAATAACGTTTTATCTTTTTATACAGTGGAGCTTGTGCATATTTAATTTTCAGTAATTAATTCTCTCTCTCTCTCTCTCTCTCTCTCCAATATTTGAAGGATAGAGTGTGTGTGTGTGTGTGTGTGTGTGTGTGTGTGTGTGTGTGTGTGTGTGTAAGAGAGAAAGAAATCTTGTAAAGCAATGCACGGTGACAGTTGTGCATTAAAGCAGCCTGGGTGAGTCCATTGTGTGTGTGTGTGCTCTGAATGAGTCAGGTTCAGATTTCTATTCTTGGCTAAAGTGAACTAAAGCGCATCCGGCACATACACAGACCTGGCTGCTGACGTTTTTTTTCTATTTTTATGGTGTTAACAAACACCTAGTTTTAATTGTGACAGACGTTTGCATAATATTACTCAAAACTCATCAATATGCATACGTTATTTTTTGCATGTTTTACATAAACAACCTATGCATATGCATATAATTTAAAAAAACAAAAAAAAACAAAAACATGTCTTACATATCAACAGCAAATAGTCTTTAAATTTCTATTATCTTACTAATACACATATTAATTAATGCATACAAATTAATATTAAGTGTTCTTTTTATCAATGTTCATAATGTATGTAATATGTTGGATGAAAACATTTCATATACGTTCTAAAATTAGAAACTATTTAACAATACAATGGAATTGTTACGGGAGGTAGGCCCTGTGTTGGGCCACTAGGGGGAGTTTCCGGCAGAGGTTGTGTGATGTCATGCTTTGTCATTGCTTGTCATGTGCTTTGTTTTAGCCCCGCCTGTTCCCATTGTTCTCCAATTGATGTTCACCTGTCCCTAATGTTTGTCATGATTATGTTTTGTATTTATAGTGGCCTTTTGCCAGGGTTCGGGGCTGGTCGTCGTTGTTGTGTCGTCTTTGTGTAGCGTCTACGTGTGGTGTCAGTCTCGTGCTTATGTTTGTTTGTTTTCAGTTAATAAACCCCTGTCATTTGTCTATCTGTGCGCTGGGTCTGTTACTTCATGCCATGGACACCGGAAAACGTGACAGAACGACCAGCCTTCACCAAACTGACCCAGCGCGATGGTGAGCAAGGAGATGTTTACCGGTCATAATGTTTTGCCGGGTTGCGGATCATGTTCCGGCCCGGATTTTGGGATTTTTGTGGGATTTTTTGTTGATTCCGGCCCATGCCCTGTTTATGTTCACGTGGGGAATGCTGTCGCACGATGTGGTGTTCCGTGGGAAATGCTTCCCCGATCTGGGAGAACGGAGGAGGGTTCCGGCCAGGAATTTTTAGGACTTTTGGGGGATTTTTGTTGCTTCGGCCCCGGCTCCACCCATGTTCCGGTGGGGGGCGTGGTCCCACGATGTGGATTTCCGTGGGAGGCGTTTCCCCACTCCTAATTAACGGAGTGGGGTTTTTAATCAGGATTTTGGTCTTTAGCTGGGAACTTTTTGGGTTGGGTTTTTCTTTCTGTTTTTGATTCCGGGTTCTGTGAGGGACCTTGCTTCATTCTGGGGTGGCGAGGGAGTCCATGTGGATGTAGCTGTCTCCCACCCGCCCACCCCTTGGGGAGTTTCTGGCTTTGGCGGGACAGAGTTTGTCACTCGACGCCGTCGTTTGGCATTGGACATCGCTCGGCATCGTGGCTCGGCGGTGGATGTCGCTCGATGCTGTGACTCGACAGTGGACGTCGCTTGGCCCTGTGGCTCTGCAGTGGACGTCGCTCGGCTCTGCGGCTCGGCTGTGGTCCTCGCTCGGCGCCTCCGCTCGATGGTGGACGTCGCGTGGGGCCCTTTGGCCTTGCCGTCGGGCCCCGTGCTCCCCCCACCTGTCTCGCTCTTGCTTCTCGCTCCCCCCACTTGCCTCGCCTTGATCTTCGCTCCCCCCACTTGCCTCGCCTTTGTTCCTCGCTTCCCCCCATCTGCCTCGTCTTTGCTCCTCGCTCCCCCCCCCATTTGCCTCGCCATGCTTCTCGCTCCCCCCTACCTGCCTCGTTATGCTCCTCGTTCCTGTCCAGGACCTGCGGACTGCCCAGACTAACGGGGAGGGTCATATTTTGGCGCGTCGGGAGCCGTGCCTTTGAGAGGGGGGAGATGTTACGGGAGGTAGGCCCTGTGTTGGGCCACTAGGGGGAGTTTCCGGCAGGGGTTGTGTGATGTCATGTTTTGTCATTGCTTGTCATGTGCTTTGTTTTAGCCCCGCCTGTTCCCATTGTTCTCCAATTGATGTTCACCTGTCCCTAATGTTTGTCATGATTATGTTTTGTATTTATAGTGGCCTTTTGCCAGGGTTCGGGGCTGGTCGTCGTCGTTGTGTCGTCTTTGTGTAGCGTCTACATGTGGTGTCAGTCTCGTGCTTATGTTTGTTTGTTTTCAGTTAATAAACCCCTGTCTTTTGTCTATCTGTGCGCTGGGTCTGTTACTTCATGCCATGGACACCGAAAAACGTGACCGGAATGTTGCACTGGGAATAGCGCACAGTCGATTGTGAGGTTAGATACAAACACTGCACACTTTCTAACCAATCAGATTCCAGAATTTTTCCGTGGTGTTGTACTATTGAGGACGTAAAAAGTAAACATGTAAGCACAAAGCAAAAGCATAAGTAAGCATAAATATCTTGAATTGCTTAAATATTTCTCATTATTATTACAAAAGTACTTAATGGTCTTATGTTTATTTTACTGTAGACTTTTTTTTTTACTGAAGTCAAGCCTGAAGATGTTTTTGTTGACAGTCTTGCTGACTTGTAGCAGAAAAATCTGCTAATAGACACAATTTCATACTGCTTTATAATGTATCAAGGACACACACACACACACAAATTTACTTGGAAATGTTTCCCCAGTTTTGCCGCATTAAAGACTTCACCAATGATAGACTTAATCGGGTCACATACTTACACACACACACCTCTGGACGGTGTTTGATCTGAAGCTCAGCAGAATTCATTCAGTCTGGGAATAAAAGTAAAATTCATCGTGTCAGAAGTATAATAGTGCTTAAATCGCTAAACACACACGCACACACACATATGAATAATTCAGTTTCTTTCTGTCTCTTCACTGAGGGCTTTGAACTCTGTCCTCCCTCGATTTTCCTCTAGGGTCTTTTCCCAAGTTTGGCGCGCACACACACACACACACACACACACACGCGCGCGCACGCACACACACATGAACACATGCACGCACACACATGCTCATTAGTGGTTTCAGTGTGTGTGTGTGTTCTTGGCTCAGGATGACAGCTTATGTGTAACACTGCTACTGGGAATAGCGATCCTTCTGCAATTAATGATAAGGACACGCACACAAATACACACGTTAGTCTGTTTTTAGTTTGGTTAATGGGCTCCTACATTTCCCACAATGCCGTTTTGCCTGATTGCAGTGGTGCAGTGTGGGTGGTGCCCTTGCAGAGAGAGATGCAGCTGAGCTTTGGTTCTTGAGTCAGTCACACAATCCCATGATACTTCACATGAAAGGGTTCTACGTAAGGTTCATGTAACACAGCAGACCAAACTGTCAGGCTGTTTCGTATAGCTGTGTTTGTGATGCAGATGTTTTTCAGTGTTTATGGCAAGCTAGCTAACATACAGCAACACCACCTCACAGCTCTTAGAGCTAGTTCACATGACTAAGCAACGTGTCACATTTTCCCTGAGATTTTTATCAATTCTTTGCAATTGTACAGTGTGACCTCATTACACTTTTTTTTTCAAAAATGTGACTGAGATTGACCGATCCTCTGGTGAGTGTGCGTTGCTAGTACGCTTAGCTTGCTTTGCTAATCTTTCAACAAAGCTAATACGAAACCTATCATGTCAATCAAACAAAGAAATTTTGCACCGATTATCTAGCTACTGCTTTTAAAAGCAGCTTTTGTTGCCGACCTATAAAGACTAAATTGTTTTTAAGTTTTGAAGTTCTCTTATTTGAACTGAACATGGATCAGCTGACCATCGCTGTGGTTTACCGCCCACCAAAACCAAATAAGGATTTTTTTAATGAGTTTGCAAACTTTTTAGGACACATTGTCCTTCAGTATGATCGTCTTTTGATTGTGGGGGATTTTAATATTCATGTTTGTTGTGAGTCAAACTCCCTGGCCAAGGATTTTACGAATTTGATGTACTCTTTTGATTTTATTCAAATGATAAACAGTCCAACTCATAAACAGGGTCACACATTAGACCTTGTGTTGCTGCATGGTATCTCGATTTGTGACCTTGAAATCCTTGATTTGGGTTTTTCTGACCATATGCCTGTTATATTTACTTGTTCTTTTCCAAATGGAGTTTCAAAAACTATGAGGCTTTCGCAGCAGATTCGTACCTTTACTCCATCTTCTAGTGATGATTTCTCTGTACTTTTCAAGGAGGCTTGTCAAAGTTATAGTCTTGATTCCCTTTCGAATTTGTCTAATGTTGATGATCATCTTATGTTGTTCAATTCCATCAGTAGTGACATCATAAATTCTGTGGCTCCACTAAGAGAAAAACGGAAAAATTCTAAAGCTGAACCCTGGGTAACTAGCACCACACTTGAACTTAGACGGGTTTGTCGTAGAGCTGAACGAAAGTGGAAAAAAGACAAATTACAAGTGTCTTATGAAATATTACGTGAGTCACTTATTAGATATCAAAAATCAGTTAAAGCTGCAAAATCCCAGTACTTTTCTGATATTATAGCTAAAAACTCCCATAAACCTAAATTGCTTTTTACTATTTTAAATTCGGTTGTGAGCCCTGTGAGTACTGTCTGTTTGAATGCATCAGTTTCAGTTTGTGATAGCTTTTTAAAGTTTTTCACAGATAAAATTATTGATATAAGACAGAACATTGTATTTTCAAACTATGATCCATCTGTTCTCTCTCGATGCGTTTCATCCTTTAAGGAATTTCAGACAGTCTCTTTTAATTCACTTAAAGATATTATTAAGCAGCTTAAACCTACCACATGTCTACATGACATTTTTCCGACCCATTTTTTGCTGCAGGTCTTTGATGTTGTTGGGCCTAGCATTTTAGCTATAATAAATAAGTCTCTTTTAACGGGTGTTGTTCCTACATACCAAAAACATGCAACTGTTAAACCCTTGCTTAAAAAACCTAGCCTTGACCAACCATTTTTTCAAATTATAGACCTATTTCCAATTTATCTTTTATTTCTAAAATCTTAGAGAAAGTTGTTCTGGAACAACTGCAGAGTCATTTGGATTTAAATAGTGTGTTTGAAGAATTCCAATCTGGGTTTAGAAAACATCACAGTACTGAGTCAGCTTTATTAAAAGTTTTTAATGATATTTTGTTGTCTGTTGACTCAGGGGATTCTGTGATACTCTTACTTTTAGATCTAAGTGCTGCCTTCGACACTATAGACCACAAAATATTGATCTCACGACTTGAACAATGTGTGGGAATTGAAGGTTGCACTCTAAATTGGTTTAAGTCCTATTTGAATGCTAGAACATTTTCTGTTTGTCTTGATGGGTTCTCTTCTTCTGTATCGTCTTTGGATTATGGAGTCCCTCAGGGCTCCATTCTGGCCCCTGCTTTGTTCTCTTTGTATATGCTACCTCTGGGGACTGTTTTTTCTAAACATGGGGTGTCATTTCATTTTTATGCTGATGACACCCAAATTTATCTGCCCTTAAAGAAAAAAGACAAAAAAGCTTTAAGCTCTTTATCAGCATGCTTGTCTGATATTAAGTCTTGGTTTTCTTGTAATTTTTTGCATCTAAACGAGAGCAAAACTGAGGTTATCGTTTTCGGGCCTACAGATGTGTTAACAAGTTCTGTTGGTGACCTGGGAGATTTGGTCCCTTATGTAAAACACTCTGTGAAAAACCTGGGTGTTATTTTTGATTCTGCCCTTAAATTTGACAAGCAGATTAATGCTGTAATCAAATCTAGTTTTTTCCAATTAAGACTATTATCTAAGGCTAAGAGTTTGAGAGAGTGATCCATTCATTTACTTCATCGAGACTTGACTATTGTAATTCTCTTTATATTGGAATGAGCCAATCCAATATTAGTCATCTTCAGATGGTCCAAAATGCAGCAGCCAGGTTGTTGACTGGAACACGGAAATTTAATCATATTTCCCCAATATTACAAGTGTTGCACTGGCTGCCGGTTTCTTATAGAATTGATTTTTTAAAATTTTGCTTTTTGTTTTTAAAGTCCTAAATGGATCAGCCCCAAAATATCTCTCTGAACTTTTGAAAATAAATAACTCTGCTAGATCATTAAAGTCATCTAATCAAAGATTGCTGATGGTTCCGAGATCTAGACTTAAGACGAGGGGTGACCGTGCTTTTTCTATTAATGGTCCAAAATTGTGGAATAGTCTTCCTCTATCTTTAAGACTAGTATCCACAGAGTCTGAATTTAAATCTAAGTTGAAAACTTACCTTTTCTCTCAGGCTTACAACTGTATTTGATTTTTTTAACATTGATTTTTTTTTTTTAAGATTTCAAATTAGTGTTTCTGATGTAAACTCCCTTTATTATTGCATTATTATTTTTATTTATTTATCCTCTTGTACAGCACAATGGCCAACTGCTGTTGTACTTATTGTGCTATATAAATACATTTTGATTTGATTTGATTTGATACTAACTAGTTTCCTCATAATTTGATGTAAAAATAAACACTGGACAGGTCATGTCCATGAGAGACAAACAACAAACAAGTTGTCACCTGCAAATTACAACCATTTAACTCCTAGTGTTCTGCTGCAGAAAGATAGCAAGCCCTAATTACATTCTTTTTCTGTCGCTTTGATGAAGTCAAAAGAGAGAAAAAAGAATGATGGAGGCAAAAGAGAGAGAGAGAGAGAGAGAGAGAAAGTCAAAGAAATTGAAGATAAAATGAGCCAAAGAGAGGAAAACATGCTGATCTTCAAGTTTTTTTTGTGTAATTTTAGACCACAATTTGAGAGTTTGTGTTTTTATGACATCGTTCTTTGTGTGTGTGTGTGTGTGTGTGTGTGTGAGTGTGAGCAGGAAAGTGTGTGTATTCTGCTGAATCATACTCAGACTGACCACTGTGGTGCCATGGTATGCTGTGTGTGTGTGTGTGTTACATTGCTGTGGGTTGAACCAATGTTTGTCCATCCCTTGGGATGTTCAGGAAAACAATCAGATTCTAAAACAAGTACACACACACACACACACACACACAAACACACACTGCTGAACCCGTAGGTTCTTTTTGAAACCCGAGGATATGTGGAGTTTTTTTTGCGTCAAATGTATTTTTGATTTCTCGTTCTATGTAATTATTTTGCGACTCAGTTGTGCTACTCCCTTGCTGGTTTTTCTCTCATATGTAATTGTGTGTGTGTGTGTGTGTGTGTGTGTGTAGTTCATTCTGAGGCCTGGATACTGATGTCATTCTCTAAAATGGGGTTCAACACAAATATAAATGATAGTGTTTCTATATTCTAGAGTTCAGGAAGGTCTTAAGTACAGAAGCCTGAACCACTAATACACGTAGGTTGTAGCCGAAATACATAAAACGAAATTTGTCAATTTGTATTTTATACGTGGGAAGGTGATAAAATGTGAAATCATTGTTGGACAAAATGGACACTAAGTACAGACTAGCTGATGACTTCGGGTGACTGGTTTCACTAGTCTTTTATAATAATAGCAAAATAACAATGAGGCAGAACTTTATAATAGCATCATTTAGCTTAAATGTGTTGGAAATTACGAAGAAAAGAGTAAAAATTACACAGGAATTACATTTAGCAACAAATGCTAAGAAATATTGAGAAATTGCCCTAACATGTAAATAAGTGTATTGCTGGATATCAGTAAAAATGGGGAAAAAAGAATGAATATCATAAGCATGGTGTCTTCTAATTAATTTGGGTCCTAATGAACACAGGATTAGACCGATTTTCAAGAAGAACCTGACACCCGTTACACCAACCAAAAACATATCTAGCAACTTCTAAGATATTCCCAGGTTCTCACTTGAAAAAAAAATGTGGAGTTACTTAAGTTTATTACAGTTTAATCCCAGTTATTGCTACAGACCAAACAGAATGATTCTCAGTGGCAATTTGATTCAGAAAATGAAATCTGGACCTTATTAACTGCTTGCTCTCACATCCTAACGCGGCTCTAAATGAGTGCTTTATTAAAGGCAGGAGGACCTGCAGGGTAAATCCGTTAAGCCTGCAGATAAAATAGTCATAGACAGCGTAAGTCTTAAGTGCAGAACATAAATATATGGTGTGCTACAAGTACAAGTGCAAATTACAAGTGATAAAGATTTTGATTGTGTTTTTCTGGTTAGTGAATTAATCCATTTCAGTTCACTAATCATTTAATAATAAACATTTCTGGATTTGATTTACAAATTGTTTGGGTAATTTCAATCAAAATGTGGTGTGTTAGCTAATCTAGCTGATATAAACTATTAGGCATTTTTAGAATTGTAGCAGTGGTTGAAATCGTACATATGTGTAAGTGGTTGAAATCATAACATTATTAAATTGTCAGAGGGGACTTTTTATGTTTAACAAAAAAAAAACCATTTCTTTATATTCTAGAGCTGAAAGTGATGACTAACCACTCCTCTCTCTCTCTCTCTCTCTCTCTCTCTCTCTCTCTCTCTCTCTCTCTCTCTCACTACAGAATGGATTTGGTGATGGCACGACAATGATCATGGCCCTTTGGGCAGGCATTCGGGCCGCTCTCCTCCGTCTGGCCCTTGTGTTCTTCCTGTCACCGCCTCCTCTGGTCCGCTGCCAAGGTGACAGACCACGGCTTCAGTTCACGCAGCCGCTCTACCATGTGTCTGTGTATGAGAACTCAGCAGCACGGACATATGCGGTCAGCCAGGTGCGAATGGGCGTGGGTCTCCAACAGCGCTCATGGGAAGTGCGTTACAGAATCACGGCCGGAGATGACGAGGGGTTTTTCAAGGCAGAAGAATACACGCTTGGGGACTTCTGCTTCCTACGTATACGCACCAAAGGAGGAAATGCTGCCATTCTGAATCGAGAGATTCAGGATAACTACCAGCTGACAGTCAAAGCGTCTGTTAAGGGTGAAACAGTGGAGGCATGGACCAAAGTGAGTGTACAAGTGCTGGACATGAATGACCTTCGACCTCTTTTTTCCCCAACAACTTATTCGGTCACGATTGCTGAAAACACACCACTGCGCACCAGCATTGCTCAAGTCACAGCCACAGATGCCGACACAGGCTCTAATGGAGAGTTTTACTATTTCTTCAAGGAAAAGATGGAACTTTTTGCTGTACACCCAACGAGCGGTGTTGTTTCCCTCAGCGGGAAGCTGAATGTGGACTCTCAAAGCCGATATGATTTGGAAATCCAGGCGGTGGACCGAGGTATGAAGCTTTACGGCAACAACGGTGTCAGCAGCACTGCTAAACTCTTTGTCCACGTGGAACGGATCAACGAGCATGCACCCGAACTTAACATTGTGACACTAGCACCTGTTTGGGCTGATGCTACACCAGCAGTGGCTGTGGTGACAGTTGAGGATGCCGATGCAGGACTGAACGGAGAGATTGAGGCAGTAAGCATAGTGGACGGAGACCCGTTTAATCTGTTTAGCATTGAAAGAATAGAAATAGACAGTGAAGGAGAGGAGGAAGGATCTAAGAAAGGATCTAATGAGTTTGTCCTTAAAGGTCCTGAGCATTTAGAGTGGGAAAGTTACCATTTCGGATTGAATCTGAGTTTGCAGGCTAGAGATCGTGGGACACCGCAAAAATCATCAGAGGTTCAAGTAGTATGTCTTAGGTTGTCCCGGCCAAGCCCAGTAGAAGTGCGCTTCCAGAAGGAGGTATATGAGGTCAATCTGAGTGAAATAGTCCCACCCAGAACCATCGTATTAG
The DNA here is from genome assembly GCA_033459395.1 of Hemibagrus guttatus. Classification (NCBI taxonomy): domain Eukaryota; kingdom Metazoa; phylum Chordata; class Actinopteri; order Siluriformes; family Bagridae; genus Hemibagrus; species Hemibagrus guttatus. Next base: position 7,206,394 of record JAUCMX010000011.1, read on the forward strand.
CAGTAAAACTTCATCCAGAGCCGGCCGACATTGAATACATCCTCACGCCTTCTGCAGATTCAGCGTTTTTTAGTGTTAATAGTATGACTGGAGTGATTAGCACGTCACGGTGGCTCACAAAGCTCACACAACGAGATTTTGAGCTTGAGGTAATGGAGGTTGGCAGTAAACTCAGGGCTAAAGTTCGGGTGTTGCTAGAAGATGCCAATGACAATGCTCCAGTATTTACACAACAGTCCTATGAAGTGTTTGTCAATGAAAGCATCCCTGTTGGGACAACAGTTGTTGTGGTCACAGCTTTGGATGCAGATCATGGAGAAAACGGTTATATCACATACAGCATGGCAAGTTTGATGCCACTGCCATTCACTATTCACCAGTTTAATGGAGCCATCACAACCAGGCAGGAATTGGACTTTGAGTCATCCTCGGAGAGCTTCAGCTTTGTAGTGAGGGCTTCGGACTGGGGTGCCCCCTACAGGAGAGAAAGTGAAGTAAATATCACAGTGCACCTTGAGAATGTAAACGATAACAAGCCACTATTTGAGAAAATTGCTTGTGTTGGTGTAGTCTCCCGGGACATGTCAGTCGGTGAGGTCATCACTACGATGTCTGCCATAGATGTTGATGAGTTGGAACTTGTGAAGTATAAAATTATCTCAGGAAACGAGCATGGCTTCTTTGATCTAAATCCTGATTCTGGGGTCATGACTCTTCGCCGGTCTCTTAATACTGCAAACCCCAAAAGCACTTTTAGCCTCAAAATCACTGCCACAGATGGGGAGACTTTCTCGGACCCCATGTTTGTGAACATATCCATAGCACAGGGAAAATCCCCACCTAAAAGTTTCAGCTGTATAGAGACACATGTAGCTCAGAGACTCGCAGAGAAGCTGCTCAAAAAGGCCAAAGCCAACAGCAAGCCCAAAATAGAGGAAGGTTTCATTGACTTGTTCTCAGTGAACCGACAAGCACCGCAGTTTGACAAATCCTTCCCTACAGATATCACAGTCCGTGAGGATATGGAAATTGGCTCGAGTGTGTTCCTGGTGAAAGCATATGACAGCGACACAGGATTTAATGGCCAGATACTTTACACTATTTCCAGTGGCAACACAGACAGCAGTTTTACCATTGGCACTCTCAACGGTGAGATCAGGATTCTCTTGCCGTTAGACCGGGAAAGAACAGACCGATACAATCTAAACCTTACATTATATGATTTGGGCCAGCCACAGAGATCTGCTTGGCATCTCTTAACTGTATATGTGGAAGATGCCAATGACAATGCTCCTCAGTTTCTTCAAGGCAGTGGATACCGAGCACGGATTCCTGAAAACACTCCCATTGGCACGGAGGTGATCCAGCTAGAAGCCACAGATAAAGATCAGGGATCAAATGGGGAGGTCCAGTATTCCTTGCTCACAAGCACCTCTCAGTTTGGCATCAACAGCTCTAGTGGGATCGTATACGTTGCTGGACAGTTGGACCATGAATATGCGCCATCTTTCTTGCTGAAAGTAGAAGCACGAGACCGTGCAGAAAGAAATGCTCAGAAATTTTCTGTAACCAAACTCCATATCACACTAGATGACGTCAATGACTGTCCTCCTGCATTTATCCCAAGTGTGATCAGTGCTCGAGCTCTTGAGGATCTTCCGATTGGTACTGTTATTGCCTGGCTCGACACTCAGGACCCTGATCTTGGTCCAGGTGGAGAAGTCCGCTATTCACTTGGTAGCGATTACGACGGCCGCTTCGAGGTGGATGCAACCAGTGGTGCTATTCGTTTAACCAAGGAGTTGGATTATGAGACTCAACAATTCTTTAACCTTACAATTCGAGCAAAAGACAGAGGACGACCAGTTTCTTTGCTATCGGTTAGCTTCGTAGAGGTGGAAGTGGTAGATGTAAATGAAAACCTTTATGCACCATATTTCTCGAACTTTGCTGTGAATGCTTCAGTTAAGGAAAGTGCTCGGATTGGGACATCTGTTCTTCGAGTTTCAGCACGCGATGATGATACAGGCAGGGACGGCGAGGTTCAGTACTCCATCCGTGATGGAAGTGGCCTTGGAAGGTTCACCATCGACGATGAGACAGGTACATGCTTGCCAAATTGATATCTTCCAAATTAACGTGGTGATTCACTTAATTAGTATGTTCATTAACTTCCTGCCTGGTTTAATTAGATTGCTGTGATGTGTGCTGATTTCTAAAGGTCACACTTTATGGCTTATGTGCTGGTTATTACAATGTGATGTCTTGTCTCTGCTGACATTGTAAGGCAAGTCAGGCAAGTCTTCAGAGCATGACAGTGGGTCTGAATTTGTTCCTATATGTGACTAATTTTCTTTATACAGTGCAAAGAAAGTGCTTTTGTCATTTTCACCTAGAAAACATAACCTTCTTGTTTCCAATTCCTGACAATAAAAAGGGTCTAAAAGTCTTTACTTCCGAATTTTCAGTTTAGAGATGATTTTACATAGTGGATCATGCTAAATGGGTCTATTAAATCTGGTGAACAGAATTATTAGGCAAAACCTTGGGATCGTCCAGTTAAATGCTCTTTGGGAACCATATATGTTCTGTCCCCAGGGTAGGTCTTGCTCTATAGTAACTCATTAGCAGTTTATTTATAGTGAAGTGGGTAAAATTGTTTTTGGCAACAGTTTAGTGCTGGAATATGTCATTTCCTCAGACAGAGCGAGAACATCTTCATACACCATTGGGGCTTGTCCATCAGTAAAGGTGCAAATCTACTTAGTTTTCTCCAGGAATACATGTGTGCACACAGCTACTAAATGAGCAGAATTGTTAACATGCTGGTTTATGTATCTTTTGTATATCTGGAGGATTAAACACGGCATTCACTAGACGGCACGTCAGAGCCTAAACATCTCTGTCCATCTGCTTTCCAAGTCAAACTGTAATATCTAGTGTTTTCCTGCAGAGTGACATTAAACAGACTGATGAGCTTTGTTTCTTTTTTTTTTTTTTTTTAACTTTTTGCAGTCAGCGTGGTTGTCATTAACAGTGTTTTCGAGCTGAAGATCCGATTCTTAAAACCAGTTCAAAAAAAACTTTTGTGTTTTTGTGGTTAGCATTTTGCATCACAGCTCTGGGGTTGGGAGTTTGATTCCCTCCTCCACCATGTATAGGTTCTCCCAGTGCGTCCTCTTGGTAGTCTGGTTTCCTCCCCCAGTCCAAAGACATGTTCTGTTGGCTAATTGGCTGATTAGTGATTGGCATTTCTAAATTGTTTGCAGTGTGTGTGAATGGGTGTGTGTGCAGTTGTGTCCTTTGATGTCCCAGGGATAGACTCCAGGTTCCCTGCAACCATGTGTAGGAACAGCAGTAAAGAATATGGACAGATGGATGATGGAGGACAAGCGAGGTGCCAAATGACCACAGGACACACGCGGGCGTCCATCTTTCATACACGTAGCAAACAGCAAGTATAAATCAGCCTCAAGATTAAGTAAAAGACTTGTGTTAATCTTGCTGCTGTGCGTCATATTTAGCTAGCTTTACCTCGCCAGAGGTGTGGCAATTTTTTCAACACTATTGGCTGTTGTGTAAATCAAATGAGCATTTCAAGGCGACTCTGACTTCCCACTGCAGAAGGAAATACATCGGTATATGGAATCAAATCGCAGGAACATAAGATTTGGTAATATTGTACATTATTATGGTTTATGGTGAGACCAAATTTCAGCGCACACACACACACACACACACACACACACACACCGTGGCTAGCTGTTTCTTTTAAACCATATTAAGACATCTGGCACTGGAAGACAGCACTCTGATGCCGTTAATATATTTCTCATTTTTATGTTTAGTAATATTGCATTTTTTGACAGGTAATTCTTTTTTTGGCCCAAACTGACTGGAGACTGTGAGATGACAGACAGGCTGTGAAATTTGTTTGTGTGTGTGTGTGTGTGTGTGTGTGTGTAGAGATTTATGCACTAAGCTCCTGTCTGGCATATTGACTTACTGCACTGAGCTTTTTATTCATGTTCAGTGCCCTTGTCAGATTGTTCCCTCAGACACAGCTGCTTAGATTCACACACAGACACACACACACACACACACACACACACACACGTAATGCTTGGTTTATTTATCTGAAGCTTGTTTGTTCCACTGCATCAGAAGGTACGGTTGATTTTCTGTGCTTTGTATACATTCATATAAGTGTGTGTATTTCTCATCAGCCTCTGAGGTGCTGTTGCTGGGAGAAGTGCAATAAAGGCTCGCCTAGAGAGAGGAAATGGGATAAAAGAGGTGTGTGTGTGTGTGTGAGTTGAAAGTGAGAAGGTGTAAGCGTGTGGTGGAGGAGGAGGTCATGAGGTCATAATATCACAGGAACACTGGAATAAAGGTGAGAGATGATAGAAGAAGGAAAGCAAAATGGTAGAGGTTCTGTGTTTGTGTGTGTGTATGTTTTTGAGTTGCTAGTTCCTCCTTAAATCATCACACACTCACCTCAAATCTTCTTATTTGGCAAAAATAAATACATGAACCTATATTGACATCCAATTTCATGCTTTCTATGATGGACAGGTATTAGGCCACGCCTCCTACCCATGTCTGCTGTTTTTAGACTTCTTTTTGTACATTTTCCCATATCCTAGCATCAGAAACTCAGAGAAAAAGCACATCTGAGATACCAAACAAGTCTAGAAAGGTGTTTGAGGCGAGTGTGTGATAATTGAAGCATGTAATTTCCACTGAGGCAGTAACTTTATCACCTTCTCTCTCTCTGTATGTCTTCTAGCATTATATTACTTTCTGTTATCTCGTTATTGCCTGCTGTCTCAATTGTCCTCCATCGTTTTCTGTATCTCCCACATATTCTTCTCTCTCTCTCTCTCTCTCTCTCTCTCTCTCTCTCTGTCTCTCTCTCTCTCTCTCGTTTTTCTTTTTCATACCTTTGTCTCCTCTGTCACTATATCATTTTCTCCCCCTCTTTTCCAAAGTCCTGAACTGAAACTTTTTTTAACAGTAATCACAGTACGTCAGTCTAGTACTGTCTTTCTCTGTCTCTCTGCTTATGTCTCTGGTTCTCTCTCTCTCTCTCTCTCTCTCGCTCTCTCTCTCTCTCTCTTTGCCACTTCATCATGTTCTGTCTCACTCTGGAGGTCATGGGTGATGCTGACACACAAGAGTAATAAATTCAGTGTAAATTAGGTGACTGAGTGTAAAGGAGAGTGAATTCTACCAAACCCTCCCAAATGGGCGCCATGTCAAAGGGTGTCACCTCGGTGTCAGTCAGTGATATCACTGCTGTAGTGAAGATTGTGTGTGTGTGTGTGTGTGTGTATGCGTGTGTGTTGGCCTGAAGGCCATGACTAAAAATGCATTAAGAGTCTGCAGAAAGAGGAAGAATGCACACTATGACACTAATGACACACTCCAGAGAAGACGAGAAGATACCTAAACACACGCACACACACAAACACACGCACACACACACACACACACACACACACACACACACACACACACCATTGCTAGAGAAATCAATACAATTAATCCCTATTCCCTTGAAACTCCCTTAGCCGTCCAAAACTCAGTGTGTCAGTGGAAAGCTAAGCGAAGCCAACCGAAGCGAGTTTACGAATTCTACGAATTTTTTTTTCAGTCAGCGAAAGTTGTTTCGAAAGAGTCAACCCACGATACAAAACTTGCCTTCAGCATGCGTGCAAAGGCTACATGATTTTTCGTGCATTTTTTTATTGACAGATTGGTGGCGTGGGTGGTTTTTTCTATTTTTAGCTCAAGCTTGGTGACATGACTTCCTGTGAGGAGCCTTGAAATGGAACGCATGGCTTGGGTCAGTTCTTTGTAAGCAGTCATACAGTTTATATACACTTCGTATTGGTAATTGGTGGCTAGAACGGATTATCTGCTTTTACATTATTTCTTATGGGAAAATTTGTTTCTCACTAGTTACATTTGTAACGAAATTTTTGTATATTTGCCACCTATGCAGTTTATCCTGAGTTCAGCCTATGACCAGCAGAAAAAAAACGAATGAAGTTAAATTAAGTATTTACTTTAGTTACTTTAGTTTTAGTTTGTTATGGTTAACACTTTAGCTTGTTACTAACAAAGTTCAAACTGACCATTTGTGAGTTAAATCGAATACAGCTGCCTTAGTAATCGAAATGTAGCTAGCCAAATTGCTAATTATCTGCTGCACTGTGGACAATTCTAGCAAAGTGAAAATAGCTTGAAACTGATCTAGTAGTTCCTACTGTATTTAGTTAAATCAGTTACTACACATTTGTACTCATTTTCAAGCTAGAATTGTCAAGTTTTTTAAGTGTTTATTTGTTAGCTAGTTGTTAACTACATTAGATTTATCATAGCTATAGACTTAGCTATATATGGTTGTTGCTATGACACCTGTAAATGTTTCCCATAACGTTTGAGTTGCCTTGGTTACCATGTGGTAGAAAGCCACAGGGTATCAACCACTAGATGTTCCTCAGTAATAATCTGTGATGGATTCCATGTGTATTCCCACCTCACACCTGGTATGGCACACTTTATGACCCAGAGCAGGATAAAGCTGCTGCTGAAGGTGAATATTTTGAAAAATTGAGGATTTAGTGTTACATTGAGGCCAAGTGGGAATAACCGTAATTACCACCTTCTGACTATGAAAAAAACATTCACTGAGACTGGGTGAATTTTGGGATATTTCTCTGCCAGCATCGAGGCAAATAAAGATTTATAGATCGGTTTTGTTTGCGTTTCACTCTGTAAATTGTAGGCTAAATTTATCTAGGATACGAAATCACAATTTGTCAATGCTTCAATATCAGAAAAACAGGAACGCTTTTTATGAATGCGGCAAAATTAAAATGAATTACAATTAAACAAAATTAAAATGAATTAAAACTAAATAAAATGAAAAGGAGTTACAATTAAACGAAATTAAAAATGAGTTAAAGCTAAACTAAATTAAAACCCTCGGAACTAGCACAGTTCAAATCTAGGTATCCTAAAAGGCTTTTCCTATCTCTCACTCTCTCTCTCTCTCTCTCTCTCTCTCTCTCTCTCACTCTCACTCACACACACACACACACACACACACACACAGGTCCTCAGATAGCAGGATTATGTCAGATTCCTGTAACTCAGTGTGGTTTATTTGGTCCACAATGAGGCTGTGGTTCTGAAACACACACACAAAGTGCTGAGATATGAGGTCCTATATATACTCCTATGATAACACTCTGAATGGACAGAAATGCAGCACTGACAGATTTTTTTTTCTCACTTTCTGACTCTGTATGCTTTTTTCCACACATTCTCTCTCTCTCTCTCCCTTCTCATCAAATTCTTATCCATTTCTGTCTTTCTTTCTATCTCTCATTCTTTCTCTTTCCATGATGATGTGAATATAACTCGTGTTCCATTTATCGCTTCACAGAGGTGTGAAGTTCAGCAAGTGTATGTTTTTCTCACCTGAAATTAGATCTCCCGTGATCCTTTTCACCTGAATGTTGTGTTTGATGTCATACACGTGTCTTTATGCCACCTGGTTTAATCCAATTTCAGCAACAACGATGAATGTGTGTGCATGTGACAGAGAGAGAGAGAGAGAGAGAGAGAGAGAGGAGGATATAATTAAATCTGGAGATATTTGTTGTTTCTGTAATTAGCACATGCTAATTACATGTTTTTATTATGTAATTACATTACATAATTAGCACATGCTAAGTCTGACACAAGTTACTGATGACGATTTTCAACCAAAACTTCCATCATAACAGTAAACAGCTCCAGATCTGTAAATGTGTTAGCATGTTTACGCTAAACACAGACATTTATTTTCTCCATTTGTCGATATGTTTGTTACAACACACCTCGCTAACCTTACCACACTACTTGAAGTGTTCACTAATGTCATAAATTTAATTAATAAATTGTTATGAAATGTAGCTACTATTAGCTTCCCAGGTTTGTTCCCTTAATTCTCTCACTCTCACTGCTTTGCTAGTTATAAATGTCAGTACACAGAGCTAGCTAAGACCTAAACGGTCACTTTATCAATGACGCTCAAATAACTCCATCATAACGAAAAATATTTGGTGAGATATACCTGGCTTTGAAAAAGTGACAGAACACTATTCTTAGAAATAATTTGTGGGGAAATTTAATTTTAGCTCGTTTGCCATTCATGTACATGGGAATGGGCATGGTTAAATGTGAAGATGGAGACTTTCACTTGTTATTTTGTCATACATACAGTCAAGGTTACAGTTAATTTAGAACTGGTTTGTCCTTTTTTTAGGATGCTAACCATGGACATGCTACTCCTTTATATATGGTAATTTATCCGTTCATTAGTTTTTTATAAGTAGATGTTCTACGTCAGGAGTTATATCCTTTTTAAGTGGGTTTATGCTAGGTGTGTTACTAGCTATGCATGCTGAGAACACTGATTTCTGAGGTTAAAGCTCGGGTCTACTTCCTTGCTAATGCAAAGACCACAGAAGTGTGCTCTTATCAATAAGTACACAGCAGAAATAGAAATGCTTGTACACACAGACACACACAGACAAGTCTAGCGCAAGCTGTTCTACATCATCAGGGTCTAAACCTCCCACGTTTGTGCAGCTTGTTTGCAGCAGCAGGCAAACACACACTCATGTCTGACACATGCCAAGATAACGCCACACACTCACACTCTCACTCAAGCTCCTGATAGAGGGATAATTGGTGTAAGTTAATTAAAGCTGTGTTTCATATGTTAGGATTAGTCATTGTGTTCCTGAGCTCATTTGTGTGTAATTTTGTCTCTATAATAACTCACTCGGCATTAGCATCTGTGATAGCTAGTTCAGTGGTTGACTTTTGGTGCGGTTCAAATGTTTATTTACCAACAAACATACCATACAATTGATGCAATTAAACAGCTTCCTTTGGACAGCAAGGGTTAAATCTGTGGTTAACTCTATGGCTAATCACAAATTTAGTCATTTTACATAACAATGGTTAGCTATGTAATTTGCTAATTGATTTGGTTTGCTTTTCTCTAGTTTGAATAATTGTGTATATTTTGGAGAGATAATGTTCGTTAGCATATTGAACTGGCCAAAATTACGCAGCTTTTCAGTTCCTTAGCATGCTATTATTCACTTATTTTAGCTGCTTACCATGCTATTAGTTACTTAGTTCTAGCTTTAGCATGCTGCTTGTCACTTAATTCTAGCTGCTTAGCTTGCTATTATTCATTCATTGTCTACCGCTTATCCGAACTATTCTCGGGTCACGGGGAGCCTGTGCCTATCTCAGGCGTCATTGGGCATCAAGCCAGGATACACCCTGGACGGAGTGCCAACCCATCGCAGGGCGCGCACACACTCATTCACTCACACAATCAAACTATGGACAATTTAGAGATGCCAATCAACCTACCATGCATGTCTTTGGATTGGGGGAGGAAACCAGAGTACCCGGAGGAAACCCCCAAGTTGCACACGTGTGTGTGTGCAAACTCCACACACACACGGCAGAGGCAGGAATCGAACCCCCAACCCTGGAGGTGTGAGGCAAACGTGCTAACCACTAAGCCACCATGCCCCCCTAGCTTGCTATTAGTTACTTTGTTTTAGCTGCTAAGCATGCTATTAGTCACTCCGTTCTAGCTGCTTAGCCTACTAATAGTTGCTTAATTTTAGCTGCTTAGCATAATACAAGATACTCAGTTTTAGATGTTTAGGATGATATTAGTTACTTAGTTCTAGCTGCTTAGAATTTCAGCTAATTAGTAATCTTACTATATGTGAACTAAAATACTGTTACTACATAGTTAAGTAACATTAACTTGTTAAGCCACCAGTTGATTACTATTTAGCTTATCAGTATCAACTTATTAACAATATAAGCTAGCTCTATACATTGTGAAGGGGTGTTATGTTATCTAGCTTATTTGTCACCATGGAATGACTTCTGTTGACAAACTAATAATACTGTATTTGTTGAGCTATGAAACGGGAAACTCAGCCATATTTGTATTTTCGGTCCTCCAAATGGGACAGCATTTCTCCTGGGAGTGTGCAAATGCTGTCCTGAAATGCTGCCTGCCTTGGGAGCTAGCTTCAGATCGGACACAATGTGTGTGTAAATACGACAGTTAAGGCAGACAGTTCGGTTGGAGCCGTTACACATTCCCTTTTATTTGGGTTGCTAGGATACAGGCTCCAACGTTGAAATATTTCAGCCACACACACACACACACACACACACACACACACACACTTGAGTAGGATAAGTAATTACAGATACGACAGAGATATTCTGTGTGTGTGTGAGTGTGTGAGTATGAGTGTGAGGTTAAACCCTCCTGTGCTGAAGTGACTTTCATGCAGTGTGAACACTGCATGAACAAGTTATGCACCAGCTGTGCCCTTCTGTAACACACACACACACACACACACACACACACTGAACTGTTACAGGATGTGGATAATTGGGATCTCATTTATATTTCATCATTCATATAGATAATTTTATTGATAGGTATTTCACTGTCAGACACACACACAGAGTTTCTTCACACTTATCATTCCTTAACTAGGTCAGGCAGCAGACATGAAAGAGAATAATCTCATCGTTAAAACTCTGCTGTCAGTCTGTTCCCTATAAGAAGTAAGTGCCTATTTGAGTTGTGTGTGTATGTTTACTAGTATACAGAAGTTTTAAGTTTTAATGGGCAAAGCAGGTAAGTAAGATGGTTTTATCCCAAGGCGCTCCACAAGAGCAGCTTGTGCCCATCTACTTCTGAGTTCAAAAGTTCTCCAGATGGTGTAGTCAAGTACCTAGAAACATGGTGTTTCTTTAGAAGCTTTAGTGCTGGTCACACCAGTATTAGAAATCCTACATGGTGTACCTATAAGACGTGGTGTATCTGTAGTACCTAAAGTACATGTATACCTGAAGTATCTATCCTACATGGTGTACCTATAAGATATAACATTTCATTAGAAGCTTTAGTGCTTGTCGGACCTGTAATAGCAAATAGCAAAAAAAAAAAAAGACCAAGATGGCGGCGCGTGCACAACGCAAGGCTCAGCGCGTCCCCAGATTTCACGATTTAGTAGTTATTTCTCTACTAGTTGCAAGTTTATTCACTCAGAATAGCCTTGCATATATCTCATACAGCCGACAAGCATTGTTGGACATCGGTCATAACTGGATAAATGATAATTTACCGATCTTTCAACTCCCTGGAAATCGGCAAAACACTGTTGATCTCTGCTCCAGCTCACCCGCAAGAGAGAGCGCACAATCGTAAACAAAGATGTGGGAAGTGCACCGGCGTTAGAGCGAGGCTGAAGCTAAACCCTTGCAAATGTACAATTTCTGGTGAATTAAATAGACGAACTGTGACTTTGGATAACAACGCAAAAATAGATCAAGAAATGTAATGTCATGATTTTTACGGAAACATGGCTTAACAGCAACATTCCCAGCAGCACCATTGAGCTAGAGGGACACAGTGTTTTCCGAGCAGACAGATCGGCAGTGGACTCTGGTAAGCGCAAGAGTTGAGGTCTGTTCATTTATGTTAAGAAATTATGGTGTATCATGGAAATACACTGTAATTGAAAGTCATTGTTCAGCTCATCTGGAGTACATGATGATTAAATGCAGACCCTTTTATCTATCGAGAGAATTCTCAGCCATTGTTGTGACTGCAGCATACATCCCTCCAGATGCTAATGCTAAGGCTGCTATGGAACTGCATGCAGCAGTCATCAAGCAACAGGCCACACATCCCAGTGGAGCTATTATTGTTGCTGGGGACTTCAACTACTCCAACTTAAGATCTGTACTTCCCAAATGACATCAGCATGTTTCCTGCACTACTAGAGGGGACAACACACTGGACCATGGTTACACTAACATTGCTGAGGCGATTTCCCTCCCCCACATGGGTCAGTCTGATCACTTCTCTTTGTTCATGCTACCCAAATACACACCACTCATCAAATGTGTGAAACCAACAGTGAAGATGGTGAAGTTATGGCCAGAGAGGGGCATTTCCTTACTACAGCAACAGCTACAAGACATTGACTGGAGCATGTTTGCCTCAGAGGCCACCTCAGACACACAGACAGACATCAGCATCTATACATCATCTGTACTGGACCATATCAACACGTGTATTGACAATATCACCACTGTCAAACATGTGAAACACTTTCCTAATCAGAAGCCATGGATGAACTCTGAGGTCCGCCTCTTGCTGAAAGAGGCCGCCTTTGCTTTTAAATCCAGTAATGCAGAGGACAACAGCAGAGCCAGGGACAATTTAAAATGGGACATAAGGAAAGCTAAGCATGCAGACCATTACTGACAACAAACCTTCGATACAGTCTCTACCAATCAGCAATGCCTTCCTTCTAAATGAGCTCAACCACTTCTCTGCTCGCTTTGACAAAGACGTCATACACCATACCAGAAATGCTGACTCCCCCACGGTTGTTCATCCAATATCACTCTCCACAACAGAGGTACACTCTGCACTGAGCAGAGTAGATCGCAAGTCTTCACTGTCATTTTCAACCTGTCACTGGCCCAGGCCACTATTCCCACATGTCTGAAGACTACAACCATTATACCAGTGCCCAAGCATTCTTCTGCAGAGTGTCTGAATGATTTCCACCCTGTTGCACTCACCCCCATTGTTATGAAGTGCTTTGAGAAGCTGGTCCTCAGTCACCTCATAGCATGTCTCCCACCTACACCGAACCCACACCAGTTTGTCTACTGTCCAAATAGGTCAACAGAGAATTACACTTCCACTGCTATTCATCTAGCTCTCACCCACCTGGACAATAACAATGCATACATTCGGATGTTGTTCATTGACTTCAGCTCTGCTTTTAATGCAGTCGTCTCTAGTAAACTGATCGCTATGCTCAGTGACCTGGGTATCTGCATCCATATGCAGTTGGATTATGGACTTCCTAACAAATAGACCTCAGTCTGTAAGTTTGGGTAATCACATATCCTCAACCCTCATCCTGAACACCAGCGTCCCACAAGGCTGTGTGCTGAGCCCAATGCTCTATTCCCTCTTCACCTATGACTATGTTCCGTGGCATAACTCCAACATCAACATCTTCATCAAATATGCAGATGATAAAACAGTTGTTGGCCGAATCAGCAACAACTATGAATTGGCCTACAGGAGATCCAAAGCCTGTCAGCATGGTGTTACCTTGCCCTCGCCAAAGAGCTCATTGTGGACTTCTGGAAATCTAACAGCAGCAGACACTCCCCTATCTACATCAACAGGTCTGAAGTAGAGCATGTCTCCAGCTTTAAGTTCCTGGGAGTCCACATCTCTGAGAACCTGTCTTGGCATCCGAACACCTCAACTCTAGTTAGGAAGGCGCCTTTACTTCCTGAGAAGATTAAAAAAAGTTCAGCTATCCCCCAAGATTCTGAACAACTTTTACCGCTGCGCTATTGAGCGCATCTTGACAAGCCCCATCACATTGTGGTATGGCAGCTCCACAGTGTGTGAAAAGAAATCACTCCAAAGGGTGGTGAAAACCGCCCAATGCATCATCGGCACCCAACTACCTGCCACTGAGTCTCTTCACCACAGTAGATGTCTGCGCAAAGCACAGAAAATCATCAAAGACTCCTCCCAGCCTAGTCACAAATTGTTCAACCTCCTTCCGTCCATGAGGAGATACAGGTCCAACCGCACCAGAACCAGCAGGTTCAGGACCAGTTTTTTCTCCACATCCTCCAAATCTTCTGAACTCTCCATTACACCACTACACACTACACTTTACCACCTTGCAGTTCTGCTTCATCCTGTACATTCTGCTACATTTTCTGGAATTAGAGTGTCAAATCAGGTAAAATGATTGTCTTCGCAACTGCTTTCTTAGGCAGTGTAGATTTCAGCGGTGTGTGGCTGGTGTCATAGCTTCTGAAGAGAGGTTTTTAATTGTTATGACATTTTTTTATATAACCTATAATGTGTATCAGTAATTGCTCAGGATCTCCATGAAAGAATGATCTCTACCTCTTTTAACTCTGTTGGTTGCTCAGATCAGGAGACCACTTACGTATTAGATGTGTATTTAATAGTATGCTGATTTCCACAATGTGAATCACACATTACCACTCATCTCATTTTTTGCATTGTTCACCCCTACTGTTCACACATTAGCATGTTGAAACAAATGCTACTACTGGGACTGCTCCCTTAGCATATGTTAAGCAATTAGAGGAGTATTTTCTCAAGTTCCGGCTAAGACATGACACTTTAAGAAAAAGAACCCTTTATTCGTCACATAAACTGTATCTTGCAGTAAAATTAATTTCTTCATATATCCTGTCTTAGAAAGTTGAGGTCAGACATGGTACTGTGCCTAGAGGGCAGAGAGGGTTAAAGGCCATGCTCAAGGGCCTAACAGCTTAGCAGTGCAGTGGCTTGAACTCCTGTCCTTTTGATCAACAACCCAGAACCTTAAGTGTTTGAGCCACCACTGCCCAGTTGGCCCTGTCTAAGCCTCCACTGCCCCTGATGTATCCTTTTGATCCACACTTATTGTCCCTGTTTGAGTCAATACAGTCCCTGGTTGTCCCTTTTTGAGCTACCACTGCCCTGTTGTATCCTTATGATCCACCACTGCCCTTATTGTCCCTGTTTGAGCTACCACTGCCCTTACTGTCCCTGTTTGAGCCAACACTGCCCCTGTTGTCTTTGTTTAAGCCACCACTGCCCCTGTTGTCCCTGTTTGAGCCACCACTGCCCCTGTTGTCCTGGTTTGATTCAGTAATACCTCTGTTGTCCCTGTTTAAGCCATCACTGCCCCTTTGTCCCTGTTTGACCAACCACTGCCCCTGTTGTCCCTGACTGAGCCACCAGTTCTGCTAAGTTATCTGTTGTTCAATATAAGTACACAAGCTGCATTTCCTATGCAGATGTTGTTTTTTATTGCAAAGATTGGGAGAGGAGAAAAGCTGGAATATGGAGGGGTTACAAACTGAAAAGATAACAAAGACAAAAATGTAGCTTCCTTTTCTAGTCTGAACATTCAGAATAGTTTCAGGACTTTTGTTCCATTTCTAAGATGTAGCTGGGCAGGAAATTTTGCTGAGTCTTGGCAACTCTGGCAACTGCCACATCTGGCAAACTGAAGAGTCTGTGTGTGTGTGTGTGTGTGTGTGTGTGTGTGTGTGTGTGTGTGTGTGTGTGTGTGTGTGTAGGCCATACTCTGTCTCAGCATTGTATAATCATTTGTCCACCTAAAAGTTTGCCCTCTGTTGTCTTCCTTCCTCTTTTCTTTTCTTTCCCTTCCCTTCCCTTCCCTTCCCCTTCCTTCCTTCCTTCCTTCCTCCCTCCTTCTTTTCCTCCTTTTTCTGTCTCTCTCTCTGGCACACAGTGATAGTCTGAAAACTTCCTGCAGTGAAGTAAATACCTAATCATTGGCTAATACACTGAGTTAATGGTGTGTGGGAATGCTACATGCTAGTGTAAACATGCTAAAGCACTTATACACACACCAACACACACATGTAGTTGTGTTAGAGCTTTAGCCATGTGCATCAATTTGCTTTAGACGCTTTTGTATTTCATTGCTCTTGGTGTGTATCGCACCATGGCTTTTAAATAAGATTAGCTCAGCTAGTCCATTAGCGTAATGCTAACTCTGGCTCTAAGGGCTTTTTCAGAAAATCCTCTTCATGGCCAGTTGTCTTCATCAGCTGTGACTTTTCCTCCATCACATTTGGATTTGGTGCCTCATTACGTGATGGCTAATTTACATAAAATTGAGAAACTCTTCATTCAGTGGCCATGTTCCAGTACAGATTACAGCACGTCCTCGTCCACTTGTGCTTGGCTAACTCAAAAAAAATTCAGCTTTGTGTTGTGTTGGGGGGGGGGGGATAGTATTTTTTTATCTAGATTTTGCTGTGTCATTAATGAGATATGATTCTGGTGTGTATGTTCAAGAAGTGTTTTTCACAGGGATTTTGTGTAAAATTGTGTTATTACAGCCCAGATGTAGCATAGGTGGCTAAGTATTTTAAATTGTTGCACTAAATACGCAACTAGCACCCTAACATTTGTGTGGATTTTACCCCAAGTAAAGCTCTAGCAAAAGTGAAAAAAGTTCTAGCAATGGCTCTGGATCATCATGAACATTTTGATAACAAATAACTGATTCGACTTGGGTTAATAACGTATGCTAAAAATGGGACCTATCGATTTACCAGCTACAAAATAGTATCTCTTAGTATGTTTAATTAAGGCAAAGAGGAAGGCCAAAGAGGAGGTATATGGATGGAATAAATGAGGATATGAAGCTAGTGGGTGCAAGTGTTGAGGATGCAGAAGATAAGTATAGGTGGAGAGAGATGATTCGCTGTGCTGATCCCGAGGGGAAAAGCTGAAAGAAGAAGAAGAGTATGTTTAATTATGTTACTCTGTGCGCGTGGCTTTTTTTCAGTTCATTTAGTCATTCTAACACTGTGTGTGTGTGTGTGTGTGTGTGTGTGTGTGTGTGTGTGTGTGTGTGTGTGTATGTGTGTTTGCGCAGGAGTGATCTATACTACGGATCTGCTGGATTGTGAGACGCAGGTTTCCTATTGGCTAACGGTTTATGCCACAGACCGGGGGGTGGTGCCTCAGTCAGCAGCACTGCAAGTCTACATTCAGGTGTGTGTGTTAGTGATCTTAATTTTTCTGTGTTTTGTTCGTGTGTTTGTGTGTGTATGCTTGTGACTATATGTATCTATAATGTCTGTGTGTGTGTGTGTGTGTGTGTGTGCTTTTTCAGGTAGAGGATGTGAACGATAACGCCCCACTGACCTCTCACCCCATGTACCACGCCTCCGTCCCTGAGAACTGTCCTAAAGACGTGTCAATCATTCAGATCCAAGCCCAGGATCCTGATGCTACGGCAACTGAACCACGCTTCTCGTTTCGCATCACCAGCGGCAACCCACAAAACTTTTTCAGCATCAACACACGCACCGGTAAGAGCGCCTGTCAATCAGACACCATGCTGACTGGGGTTGGTCAGTTTGTGTGTGTGTGTGTGTGTGTGTGTGTGTGTGTTGTGTGTGTGTGTGTGTGTGTGTTATAAGTATAACATCTCAAGTCAATACTGCTGCTGATTGGTTGATCCATTAGCGATGCTCTTGTTTTGATTGACAGGGCAATTTTACAACTACAGGACCTTCACTATTACCCATCATGCACTGCTGCTTGCCCAGCAGATCCTAATTACACATTTTCTAAAGGTCAGGCAGAGAGAGAGAGACAGAAAGTGAGACGGAAAGAGAGACAGCCAGAAAGAGGGAGACAAAGAGGTTTATTGTGTGTGAAATTAAACAAACATACTCCTCACTAGACTACACACACACACACACACACACACACACACACACACACAGCAATATTCAGTGTTATTACAGTTTTTTCTGTGTCATTTGCAGTTGATATTTTGACCTGTTAACTCTATATTCTGTATTTCGAATAATTAATCTGACTTCTAATTGAAATTAATTTATTTAAATAGAAATTTATTTTTAGATATTTTACTATGGTTTATATGTTTAATCACACAATTTCCCCTGAATTGATTCTTTTCCACTTCACTCCTCTTGATTTCAAGCTTCTTTATTCCATATTAAATTGTAAGCTCTTTCTGCTGGGTTATTTATATTCATATAGATTATGTTAAAAAAAAAAAGAAAAGAAGTGCTTAGAAATTTATGAAAATAACTTTTGCTGTTTATTGATTTCTCTGTTATTTCAGTGCATAAATTCAGTGACAACGTTAACACAAAGTACACATAGTAAAGCACACGGCATGGTATAATTAGACATTGTATTCATGTAATAAAGTTAGAATATGTTAAAAATATTCCTGCACAGTGGATCCTGCACTCTCTTCTTGCCAGCTGCTGTTTTTTACACTTAAAATAAATAATTAATGCAAATTATTACAGAGGCTTTTTTTTTCCATTTTAGAATATTGCATTGTTTCTAACTGATGATTTTATTTACTGTTTTAATTTTCTTTACCATATGGTGTCACTTAATTGTTTTTTATTTACTTTTTGTTTTTGTTTTTTATTTTTTGGATATTACTTTATTTTTATTTAATAAATTATTTGTTGTGTTATTTTTTTGTTTTCCTAAGCACTTTTTTTGCCAAGACTGACTACACCTACTCGGTCATATCCAGAAATATAATTCTTTGTATTTTTCATATCTATTATCACACACACATATGCGCGCACACACACACACACACACACACACACACACACACACACACACACACACACACACACACACACACACACGCGCACACACACACACACACCTTGGAAAGCATCTATCAACAAAAAAAAATCATTCTTGTTCTGTTTCCAAACATTTTTTTTGCTTATTTTTAGCTTCTTATTTTTCTCCATTTCCCTCTCTTTCCCTCTCTCTCTCTCTCTCTCTCTCTCTCTCTCTCTCTCTCTCTCTCTCTCTCTCTCTCTCTCTCTCTCTCTCTCTCTCTCTCTCTCCCTTCACTCTATCTTGCCTCTCACTCTTTCATCTTTGACTCTCTTTCCTGACAAACCGGTGTTGTGTTGGCAGATTTCATGCATTATTCATCATGACAAGCGCTCTGAAGAGAGAGCGCACGCGAGAGAGAGAGAGAGAGAGAGAGAGAGAGAGAGAGAGAGAGATAAAGTGAGAGAGAATTACAGTTCTCTGCAAAAACACCTGGCATTCACAGCAATAAATAACGTTAAGCGATGCTGAGGGCAGGAGCTGAAGGTGTTCAGTAGGTTTTGCAGGTGCATAACATCCTCTAATGGACACACTCATTGTGTGTGTGTGTGCGTGTGTGTGTGTTAAAGTCCATATAGTGCAAGGATATTATCCATCATGGTCCTTCTATAACTGGAACAAAAATGCATTTATTTAAGAACAAATAAAATGAATTGGGGGTAATATATAGACGCTCTCTGAACAATAGTGATACTGCTCCCGATTTACACACGACCCCTAAAGAAATCCAAGAGGATGGATGGATGGATGGATGGATGGACTAATGTATCTGAATGGATGCAGGATACATGATTAGAAGTATGGATGAATGGACAGATAAATGGATAGAGCGGTGCATGGATGGAGGAATTAGTTAAATTGACTGGGGAGATGTTTGATTTAATGGATGGATTGACAGATGGATGAATGAAGGAAGGATAAGTGGATGGATTAAAGGCTTGTCGGATGGATGGGTGGATGAGTGGGTAGACAGGTAAATAAAGGAAATATACCAATGTACTGAATAGAACAGTGTACTGATGGGTGGATGGATGGACACCAGAATGGATGAAAGAATCGATGAATGATATTATTATTAAGTGCTCTCTTATTCAGAAAAGCATCAACTGCTGAATACTTTAGATATTTATTACTATCCCTCTCTCTTTCCTCTCCTTTCTCCCTCTAATTTTCTTCCTCAAAAATCTCACTTTCTTATCGTTTCTTTCTCCACTTTATCTTGTGCTCTTTCACTCCCACATCTTCTCATCTCTCTTGGTTTTTCTGTGCTCTTCTTATCCTCCTTCCTACAATTGCCTCTCATCTTCTCCTTCATCTCCCTCGCTCACCCAGTGTGTGTGTGTGTGTGTGTGTGTGTGTGTGTGTGTGTGTGTGTGTGTGTGATGATGAAAGACACTAAGAATAGCTTTGTGTGCACATATGTGTGTGTGTTCAAAATATGACATTAAAAAAAAGACATTCTTACAGTGCAACTTACCACCTGCACACACACACACACACATTTTGTAATTTGCTGCCTGTCTTCAAAATCTGATGTTCAAACACCCACATACTTGTATAAAAAGCCGATGTTCTTTGTGTGTGTGTGTGTGTGTGTGTGTGTGTGTGTGTGTTGCTCTTTTATTATTTCAGCTGTCTGCAATCACTCTTCACTTTAATTAATATGCTAATGTTAGTAGTGCAGCTGTTAAATACACAAACACAGAGTCCATGATTTGTATCATCAGATACAGGTGTGTGTATGCACATGTGTGTGTGTGTGTGTGTGTGTGTGTGTGTTTCATTTTTCCACTAATGAAACTACTAATAGGACGTAGGCCAAAAACTTGTGTTGTTTTGTTTGTCCTTAAACACGCACACATTTTGTCTGCACGTTTTAGATTGCATTTTGTCTGTATAGGTTTGTGTATATTTTTTGTGTTGTCTTTTGTCTGTATTTTTTTCAGTTCTGTTTTGTCTGCTTAATTTTGGTTTGCTTTCTGTTTTGTCTTTATATTTTATTTTCAAGCCATTTAAAAAGTTATCTATTATATTTCAACAGACATACAGGAGGTAAAATAACGTGTGTGTGTGTGTGTGTGTGTGTGTGTGTGTGTGGTGTGTGTGTGTATATGTGCATGTTTTTGGGTTTCATTCAAACCTGTTTGTGTTGCAGGTCTCATAACGACAACTGCCAGAAAGCTGGACCGAGAACAGCAGGCAGAGCATGTACTCGAGGTGAGACACACACACACACACACACACACACACACACACACACACACACACACACACACACATTCACACTCAAGCACGTACCCACTCACTTTGTCGCACATGCAAACTCACATGCTTAATGTCTTGACTGCCCCATCTTTCTCTCTCTCTCTCTCTCTCTCTCTCTCTCTCTCTCTCTCTCTCTCTCTCAAACACACACACACACACACACACACACACACACACACACACACACACACACACACACAGAGTATTAAAGTGAGGTGTAGAAATCCAGTGGTGGAGGTGGCAGATTGCACATTGATGGTTGACTGATGAGAACATGATTGTGTGTGTGTGTGTGTGTGTGTGTGTGTGTGTGTGTGTGTGTGTGTGTGACAGAGAGAGGGAGAGAGAGTGTGGGAGGGAGAGAATATATATAGTGATATTAAATCAAGAATATGGATTGTGCCTGATACATGAACATGTATTATGGCTGAGTTTGATGATGCACCACCTCTCTCTCTCTCTCTCTCTCTCTCTCTCTCTCTCTCTCTCCTCACACACACACACACACACACACACACACACCCCAACACACACACACCTTCTTACATTTAATTCTTACAATATTTTATACTATTCCTCTCAATATCTTGCATTTTCTTTCTTTCTTTCTTTCTTTCTTTTTTCTTTCCCCCCTCTTTATCCATGTCGTCTACTTGTATTTCTCTCTCCCTCTCTGTCTCTCCCTTTTTTTCCTGTCTGTCTTACTGTCTTCAGCACTCCCCTGGTGTGTGTTGTAGCAGATGGTGCTTGAATGCATCTGCGTTTAAAATCAATTAAACGATAGGAAAAATTAAACTTGGGTACTGATCCCCTCTGAGGGTTTAATGGTATGATAATGATATGCATGTTTATTGGCCCATTGACGGAGTTTAATCACGACTCGGCTTTTTATGTTTGCAAATATTATTTCTAATGTGCAGGAATCCTCACCGTGAATAGAAACTTCTAGAGATTTTGTTTTATGCTGGTAAGCTAACAAACAATGAGTAAACTTTTGTGTGTGTGTGTGTGTGTGTAGGTGACCGTATCAGATGGAGGACCCTCACCCCGTCACACCACCGTCTGGGTGGTGATTCAAGTCCTGGATGTAAACGATAACAAACCCGTTTTCCCAGAGAAGCTCTACCAGGTGCGTTTACCTGAGCGTGGGCGGAGACAGAGAGGCGGAGCCATCTACCGTATCTTCGCCTACGATGCTGACCATGGCTCCAATGCAGAGCTCACCTACAGCATTGTGGAAGGCAACGACGATGGCAAGTTCCACATCGACCCCAAATCCGGCCTGGTGTCTTCTCCCAGGAAGCAGTTCCCGGCTGGGACATACGACATTCTCACTGTATGTCACTTCTGACCTTTGACTCCTGTGTTATTTGGATATTCACATTCTAGCCTTTCTTCAATTTCTTTGTCAAATTTCTATAAAATATATTATTACATTGGGGGCACGGTGGAGTTTGCATGTTCTCCCCGTGCCTCTGGGGTTTCCTCCGGGTACTCCGGTTTCCTCCCCCAATCCAAAGACATGCATGGTAGGTTGATTGGCATCTCTAAATTGTCCGTAGTGTGTGATTGTGTGAGTGAATGAGAATGTGTGTGTGCCCTGTGATGGGTTGGCACTCCGTCCAGGGTGTATCCTGCCTTGATGCCCAATGACGCCTGAGATAGGCACAGGTCCCCCGTGACCCGAGTATAGTTCGGATAAGCGGTAGACAATGAATGAATGAATATTATTACATTTTTTTTAAATTAAAATGTTAATTTTAATATTATTACAATTGTAAAAAAAAATTATTAAATGAAATATTTTTTAATTTTCTGTTTACTTTTATACAAATAAATATTTTTGTATACAAATGAAATATTTTTTTAATATTTTAGTAAAAAAATTCTAAATTTAGAAAATAGAAATGTGCAAGTTTAAATTAAAACAAACTATACTTATATAAATATAAACATAATAATATATAACACAATAAAACACAATATAAATATAAAAGCTTAAATATTAAAATTGTAAAAATACAAAACTTATTAAATATTTGTAGTTTAGATACAAAATGTTTTTTATATAAATATATAATTATGGAAACTTATATGTTTGCATTAAATAGTTGTAGTTAAGTTGGTAGTTAATTTTTAAGATCTAAATATAATTTGTAGAAATATTACTAATTTTATAAATATATATATATATATATATATATATATAGAGAGAGAGAGAGAGAGAGAGAGAGAGAGAGAGAAAAAAACACAATTATATGAATTGTTATCGTTTACTTTTTTTAGAATATGATATGATATACCTCTCATTATATAAATGTTCAGTTATATAAATACTTGCAATAACATGTTAGAAATAAGGTGATATAAAATTGTGTTATTGTTTATTTATTTGTTTTACATTAGAACTTGTTGAAGAAGTTAGAGCTTTAATTAGCAGTTTATGAATGATCTGAGAAATAGTTTTACTGGAATGACATACTGTAGGTTAGATACCTTTTTAAGATTCACATTATAGCATTTTAATACCAGTTACCTGGTATTAAAGTGTGTTTGACCTTTGACCTCAGGTGAAGGCGGTGGATAATGGCCGGCCTCAGCGCTGGGCTACGGCTCGGTTGCATATCGAATGGATCCGTCGGCCGCCACCAAGCTCCGTGCCACTGGCATTCGAAGAGCCGCTTTACAACTTCACCGTCATGGAAAGCGATAAAGTGGCCGACATTGTGGGTGTGGTCTCAGCCCAACAGCAGGGCTCCACCCCCCTGTGGTTCGACATTACAGGTGAGCGATTTTACATGATGGCAAGTTGCACAACACAGGCACTAGACAAGGTTTTCGTCTCAGGCTTAGTGACTGATTCTTTACTGGATTGAAAGTTTACGCATGCAGTTTGGTTTCTATTTGAACAAAAGAATTTTTTTTATTTGTTAATAAAAATTTATCTTGTCACAGGTTTAGGAACAGGACATGTAAATCTATTTAATATACAAAATATATCACAATTTAAAAGTGTATATATTTAATTATAATTTTTTTTTAATGAATATATGTACAGCATTACTGATTTTACATATCATGATAGTATTTTAGGCAGGATTTTAGGATAAAAGTTTGCTTTTCACTGGTTCAACAAAGTAACTTAAGAAGATATTCTGTAAAACATTTCAGAACAAAACCGACGCATTTAGATTCTAGTTTCTGGAAAGATTTTCATTTTTAATTAATTTTTTATTAGTATTTTGATATAAATAACTATAATATCTACCAATAAATATATCTGTATATAAATAATATAATACATAAATAGAGAATCAGCTAAATTAAGTTCAATGTTCTTTATAAAACATTTTTAAAGGTCGATTTTTTGACTTGTTTTCTATATAGATTTACATTTTACACTATAAAACATTATATCAGTTAAAATTAAGGTTAAAAAATTTAAAGTTACAGGAGTTACAGTAATTATATACAAAATTCATGATTACAGATATATTTATACTTGGAGAAAATTTTTGATTTAGAGACATAAATAGAGTTTTACCTTTTTAAACATTATTTATAAAAATGTCTAAGATTTAGAGTAGATTTTTAAGCAAAAGTTGAATAAAAGTGTGAATTTGTAGTGAGCTGTGTCATTATAATATATAAAATCTATTTCCTAAGTTTTCTAAAATATGTCTTTTGTAGTTTATATAGTTGATATAAAAGTTTTTCATGGACCTTAAATTGAAGGATTTTTAAAGACGTACTGTATATAAGCTCCAAATATAAACTGAATGTACACTTTCTTTTCTGGTTTCATATTTATTTTATTATATATATATATATATATATATATATATATATATATATATATATATATATATATATATATATATATATAATGTATGTATAAACATGCAAAAAAAATAAGAAATCAGGAAGGGGGACAACACTTTTTCACTTTTTGAAAAAGTGTTGGCCCCCTTCCTGATTTTTTATTTTTTTTGCATGTTTGTCACACTTTAATGTTTCAGATAATCAAACACATTTAAATATTAGTCAAAGATAACACAAGTAAACACATCATGCAGTTTTTAAATGAAGGATTTTATTATTAAGGGAAAACAAAATCCAAAACTACATAGCCCTGTGTGAAAAAGTATTTGCCCCCTAAGCCTAATAACTGGTTGGGCCACCCTTAGCAGCAACAACTGCAATCAAGTGTTTTCGATAACTTGCAATGAGTCTGTTACAGCACTGTAGAGGAATTTTGGCCCACTCATCTTTGCAGAATTGTTGTAATTCAGCCACATTGGAGGGTTTTCAAGCGTGAACCACCTTTTTAAGGTCATGCCACAGCATCTCAATGGGATTGAGGTCAGGACTTTGACTAGGCCACTCCAAAGTCTTCATTTTGTTTTTCTTCAGCCATTCAGAAGTGGACTTGCTGGTGTGTTTTGGATCATTGTCCTGCTGCAGAACCCAAGTTCGCTTCAGCTTGAGGTCACAAACAGATGGCCGGACATTCTGCTTCAGGATTTTTTGGTAGACAGCAGAATTCATGGTTTCATTTATCACAGCAAGTTTTCAGGTCCTGAAGCAGCAAAACAGCCCCAGACCATCACACTACCACCACCATATTTTACTGTTGATATGATGTTCTTTTTCTGAAATGCGGTGTTACTTTTACGCCAGACATAATGGGACACAGACCTTCCAAAATGTAAAATTTTTGTCTTGTCAGTCTGCAGAGTATTTTCCCAAAAGTCTTGGGGATCATCAAGATGTTTTCTGGCAAAACTGAGACGAGCCTTTATGTTCTTTTTTCTCATCAGCGGTTTTCGTCTTGGAACTCTGCCATGCAAACCATTTTTGCCCAGTCTCTTTCTTATGGTGGAGTCATGAACACTCACCTTAACTGAGGCAAGTGAGGCCTGCAGTTCTTTGCATGTTGTTGTTGGGTCTTTTGTGACCTCCTGGATGAGTTGTCGCTGTGCTCTTGGGGTAATTTTGGTTGGCCGGCCACTCCTGGGAAGGTTCTCCACTGTTCCCTGTTTTCGCTATTTGTAGATAATGGCTCTCACTGTGGTTCACGGCAGTCCCAAAGCTTTAGAAATGGCTTTATAACCTTTTCCAGACTGATAGATTGGTAGGTTTGTAACCTCAAGCTGAAGCGAACTTGGGTTCTGCAGCAGGACAATGATCCAAAACACACCAGCAAGTCCACCTCTGAATGGCTGAAAAAAAACAAAATGAAGACTTTGGAGTGGCCTAGTCAAAGTCCTGACCTCAATCTGATTGAGATGCTGTGGCATGACCTTAAAAAGGTGGTTCATGCTCGAAAACCCTCCAATGTGGCTGAATTACAACAATTCTGCAAAGATGAGTGGGCCAAAATTCCTCCACAGCGCTGTAACAGACTCATTGCAAGTTATCGAAAACGCTTGATTGAAGTTGTTGCTGCTAAGGGTGGCCCAACCAGTTATTAGGCTTAGGGGGCAAACACTTTTTCACACAGGGCCATGTAGTTTTGGATTTTGTTTTCCCTTAATAATAAAAACCTTCATTTAAAAACTGCATGATGTGTTTGCTTGTGTTATTTTTGACTAATATTTAAATGTGTTTGATTATCTGAAACATTAAAGTGTGACAAACATGCAAAAAATAAGAAATCAGGAAGGGGCCAACACTTTTTCACACCACTATATATATATATATATATATATATATATATATATATATATATATATATATATAAAATGCATGTGTGCCATTTCACGGTTGCCATGGCAATTGCTTGCATCTTCCTGTTCCCATGACCGAATATGGTCTGTAGATGTCAACCATCAATAAAACAAGAATAGTTCATGCTAATGCTAATGCTATATATATATTTTTTTTTTGATGTAATTACCCTTTAATGGGAACTTCATCATGATTAATATTTATTTATGAAATTTAAGCTGATCTTTTTTATCGACATTTAGGATGATTCTCACAACAAGTGTCTGTTAGCTTTAATGACGTTTCCTTATAAGGTTCAGGTCACTGATAGCAGAGTCACTGTGGAAGACTACATTTCCCATAATGCACCACGCATGCTTTACTCTGTATTTAGATACCTTCTGCTTGCTTCAGCTGTGGCTGCTTTGCACTCCTCCATTGCTCTGCCTTTCTTTTTTTTCTTCTTGCTCTGGAGTCACCTCTCTTTCTTGCTTTCTCTCTCTCTCACATTTTTTTCTCCCTCTCTTTTTCACTTCTTCTCCTCCTTCATCACAAACCTTCTTATTTTTCTCCTTTGATGGCCACTCTTCCTTGGTTGTCATTCCTTCCCTTAATACCTTTTATCTCCTTTCTTCTGTATCCCTTTCTTTTTCTTCATCTGCATCCGTCTCCTGTTCTGTCCATTTATCCCTCATCCTTCCTTGTCTTTTTTTTCCTGCCTGTGTTTCTTTGCTTCCTTCCTGTATCACTCTTTCCCTCTTCATTTTCTCATTGTCTGGTCTCGTTCATTTTCTTTACATCTTTTTTTTAATCTGGGTGTCTCTCTTTCTATTTTTCTCTACTTCCATCTCTACCCCTTTTTTCTACAACACCAACTTGTTGTCTATCCTGACCATCCTCTCTTCTCTACTCTCTTTTGATCTGCTCTTATTCTGTTCTTATCTTTTTCCCTAATTCTTTTCTTTTTTCATCCCTCAATCTCTCCCTATGCCTCCATCTCTCTTTCTCTTTCTATTTTTCCTTAATGCTTCCTATGGGAAGGGCCGCGTCCTTTCCGTGAGATGTTCTTTGTTCTCCAGACTGCCTGTGGCAGCAACTGTACTAAAGAAGGTATCAGCCCACCTCTCTCTCTCTCTCTCTCTCTCTCTCTCTCTCTCCCCCCCCCCACTCTGTCCTTCTCTCTCTCACTTACTCTCTCTCTCTCTCTCTCTCTCACTCTGTCCTTCTCTCTCTCACTTACTCTCTCTCTCTCTCTCTCTCTCACTCTGTCCTTCTCTCTCTCACTTACACTCACTCTCTCTCTCTCTCTCTCTCTCTCTCTCTCTCTCTCTCTGTGTTGCTGTTTGGTCATCAGCTGTGCTTACCCATCATGCCCTGGTGTTGTGCAGTGCTGCTCTCGAGTTGGCTAGTCATTGTACTGCAGGGGATTGTGGGTAAAATTTGATGATTATAAGTGTACATTATACACTTTCAATAAATTTCGGTGTGTGTGTGTGTGTCTGAGAAAGAGAGAGAACAAGAGATGTGCCCAACCCCTAGGCTACTCTTGACCCTGTCTGATTAAACGCTCCATTAAACGAGCAATAGAGTGAGAAGAAGAATGACGTGTGTGTGTGTGTGTGTGTGTGTGTGTGTGTGTGTCACTTTGTATCCGAAGGCTGTTTAAATGATTAACATGTATAAGTTGCGTGACTCTGTGTGTGTGTGTGTATGTGTGTGTGTATGTGTGTGTGTGTGTGTAAAACACTGTTTTTCATCAAACTGAACATTGTGTGTGTGTGTGTAAGGTGGGGATGATGAGAGTGAGTTTGATGTGGAGAAGGCCGTTGGGACGATCATCATCGCTAAAGCTCTGGACGCTGAGCAGAGATCCTTCTACAACCTCACAGTGGAGGTGACAGATGGGACCAACACAGCCTACACACAGGTACACACACACATTCACACACACACATTCAGATGGCAGTTTTGGTTTATTTGTCTGCTGTGAGACTGCAATTCCCTAAGCACACACACACACACACACACATCCTTTGCAGGTCCTCAGAAGCCAGGATTATGTTGGATTCCTGTAACTCAGTGTGGTTTACACAGTTGTACACAGTGAGGTTGCAAGTTTTGAAACACACACACACACCAGCTACAGAAATTGAAAGATCTTCATGATCTTGAAAGTACTATTTGTGTGGCCAGTTTTTAACTTTTGAACTGCAGACACTCACCTTTCACAGACCTTGGTGAAAGAATTCTTCAGGTAAACTGTGTAGTTTAACACTGCATGTCAAATGGATCTGTGTAAATCTTTGAGGTCACAGTCCACATTTTATCAACACACACATCTAACATGAAATTCAGTGTCATCATTGTTCAAAAAGCTGCGGTCTTCCAAATGAAAAATGGAGTGTGGTTTAATTCCACGTTTTAATGTGAAGAATCTTATTCGGTGCACAGGAGTGTTTTCAATTAGCTCAAAACCGACTGAGAGTCTAACGCACGGATCCGCCGTGTTAATGCCCTCCACACCAAGAGTCTTTGTTTAAAAAAAACTTCATTTATTAACACACTTTTTATTACCAAACAGTTTTCCTTAATAGTCGAGTTTTTGTGGCCAAACATGTTCACAGCATCCGGGGTGCAATTTGTGTGATGAGCTACAATCAAAGCAAAATTCAGCATTTGAGAACTTTCAGATACACTGGATTCCACCACATAGTGTTTTTTTCTGTTATATTTTTCAGGATGTCCTTCCATTTATCCGAGATCCTTGTTAGCATGTCATCACAAGAATGATTAAAGACTTTTGAAACGTTTGGCCATGTTAGATGGAATTATCACTTTAATCATCATATGAACTGATTAGATGTTGAAATCGATCCAAAAAACACACCACTGATATTGAGTGTAGCTTGTTTTAAATACATTATATGACCATAAGTTTGTGCACCCCTGACCACCCAAACCTGTTGCCGCAAAGTCTGAAGCACACAGTTGTGGAGAATGTCTTTGTATGCTGTAGCTTTCAGTTTCCTTTCACTGGAACCAAACCCTGTTCTAGCATGACAATGCACCTGTGCACAAAGCAGCTCCATGAAGACATGGTTCTGAGGTGAAGGGTTTGGAGTCGAAGAACCCGAGTGTCTAGAAAAGATGGAACTGGAGTCTCCTCAACATCCCAACATTTCACTAATACTCTTGTAGATGAATGATAGCCACCATCCAGCATCTAATGGAAAGCCTTCCAGAAGTAAAAGAGTGGAGATGATTGTAACAGGAAATGGGGATTAAATCTGGAATGAGATGTTCAGCAAGGACATATGGGTCCTTGTTATGGTCAGGTGTCCAGAATGATTGCTTTCTTTTTTCTTTTTTTAGGAAATTCTTGTTAGAGCAATCAATTGAGCAATCTGAGGAGCATCAATTAGATTTATATGGACTGAATGAAATGATTTCATTTTGGCGTTCATCCAAACACATTCAAGGATATTTCAGGCAAACAAAGCAGTGAGCTGCTGTGTGATTTGATTTGTCGCAGCCAGGGCATGTCATGCCTTACGGCCATCAGCTAATACTAGTTATTAATAATAAAAGGTTCTATTTATAGATCACATTCCTCACACTCAAGGTCACTCTACAACTCACATGCTTCCAAAGTAAATGTCAAAAAAGCCAATTGGAAAGACATAGAAAGCTGGTCATGCTGTAAAATAACGCAAAACAGCACATCACATCACATACAACACACAGCAATACATCACATATACCACATAACACACCACAACACACAGCACACCATGCCACCCCACAGCACACCACACCACACCTCTAAATAAAACGCTGAATAATTTTAAGCTAAGAACTACAGAATGTAGAAGCACACACACACTAACACCCAACAATAATAACAAGAACAAACAACTACAGTGTGTAGAATTAGGTATGGAAAAAAAGTCTTGCTCAAAGCTATAACTTCTCATATTTATACCACAGCGATGCTAAAATCTAGATGTTAATTAAATTCTATATTCCTTCCAATGTTCCGTAATTCAATTTGTACTAACACACACACACACACACACAGATGGATCTCCACGTGTTGCCATTGAGAGCAGAGTGAGGCGGAAGTGCACGACTGCTTGCTATATAATTAGAAGAGTCAGCGGGGTCTCGCTACACACACACACATGCACACACACACACAGACACAGCATTGTGATACACAAGACAACATATGTCATTGTTTCTGTGTGTGTTTTCTCTCAGGTACTCATCACTGTGCTGGATCAAAACGACAATGCCCCGGTGTTCTCTCAGCCCACCTATGAGGTCATGGTTGCCGAGGACACGCCCCCGGATACAGAGGTGCTACAGGTTTTGGCGTCAGATCGAGACGAGCATCATCGCTTGACCTTTGCCCTGTTGGGCAGCGTGGACCCTGCTAGCATGCGTCTGTTCCGCATTGACGCAAACACGGGCCATGTGTTCACCGCACAGCGCCTTGACCACGAGACTAACACACAACATGTCCTCTCCGTCATGGTAACGCTGTGCTAATATCTGAATGTGTTTGACTGAGTGTGACAGTCATCAGGATAAGCTAGATAAAATAAGAAATATCGTAGCACGTTTGGTAGCCAACTAATTGTTTGCTAGCTATTAGGTCAAGTTTAATTAAAGATTACTTAAATCAACACTCTTAGCTAAACCCTGACAGGATCCACAGAATGCCAAATGCTAGTTCTTGTCAAGTAACTACTTGCTCATTTTAAATGTTGTACTACAAATTATTAACTTAATATCTGGTAGTGAGACTTTTTGATGAATATTTTAGGCTAAAATCAGACACTAACATAGCTAGCTAATCGTTGCTTAGCTGAGAAGCCGAGCTAATCAGTCTGACGAAAACACAGCCATGATAAACACCTTTCACAGGAAGAGCAGCCATTTTCCAAATTGCTAGAACGTGTTTTTTTGACTGCTGTACCTCAGATTTAAGAGAATAACTTTGTGTAATTATATAAATGGAATTCTCTGTTGCATACAGCTAGCTTTTGTGCGCTTCCTGTCAGGTTTTAACGATGTGCTGATGTGCTAATCTTCTAAACTGTGAACTTGCCACTGAATACACAAGTGCAGATTCAGGAAACTCTTTTCTGTGCAGACAATTAGCATAAAAACGATTAGTCTCTCTCTCTCTCTCTCTCTCGCTCTCTCTCTCGCTCTCTCTCTCTCTCAATTTCTCTCTCTCTCTCTCTTGTTTTACTCTGTAGGTGAGGTTAAAAAAGGACAAAGAGCTCTTATTTGTCTCTCAGGTCTCACTACCTCCCTCTGTCTGTCTCTCCCTGTGGTCTGTCTCCCTCTTGATCTGTCTCTCGCTCTGCTGACTTTTGTCTTTCTTTTTTTCCTTCTCTCTCTCTCTCTCTCTCTCTCTCTCTCTTTCACTCATAAGATCCCTTCCATTCTTCTTTCATCATTAATTCTCTATTTTGTTTCTTATTCCTTCCTTACTTGCGGCTGTGTGTATCGTGGCAGTTGTGTGTGTGTGTGTCTGTTAATGTCGTCTCCCGGCGCAGCAATCTAATTATCGATCTGATCACACTCGCTCTCTGTTTCAGCGCTCCTCTGTGTGTGTGTGTGTGTGTGTGTGTGTGTGTGTGTGTGTGTGTGTGTGTGTGTGTGTGCGCACACACCTCATAAATATTCCCACAGCCTGTGAAACAGATGAAATGTGTTATTGTAATCCACCGAGAGATGTTATCTGCATGCCTGTGTGTGTGTGTGTGTGTGTGTGTGTGTGTGTGTGTGTGAGTGAGAGGGAGAGAGAGGGTGTAATTGCTGTCTGTTGCTATTTCACTGAGGCAATAAAATTTACTTATACTTATTTCCTGTCTACTTCTCTCTTCTTTTCTATTCCCTCTCTCTGTCTTCTGTCTTCTCCCCTCCCTCTCTCCCTCTCCCTCTCTTTCTCTCTCTCTCTTAGGTGAAGGATCAGGAGTTCCCATACAGACGCAGCCTTGCTCGTGTTCTCATTGCTGTAGAGGATGTGAATGACCACTCTCCCCAGTTTACCATGGCAATGTATGATGGACAGGTATACGAATCTGCGGCACTTGGCTCTGCTGTCGTCACAGTAACAGCTTTGGATAAAGACAAAGGCCAGAATGCTCAGATAAGCTACAGTATAGAATCAGGTATACACACACACACACACACACAAACACACACACACACAAACACACACTTTTACTCCAAATGTGGGTAACATGCTTATTGCAAACTCTAATAAACTGTCATTAAATCATCATTTAACATAAGAAATATAGCATAATAGTGATTGTGTTACTTTTAAATGACATCACAGCAGTAATTTGTTCACAGTAGTCCCTCAAAATCATATGCTGGCTGTGATCAAGCATGGCTCTAAGGGTTTTTGTGTGTTTAAGTTGCTTGCTTTAATACACAAACAAAGAAAAAGTAAAGCTGCAACAGATTGCGTCTTCATTTTCAGTAGTTTCTTTCATCTTGCTAGCATATGATTTAACTCAGATAATAGCATTCCTTCCTAAACTGTTAAATAAGTGACTGCTTACAGAAAAGTTCACCATATCAAACATTACACACATTTTTACAATCTGAATATGATGAGAGTCTGGCATGCAGGTCCCTGTGTAAGTTGTTACTATAGAAACATTAGGGCCACTTGAGTGCTAGAAAAAAATATTTTGTTATGAAATTTACTGCCTTGGTTAATTAGAGGTAAACATAAAAAAGGCTTCCTAAGGCTTCCATATTGTCATTTGATTAGTTGTTTAATTTAATAAATTGATTAAATGAATTCAATAGCTCTTATACTAATATTATACATCTTTGCTTTGTTGCCTCTACAGGAAACAGTGGGAACACATTCCGGATTGATCCAATTCTGGGAATAATCTCAGTGGCTCGGGAACTGGAGTTATCCACCATCGGTCACTACGTGTTAATTGTAAAAGCTGTGGATCATGGCTCACCTGCTCTATCTTCCACGGCTGTTGTTCGCATTGCTGTGACTCTCTCTGACAATTCAGGCCCCAAATTTCCTCAAAACGAGTATCAGGCCGAGGTTGCTGAAGGTGTTGCAATCGGAACTTCAGTAACCACTGTAACAGCCCTTAGCCTGTCCACACTAACGTACGAAATCCGTCATGGTAATGGAGGTCGGACATTTCGCATTAACCAGTACAGTGGTGTTATCACAACTCAAAAAGTGCTCGATTTTGAGACGATTTCTTCATACATGCTAACCATCACGGCTACTAACATGGCCGGCCAGTCGTCCAATGCCACTGTAACAGTTGTTGTGCTTGACCAGAATGACAATGCCCCTGTGTTCCAGCAGTTACATTACTGGGGTGACATCAGTGAAGGGGTAGGGCTGAACAGCGTGGTGCTGAGTGAATCAGGTGAGCCTTTGGTTATACGGGCCACAGATGCTGACCGGAACCATAACGCCTTGTTAGTGTATCAGATCCAGGAAGAGAATGCCAGGCGTTTCTTTACTGTAGATGCTGGGACTGGTTCCATTAGAACCATTGCTCAACTGGACCATGAAAAAACACCTACGTTCCATTTTCATGTGAGCGTAAGGGACAGTGGACGTCCACAGCTATCAGCTGAACATCCTGCAGAAGTCACCATCCAAGTGCAAGATATTAATGACTGCGCACCACATTTCTCCCAGGATTTCTACGAAGCGGTTCTACTACTTCCCACCTACGAGGGAGTGGAAGCGCTGAGAGTCTCTGCCTCAGATCCTGATGGAGACAGTCAATCCGACCTCACCTACTCACTGAGTGACACTAGTTTGGAGCACTTTGCTGTAGAGTCAAGCACTGGTCTAATCACAGTCCGTAACAGCACCTTTGGCAAAGACCGTTTCCGGTTTAATGTTCGTGTATCAGATGGACGCTTCTCCAGCACAGCTCTGGTGACCATTCTTGTGCGTGAGGCACTTGACAGTGGCTTGGCCTTTACACACAGCACCTACAATGCTAACATTCAAGAGAATGATGCTAATGTTACAACCATCGCTGTGGTTACAGCGCTTGGCAACAAACTGAATGAGCCACTACGTTATACTTTGTTAAACTCTGGAGGGAGGTTTCAAATCCGTCCCACATCTGGCGCTATAGAAACAGTAGGAGTCCCCTTAGACAGAGAGGAAAAAGAGGAGTATGGACTTCTAGTGCAGGCAAGTCGAGAGGAAGACAGGTTGCGTGTTGCAAGGGCACTTGTTCGTGTACGTGTCACAGATGTCAATGACAATGCACCTGTTTTTGTTGGACTTCCATATTATGCAGCAGTGCAAGTAGAGGCAGAACCAGGGGTGTCCATATTTCGTGTAACAGCTGTGGACAGCGATAAAGGTCCAAATGGAGATGTCAGCTACTTCCTGCAGGATGAGCTGGGACACTTTGAAATGGATCGTGTTAGTGGTGAGCTGAGATTACGCCAGGCGTTTGATGCTGATCTGTCCAGTGTGGAATACCAAATCTTGGTTTTCGCTCGCGATAGTGGCACACCATCCCTGTCCTCTTCTATCACCTTCCCTGTCACTGTTGTTAACCGGGCAATGCCTGTATTCGACCGGCAATTCTACACTGTTAAAGTTAGTGAGGATGTGCCAGTGTTCACACCAATATTGGGAATAAATGCCAGCAGTCCAGAAGGACAGAATGTTCTCTACACCATCACACATGGCAACCCTGATAGCCTTTTCTCAATTGGATATGATACTGGAATCATCAGTGTTATAGCCCCTCTGGACTTTGAGGCTAACCCTGTCCACAAACTGATCATCAGGGCAACGGACTGCCTCACAGGTGCTAGAGCAGAGGTGGATGTTGAGGTGACAGTTTTAGACATGAATGATAATGCACCTGTGTTTGAACAACCAGTTTATAAAGCAGTAATCTCTGAATCAGCCATGATTGGGACTCCTGCTTTACAGGTGCAAGCAACAGATAAAGACTCTGAGAAAAATGCAGCAGTTCGCTACCAGATCATCCCTGATCGCACCAACAGCACAGACCACTTCCACATTGACAGTAGCAGTGGCCTGATTTTGACTGCTCGCTCTCTTGATTACGAAACCATCCAACACTATTTTTTCTTTGTCAAAGCAACCGATAATGGCTTTCCACCTCTCAGCACAGAGGTGCAAGTCACAGTTCAGGTGACGGACACAAACGACAATGCTCCAGTCTTCAATCAACTTCTGTATGAGGCCTCGGTTTATGAACTTGCACCCAAAGGGCACTTTGTCATGTGCATTCAGGCCTCTGATGCAGATCAGTCTGATATAGACCGACTACATTATGGTTTGGTATTAGGAAACGAGCGATTGCTATTTGATCTTGACGCTTCGTCAGGGATTCTGACTCTAAGTGGACAGCGGCGCACACAACGGATGCCACCAACTGTCAGTCTGAATGTGAGTGTTTCAGACAGCGTTTTTACTAGCACAGCACAAGTGCATGTACACGTAGAGTGGGCTAACCTACACACACCACAATTCTCCCAGAGCATTTATGAAGCAGAGGTACGAGAGAACATGCCAGCTGGATCCAAGGTCATAATGATTAGGGCTCAGGATGCTGATCCTGGTCCTTTTGGAGAAGTTCAATACAATTTGCTCTCAGATATAGCCCAATACTTGTTTAGTATCGATAGTAATGGTCAGATCACGACTCTGGAGAGGTTGGATCGGGAAGAGCACAATGAATTTGTGCTGTCCATTGCAGCAGTCGACACAGGAGGAAGAACTGCATATTGCCATGTTCGGATTGCATTGTTGGATGAGAATGATAACGCCCCACTTTTTGATGCGTCAGAGTACCGTGCTAGCATTCGGGCAGAGGTGGAGCTTGGCTCTTTGGTTACACAAGTACAGGCTTGGGATGCTGATCAGGGGCTAAATGGAGAGATCAGCTACAGCTTGTACAGTGAAGCCAGTATCCAGGTCACAGAATTGCTAGATATTGATCCTGATAGTGGTTGGGTAGTTACCAAGGGCAACTTCAGCCCCCTCCAAGGGTCAGTGTTGTCCTTCTTTGTGAAAGCGTCAGACAGTGGTGTACCAGTCCGCCATTCTCTCATTTCTGTGTACATTCACGTCCTCTCAAACGATGCCCACTTACCTGTTTTCAGCCAACCACATTTCTCCTTTACTATTCCAGAGGATACTTCCATTGGTTCCACACTAGGAGCAGTGCATCTGCAGAGCCAACATGGACAGTACTCTCTACCTGTCAGTTTCTCGGCTGTGATGGGTCAAACTGTGCAGAGTAATAACGAAGGGGTTTTTGTTGTGGACAAGGAGAGTGGTATGATAAAACTGGAAAAGCCACTGGACCGTGAACAAACCCCTGAATTTCATTTTAAAGTGACAGCAACCCTGCAGCAAGGACTCATAGATTCAGTTGCTGTTGTAGATGTGGATGTAAAAATTCTGGATATAAATGACAATAAGCCAGCATTTGAGTCTAGCTCATATGAAGCCTCCATCATTGAGGGACTTCCTGCCGGCACCAGGATCCTCCAGGTGATGGCAGTGGATCCTGACTGGTCAGCCAATGGTCAGGTGACATATAGCCTTGCTCCACCTGGGCTTCTGGGATCAGGAAGTGAGGATTTGAAGGACGGTGGAAGCTATTTTACAATTGACAGCACTTCTGGTTGGATTTCAACTCTAAAAGGCCTAGATCATGAACTAAACCCCGTCCACAGTCTTACAGTGTGGGCATTTGATCTTGGTGACCCTGCCAGTCTGTCATCCTCAACAACGGTTGCCATAGCAGTTGGTGATTCCAACGACAACGTGCCTGAGTTTTTGCAGCCTCACTATTATGGCAGTGTACGGGAAAGCGATGCACCTGGAGAAGTGGTTGCTGTGCTGAACACCCGTGATGATGACAGCTCTCCTAGCAACCGTCAGGTCACCTACCACATCACAGGTGAGGAAAAGAAGCATGTGTTTTTGTATGTGTGTGATAGAAGATAGAAGGGAAGTGTGTTTATAAAAGTGTACACATGCTGGGCTGTCTTTCACTCTGTTTTCCCAATGCAAAACCCAGGAATTATTATGGGATGTCAAAGCCCATATCTGCATTCCTTAAGCTATGGTGTCTCCTTGGTCAGCATTTTAACTAAATTAGAACTTGATGGACATTGCATTTAGTATACCTTTGAGAATGGTCAAACACACCACAGCTTGAGGCATGTTGCAGCATTTGTTTACTAATATTTTACACAAGGATGGATCCTAAAATAGGGGCAACTATTTTTCTGCTGCAATCTCCGAAAAAAGGAAGTAAATGATATATTTCCATGCTGCAGTGGTATACCTTTAGTTCCTTTAGTATATTTCTTTTTAACAAAGAAAGGTGTAATGTTTACCTTTACCAGTGGCGGACCGTGCATTTCACACCTAGGCCTTCAGTAGTGCTCCGTCTGAATCAACCCGCCCCTCAAAAACCAATTTATGGTTATAAAAACCATCTTAATATGCAGAAATACAGTCTAAAGAGCCATTGAATCACAGATAGATAACTCATGTAGCCACAATAAATGCCTTTATTGAATAGACAAACCAGGGGTGAACAAGTCTCCTCCTACTGCAGCTAAAGCCGCAACACACATAAAAAACATCAATAATAACCTCATAAACTTGCAATATTATTTAGGAAAATCGCAACGTTTTACTCAGCAAAAATTCGTATTATTGGTAATCAAAATCCATCCTCATCTCTTTCCTCAAAAACAGTTCAATTACTCTGTTGTACAGATTATCCGTGCGCTTCAGTTCCATCACGATCCTATCCAATCAACGGGTCTGAATACGGTGACGTTGCCGTACACCTGCTAGAGGGCCCTAGTGAAACCAACTCAAAATCTGATTGGTTGAAGCAAAAGTTTCATCGACAATTATTTTGTGTTAGAGGGCCTGCAGAACGGATTGTGAAGGCCTCCGGGCAGACTTCTTTGACTTGACCCTGCCTGGCAACAAATGATGGCTGAAATGTGATTGGTTAAATGCTTTAATACGAAAATACATGTCTGGAAGCAGCGCAACCTTCGGAAAAGCTATGAAAGGAAGCTGACAGACCATTTGGAATTATTTAATAAGTATTCATGGACAAAATATAATTAACATCAGTTTGTGATTCAGATATTTTTTTAGGCCAGCAGAGAAGGCCTTGCAGGCCCTGACGGTCCGCCACTGACCTTTACCTTTAAAGCTTGGTCTAAAGAGTAATAATAGTGATCACGTTTCAAAAGATGTACCTATGAGGGGATCTTCCCACTGACAATGAAAGTTACAGTTCAGTAATATGTATTTCTTAAAGTGTAGGCTACTTATTTACACTCTCAGATGCTAGCTACATATCGCACATCGTGATATTTGTTAGCTAGGCAATATTAATAACAGAAAGACTTTCAAAGACAAATACCAACACACTGCTTACCTCAGGATCTACCTTCAAACTGGAGCACAGTGTCTGTAGTGTTGGGGGGTTTTTTTTTCAACTAAGCAAAGCACAGATGCCCCCTACTGGTGGAGATATCTAATAATTAATTTAACACAAAACAGTCAGAGATGAAAATGATTAAATAAAAACAGGCCTCTGTAGTGCAATCAGACTTTTGGACCCTAGACACACACTTCACTCTGGAGTGGAAATGAAGAGTAAATCAGTAATACACACCTCCGTGATGAACATTCGATTGATTTGTGTACGAAATAACCACATCGTAAGAACCAGCTGTGCGCCTCATCTCACACTGTCAAATATAGTTGTGATTTTGCAGAATGCATGGTATAGAACTCATTTATTGAGGACAATAGCAAACACACACACCTGCTCACACACACACATACAAAACACACACACACACACACACACACACCTACTCACACTCTCTGCACAAACTCTCAGGTGCAGCCTGTATATCACTTTAGAAATTCATAACATTGCATTAGGGAGCTGCCATGGTTTATAATTCATGAGTTCCCGGACACACACACACACACACACACACACACACACACACACACACACACTTTGACTGAGGCAGAATTTAGATTAAGGCTTAGCCTCAGTGGCTGTAAACATTTTCTGAGTGTAATTTTATGAAGTTTCGACTTCACACACACACACACACACACACACACACACACACACAAACTCAATTACAGTTCTACGTATCTGTATGAGTGCTGTTCCTGGATGATACTAGAACAGAACTGTCTCTTTCTTTCCTTCATTTTCTCTTATGTCTGTTTCTCTTTGTGTGATGTGTAAATCCCTTCAGTTTCAGACGAACTCAAAGGTCAAACACTGACTAATGGACTCTTCACACCCCCAGACAGAAGTGTGATATAAACACATAAGAGAGAGAGAGAGAGAGAGAGAGAGAGAGAGAGAGAGAGAGAGAGAAGTAGTGGAAAAGTGACAAGGAAGAGATAGACAGAAAATTAAAGAGAATCAGAACTAGGAAAAGTGATGACGGAACAAGAGAGTTATGAAAAAAGAAAGGAAGGTTATACTGACTGAGTGAAAAGAGTCCAATAAATAATCCTCTAACACATACCAGCCACTTTATTAGGAATCCCTGGACACCTGCTCATGTGATTATGTAATCAACCAACGCCAATCATGTAGCAGTAGCACAACCAAACTAACAGGAAGCCTACAGTAACACAAATAACCACTCTTTACAATCCTGATGAACAAAAAAGCATCTCGGGACAGGCAACACATCAAGCCTTGATGTACTATGAAAGCGGTTGTTCACGGTTTTTTGTATGCATTTAAATAATGTGTCACTTTGGGTTTTTTTTAAATCAGTTTTAAAGGTTGGCCTACTCATATAGTTAGTGCTGTAATGATGCTGTGCTACAAATAAACCTGCTATAAATCATTCTGACTAATGTGCACGAAAGCACAATGACCGTGTCTCCAAAACATCAACACATTCTGTGGTAACAGACGCAACACCTTATGGCGAAGTCTGTCCACTCTTGGCAACACGCCTGAGCAGTTATTTCTTGCTCTTAAATAAAAAGAGTGACTTATAAACCTGAACAAACGCTGACTTTTCAAAATCACAATAATGTTATAAACAGTGTGTGGAAAATGTTAGCCATTTCTAAGGTATTGAGGACGAACCCTAAAATGGTTTCTTACATCCTACACCTTTTATAGTGCATTATATGACCGATAGAATATTAGTTTCTGTAGTTTGTCTCTTGTGGAAGTGACGCTACTGCCAACATTTTTGTTTGTTTTGTCTGCTCAGAAAAACTAACTGCTATAATGTTCAGGCTACAGCCATTTTTTCAAGATGTTACATGCTAGGCTTCATACTAGCTTTGGTTAGCAAAGCAAGCTAACTGTACCAGCTAATTCCACTCACCAGAACCCCCACGGTTCTCTGGTAGTTCCTTTCCAGCGTTATTTTATCTTCGTAATATCTCTATACACATTTAACAACAGGTCATATAGGACAGGATAAGATGAAACAAGGTTTAAGTGTTCATTTTTGCAGAGCTGATAAATTGCTGACATAAATACTAAAGCTTTGAGTGGGGAATTGAAGAAACCTTGGACCGCATCGCATATGGCGTCCAATCACATGGATTGGTTTTCCAATATAATACCTAATTTGCATACAATTGAAAAACTCTCAGTTAAGATGTCGCTTTGTTGATGCTCTGGCACCATATCACTTGCTAGTGTGACCATAAGATTGCATTCATTTAAAACACACACACACACACACATACCCACATTTCATTATGTTCTGGTTATTAAGATGCAGTGATAATTTAGTATGAGGTTATAAATGCTGATTTAAAGATGAGTGAGTGTGTGTGTGTGTGTGTGTGTGTGTGTGTGTGTGTGTGTGTGTGTGTGTGTGTGTGTGTTTGCCCTGTTATTCAACACACACTTCTGTTAGATTCTGCAAGAATTGTTTGGTTAAATAACACATACACATTACTCGTTGTCTCTGTGAGGTACTTGATTCTGATTGGTCGATGTAATCACCCAGGAGAATTCCTGATTGGCTGAAAAAAGTGTATCTTTCCACAAATCAGAACCTTTCTAATGTTTATTCATGGAAACAAATTAAATCGCAGATCTACAGCAGCGCTCCTTAAACTGGGATGTAGCCATGAAAACAAGCCTAATATCGGTAGCCTTCGCTAATTTTAGAAAACGTAATAATCTTGAAATGTCAATTATTTTTTTGCCAGATCATTTTCTTTCTTTTTATAAATAAATTCAAATAGGCAAAATTGTTGACTGGTATTATTTTAAGCTTGAAATTTGTAAATATGTCTTAATAATTCTAACAATCCTAAAAAAATTGTTTTATTTTACTTGTACAACATAAATTTTTATATATTTATGATATTTGTACTTGCTAAAATGTTTTGCAGTGTAGACTGAAGTCTTACTTAATAATCCAGCACAATTTTCACGTATACTGTTTCGATTTTAATGACATGCATTTTTATTTTTTTGCGTTTTTGAAATTTATATATATATATATATATAAATCCAAACCATTAGACCGGTTTGTCTGAGCTGTGTGTGTTTCAGAAGAGTGGCTAGAGGTGGTGAAATGAGGTTGTTTTTTTGTTTGTTTTTTAAGAGTGTGTGTGTGTGTGTGTGTGTGTGTGTGTGTGTGTGTGTGTGTGTGTGTGTGTGTGTGTGTAATTGGCTGATATTTTTTTTGTTGACTCAAAAGAAGAAAATGATTAAAGAACAAACAGCAGAGCAGGTGATGATGAGGATTGGTGAAGAAGAGGAGAAATAAAGTAATAAAGACAAAGAGCACTCCTTATGTTATTAGACACCAGCAGAGTTAAATTACACTGTATATTTAGATAAATGTGTGTGTGTGTCTGTGTGTGTTCATGCCTGCTCAAGAGCACACTGACGGGACACTTATTAAGACAACTGTTATAGAGTATTGTTTCCATTTAATATATTCTATCCATCATTATACCATTTCTGTTTCTCTCTCTCGCTCTCGCTCTCTCTCAGAGCGTGTGTGTGTGGTGTGGGTGTGATAAATTAGTGCTCATTAACGTTCGATCTTAGTAACTTAAATGGAAATAAAAGGTGTTATTATAACAATTTATACTGATGAGCCTGGAATGACTGGCAAAGGTTTTTATTAATACTTATAACTGTGTGTGTGTGTGTGTATGAGAGAGAGATAGAGAGAGAGAGAGTATGTGTGTGTGTGTGTGTGTTTATTGGCTTATGGGAATGACGTCATGTTTACCCACCAACCTCAAAGAGATGAAAGATGTTATGGGGACAAAAGTACTGGTGTTCATTAGGGAAATGGTGTGTGTGTGTGTGTGTGTGTGTGACACTTGTGAGGTGTGTGTGATTGAGAGAGAGAGGAAGCTGCAATGCGCTTCCTTTTTCTTTTACCAGGTTCTCTTGTAAAATGTACTACCAGTTAATTATGGCTACCAGTTAATTATACAAGTTTGTACATCCATTGCTACGGATGTAACTATCTACTACACTTATCGTAAATAGAGAAAATTCTGGGACTTTTAAGTAATGTGTTATTCGTGTGTGTGTGTGTGTGTGTGTGTGTGTGTGTGTGTGTGTGTGTGTGTGTGTGTGTGTGTGTTTATTGGCTTATGGGAATGGCATCATGTTTACCCACCAACCTCAAAGAGATGAAAGATGTTATGGGGACAAAAGTACTGGTGTTCATTAGGGAAATGGTGTGTGTGTGTGTGTGTGTGTGTGTGTGTGTGTGTGTGTGTGTGTGTGTGTGTGTGTGTGACACTTGTGAGGTGTGTGTGATTGAGAGAGAGAGAGGAAGATGCAATGCACTTGTTTTTTGGGGGTTTTTTTACCAGGTTTTCTTGTAAAACGTAGGCATGGCTACCAGTTAATTATACAAGTTTGTATATCCATTGCTATGGATGTAACTATCTACTACACTTGTTATCGTAAATGGAGAAAATTCTGGGACTTTTAAGTAATGTGTTATACATATATATATATGTGTGTGTGTGTGTGTGTGTGCACGCAGGTGGTAACCGTGGTGATGTGTTCGCCCTGAGTTTACTCTCCTCTGATTGGAAGCTGTACGTGAAGCGGCCGTTGGATCGTGAACAGCAAGAGCGTTATATCATCAATGTCACTGCAACGGATGGCCTCCATGTTGCCACGGCAACTGTCCATGTTCTCGTCACTGATGCCAACGACAACAGTCCCGTGTGTGACCCGGTGAGACACACACAAACTTGCACCAACAAACATATTCAGAGACTAAAACATGGGCATTATGTGTATACATTATGTGCATTTGTGCTCGTGCCTCATTTGTTTTGTGTGTGTGTGTGTAGGTGGTGTACACTGCATCGGTCTCTGAGGATGTCCCTGTTGGAAATCTTATCCTGAGAGTGAGAGCAACTGATGCAGACACCGGCTCTAATGCACAACTGCAGTACACGCTGTCAGGGGGCGGGGCTGAGGACTTCACCATACACCCTTACACAGGTCTGTGTATCTGTCTGTTTGATTATTTGTGTCTGCCTGTCTGCCTTTCTGTCATAGTGATGACTCTGTGTGTGTGTGTGTGTGTTTGTTGTAGGTGAGCTGAAAACAGCAACGTCATTGGACCGGGAGAAAGTTGAGCTGTACTCGCTAGTTGCCAGGGCAACAGACGGAGGTGGGCTTTCGTGTGAGGCGATGGTTTCCATCAGGCTACTGGATGTTAATGATAACCCTCCTCGGTTTGGCTCCGCCCACTATGAGACCAGCGTTTATGAGAACACAGCTGCGAAAGCCCTACTCACACAGCTAAATGCCATAGATCCAGACCTGGGTATGAAGTACATGCATGCACACACACACACACACACAGACACACACACACACACACACACACACACACAGTTCTGCTGCTGCTGCAGTGGTTTCTAACAACCTCCCCTGCATTATTGATGAGTCCTGTGTGCGATCTGTTCTGCAGTGTTGCTACATGCCTTCGTCCCCATTTTTTTTCCACTACTGGTGGTTTTCATTTTTCTCCAAAAATGAACACTCCCTGATGCGGCTATCTCCAGTGTGATCTCGTGGTGAAAAGCTCAATAGGTAATTTTGCAGGATTTGAGAACTGGCTTAAATCATTTTTTTAATACCACCTCTGGGTAGTGACCACATGTGCATATGTGTGACAAAGTTTCAGATTTTTTTTTCCTTAAAAAATGCCAAGAATCTGCTGAAAACATTGAGTTGATAGACTGCAGTCCAAAAGACTCTAAGGCTGCATTAGACTTCAGACGATGTTGTTGTTTAAGGATAGAACACTGCCAAGATATTTATACTGTGTTACAGTGGACAACAGTGATGGCGAGCAGATGAGATTCTGTTGGGTTTCTAGTATTCCATTTGGCCAGGATTTCAGTTTTCAAGATTTTTTGACATGTTTAACCTCATTTTCTTGTAGAGT
Organism: Hemibagrus guttatus; assembly: GCA_033459395.1. Classification (NCBI taxonomy): domain Eukaryota; kingdom Metazoa; phylum Chordata; class Actinopteri; order Siluriformes; family Bagridae; genus Hemibagrus; species Hemibagrus guttatus. Next base: position 7,251,263 of record JAUCMX010000011.1, read on the forward strand.
GTATCAGCAGCATTCTTCAGAGATTCTCTCAGCTCAGTATGTGGCAAGAGGTGGCTTTTGTACTGCCATGAAATCTCATTTCATTCAGCCAGAATCTGTGAGGAATGTACTGTTGTGTTTATCTCTTGATGCAGTAGGATATGACACACATTGACAACCTGGTCTGGGGATACAGTCTGCTTGCTCATTCAGACTGACTCAGAATCTATCCTGCTTAAGGACATGTGGAACTCCTGAAGGATGTCTTTTATTATTATCTGAGTAGTCATACTTTTTGTAGGATATTCCACAAGTACTAGTTCACCACAACAAAGGTTTTGGACAAGTCGGGTTGTACAACAAACATGTCCCAATGCTGTTCCTTGAACTTTTCCAGCAGCTGCCTGGAAGTTATTTACATTTACATTTCTGCCATTTTAGCAGACACCCTTATCCAAAGTGACTTCCATTTTATTTAATTGTAAACAACTGAGCAATTGATGGTTAAGAGTCTTGCTCAAGGGCCCAGCAGTGGCAGCTTGGTGGACCTGGGATTCAAACTCACAACCTTCCGATCAGTAGTCCATCAGTAGACTACTACACTTATTTTGCGCAAACGGTGTACAGCCATATGTATTTGAACACCTGACCATCACACCACCCATGTGTGCTTTTTAAACATCCCATTTTAGACATGACCCCCATACTTTGCTACTACAAATGCCTTCACTCTTCTGGAAAGGCTTTCCACTGGATTTGGGTATGTGGTTGTGTGGATTTAATGTCAGGTGGTCTAAATTTGAGTGGTTAGTCCAGTTTCCCATTTATTGCTCAAAGGGGGTTGAGGTCATGGCTCTGTGCAAGCCAATCAAGTCCTTCCATTCCAAACTTGGCAAACCATGTCTTCATGGCCAGCACTTCAGGGCCATTGTCATGCTAGAACAGGTTTGTGCTTTTTAGGTCCAGTAAAGAGAAATCTTAGTGCTACATAATACAAAGGCACTCTAGGCCATTGTGTGCTTCCAAATTCGTGGCAACAATTTGACAAAGGTTCTTGTGTGAGTGTGATGACCAAGTGTCCACATATGTACCTCATATAGTTTGGGCATATAGTGTGTTTTATGCAATCGTCTACTATGGCAGCTGTTATCTTACAGGCAAAAGAACTCTGTTAATTGGGTATGGTATGTTTAAGTGTCTAGCTCTGAAGTTTGATGGAACATTGTCTGGACCAGGTGAATGTTACTATTTTCAGATCTTTCAGTGTAAAATTAGAGAATAATGAACATTTTTGTGAAAAGTAAAAAAAGTTCAAGCAGTGAATCAGTTCTTTGCAGCTTTTTTGCAGAACTCTAGGTAGAACTTTTTCTGTAATGAATGTCAGCAATATGTTTTTGCTGTTTTGTTGACAGTTTTATTTTTGTGAAATTTTTAATCCTTCTGAAATATGCAACCTTCTTCCCCAGGCCTGGATGACAGATAAAGAGTTACAGCTGGAATGTTTGTGAATTTTAATGACGCTTGACTTTCGTCCTAGTTAATCACTTGTTGATCCCCTCAATTCTCAATGGAAACCATGCTACCACCCCTGCAGAAGCGCTGTAGAACCTCAGGCCAAGTTCTCAGAGTTCTGCCCCCATAATACACAATCACGCTCCATACCATTCAAGCCACATATGCAAGGCATGGTCTTGGAGTTCAGTTTCTGTAAAAATGAAAGGATCATGTTGCTCTTGAAGAATGGTAAAATCTGGTAATTTTATAATGAGTTCAGAACTGAATTGAGAAGGCTCCAATGTGATCAGCCAACCTATGAAAGATTTTGGGCTTGAGGTTGTGACAACCAATAGATATAGTTTACAACTTTATAAAAGCCTGCAAGTTTACCCCCCCAGCACTTGCTATTCTGTCACTTAGCATTAGACTAAACCCTAAGACAAGTGGCTGCCTCCACTTAAGACACTATCCTTTGGAGCCTGCAGAAGTCTTGCGATATCTTACTGATATTGCCTGGGAATACAAGAACCTCATTTAACAGATAAGGCCCCAAGCAGTCTTGGTGTATGAGAGGCTCTGTACTTGCAGGGGAAATCTTGTGCTGCATTTGTGGTGCCTTGTAAGGGGTAATTTAGGGCAACTTTTAGCAACATGCAAAATGGGGGAAAAGTGGACGTGATGTTGTGTCTTTGTTTGCTCTGTCAGAGCATGTAAAGCTCTCTAAAAGCTACTTTACCTACTCTTTTACAGTTAGTACTTGACAAGACTACCCCAAGTTGAAGAGTTGAAATTTCTACTTGTAGGCAGGGAATTACATGTTGTAACTTCACCTCAAATGCAGCTCTAGCCCATTTCTTTGCCTTTCCAAAGCTCTCCTGCAGCAAAACACCCGAAAACCAGAAAACGGATACTTGTACACATCTGAAAAGGTATAAGCACTCAATTCTAGACAGGGAAAAGTGAAACTCTGGAAAAAAGGTATAGTTTATGGTTCAAGAGTCAAAGGAAGATATCAAGGTTCTTGGTTGTCTTTGGACATTCCCTTATTTTCAGCACTAATGCAGCGTCCTGAATAAAGATCACATTTCACATTTTTATGACACTGATAACAGCCTTTAATATTTAACATGAACCTAAATATGGAAAGAAACTTAAGAAAAGAGAAGTACTTTTAAAAGGAAGGGGCAAAAACCTTGCATGAACTGAAATCAGACAACACACCAGTTTTCCATCTGTGATCATCTCTTTCTCGTTCTGTCTGTCTCTCTGTCTCAGGTGAGAGCCGGAAAGTAGTATACTCACTTGTCGACTCAGCTGAAGGTGTCTTTTCCATCGATAAGTGGACTGGTGTGGTGGCTCTAGAGAGGCCGCTGGACCGTGAAGTCCAGTCCTCGTACCTTGTGGTGGTACGGGCGTCCGATCTAGGTGTCCCCTACCGTCTCTCATCTCTGGCCAACCTCACCATTGCTGTGCTGGATGTAAATGACAACCCTCCGGTGTTTGAGCGCCGTGACTACAGTGCCACGCTGGCCGAGGATGCAGCAGCTGGCACAGCAGTGCTGCGTGTCCATGCGCACAGTAAGGACATCGGTACTAATGCTGACATCTACTACAGCATCCGGTCTGGGAATGCACAAGGGCACTTCAGCATTGAAACACACACAGGTAAGTAGGCAAATCTTTACTTACAAACAATACTGAAGGGTGCATGTGCACAGAGTGAACAGGTATCTCTGTGTCCTAAATACTAGTATACTAGCATGCTAAGCAGCAAGCCAACATATAACTATAGAATGGGACTAAGTTGAGTATTATATACTATAATATTACTGCTACCACTGTTTATTATGTCTAGTTTTAGACACAATCCCAGGTCATGGCAAGCCTTTTTTATGGGTCCAAGATGTTTTACTAATTTCTAAATAGTACCTATCTCATGTTGTACATGTCAATATACAGACGTCATTTCCTTTTAGCCTGACAGGATTGCTGAGAGGATTTTAAGTCATATTTCTAAATGTTCCTAATCCTTACTGCTGATATTTTTAGCTGGGTTAGGAGCTAACCTGACAGGATTCCTGAGAGGATTTTGACTTATATTCATAAATATTCATAACTTTGGTTAGCTGGCTAAAGTGAGCTAAACCTGACAGGATTTTTGAGAGGATCCTTAAGTCGTATTTATAAAATGTTCATAATTCTCACTCTGAATGTTGGTCAACTGTGTAAAGTGAGCTGAACCTGACAGAATTTCTAAGAACTTTGTGTGTAAAGGTACTTTTGAGAGCCTGTTGTCATAACAATTTTGTTACTGATTATTGTCATTGAGCTAGCTAGCCTGGAGTGCATGGTGTACAAGATTTCCCATGTTGTGTACTATTTTGACATTGAGTACGTTAGTATTTAGGCATGAGATGTAGATCTGTTGAAGAGTGTCTAGTTTTTATTGTGCCGGGAAAGCTTTATTGTAATTACGGAGATTTCTAGCTAACAATGCTTGCTAAGTAGTATTTCTCAGAGACAGTAATGGTTTTAAGACTTTACTGATGATGCGATAACTAGGACAGCGTAATTCTGGCTAATAAATGCTATGCCTGCTAACACTGCTTGGTCTGGTGTTTGGAATTAATGTGTCAAAAAAATTGATTGAAATTTGCTCGGCTGAAATTTGTTCATGCTTATGACCAACGTTATAGGACCACACACACACACTTAATTCTATAATGCAATTCAGCTCTCGCTGTTCTAGCCAGTATATAAAACTGAGATATAGACAGCCTGAGGACGTTTGTGTCCTAAATCGCAGCCACCCGCCTCTGCACTCACTTAATCTCTCTCTCTCTCTCTCTTTCTCACACACACACACACACACACTCGGACACTTTTCAGTTTACAGCTCACGCTTGCTCAAGGTTTCCTTAATAATTGCTGTGCAGAGATATTTAAAGATGCTACGCATGCATGGTGTCAGTAACTACACCATATTCATCACACTGTGCATTGTTCAGGTGGCATTTTGTAAATTTCACCGGCATATTATACACTAGTTATACTAGTGCAATATATAGATGGCCTTTGTAGTGAATACAGTGTGTGTTTTAAGAGAATGTTGATGGCGTGTGTGTGTGTGTGTGTGTGTGCGTGCAGGTTCAATCTCTGTGTCTCACCCTCTGGATTTTGAGACCTGTAAAGATTACTTTCTCACGGTAGAAGCTCATGATGGCGGAACTCCACCCCTCACCGCTTTTGCCATGGTAAACATCAATGTAACAGATGTCAACGATAATGCGCCTATGTTTGACCGTGACGTTTACAGTTCCATCATCAGGGAGGACGCTAACATTGGTGATGCAGTTGTCAAGGTAACCACATCCAACATTATAAAGTAAAAAACAACCAGAACAGAAAAGGGAGCAACAACTTTGTGCTAGTGTAGGTTATTCAGTAGCTAGTTGTATGGATCAGTGCGTTACCTTTAAGATGTTGGCCTGGTTGCTTAGGTGACCGCCGAAGACATTGACAGCCAGGTGAACGGTGATATCTTGTACTCCATCGTCAGCGGGGATCGTGAGAACCAGTTCTTCATCGAACCAGTGACCGGTCAGATCAAAGTCAACAAACAGCTGGATCGAGAAACGGTGAGGAACAATACCACAGTTTCCATGGCAACACGTTCACTATGTCAGATATTACTCAATTTAGTTTTCGATTAAGTAAAGAAATCATTTCTACTCAAAAGTGGCAATTAAACTGAATGTCACTTTGGGAATCATAATTAAAAGCCACTTGCGATTGTTGAAATAAATACCAACGGTGGTTGTTACCCCGGCAAGGTTACCACCTTGAAACTGATTATTCCTTCCTTAGTAAACCATTCTCTTTATTTTATTAAATCACAGCCATTTGACAATGATTACAAATGACACTTAATTTTTTATCCATTTATAGTTGCATTTAATTTCCTGTTACCACTTGAAGTTTACTGTTATCACTAGTCTTAGGTTATGCAGTGCATCTACCAGGCAAGTTCCTGAGAATGAGCTGTTACTATAGAAATGGTGAAGAAAATGCTGTAATTTGCAGCATGAATTAATGACAGAGCTGCTGTGATAGAGCATTAATCAACACCTTACACCACCATTTGCCCACACAAGCACCTGATTGTAATATTGGTTCCTCTCCCTTTATTAGCATATGACATCATCGATTCATTATTCCTTGGTCTATGAGTGATGCAATTTTATTTTAAAAATCTACTTAAAAAAAAATTGTATATTAAGAGTCTTACATCTAGAATCTGGCACTAAAACCTTATCGTCATTTTATCATATACATCTTATTACCAATTATAACCATTTATCTTCATCTGTTGTTCTGAGTTCTGTTCTGTCTGTCTGTCATCCTATCTGTCTGCCTGTCTCACATCCTGTCTGTCTGTCTGCCTGTCTCTCATTTTGTCTATCTGCATGTCTCTCATTTTGCTGTCAGTCTGTCTCTTATTCTGTCTGTCTCATATTCTGTCTGTCTGTCTCTCATCTTGTCTGTCTGTCTGCCTGTGTGTCTGTCTCTTATCCTGTCTGTCTTTCATCCTATCTGTCTGTCTCATATCCTGACTGTCTGTCTGACTGCCTGTTTGTCTGTCTGTCTCTACTCCTGTCTGCCTGTCTGTCTCTTATCCTGTTTGTCTGTCTGCCTGTCTGTTTCTCATCCTGTCTGCCTTCCAATCTGTCTCTCATCCTGTCTGTCTGCCACCTGTCTGTCTGTTTCTCACCCTGTCTGTGTGTCTCTCACCTTTTACGTCTGTCTGTCGCTCCAGATTGCAGGTTATGCTCTGTCAGTAAGAGCTCTGGACAGCGGAACTCCCTCCATGTCTTCAACTGTGATCGTTAACATTGACATCTCTGACATCAACGACAACCCACCCACTTTTTCTCCAGCCAATCACACTGCAGTTATTCAGGTACACCCAATGAGCAACACGCAAATAGATCAGTGTATACAAATATTACAAATATTCAGCATTTGATTATGATTCGTACTGTCTGACAGGAGAATAAGCCGATTGGGACGAGCATCTTGCAGCTGTCAGTCACTGATAAAGACGCCGCCCACAACGGCCTGCCTTTTCACTATCGCATCCTGTCAGGAAATGAAGGGGTGTGGTTTTCATTGGACAGGGAGGGGCTTATAACCTCCAATCAGATGTTCCGCAGGACTGAAAGAACGGAGTATGTCATTCAGGTTGAGGTGAGAACAAGACTTTTAGTTTGGTGCTAAAATAATCCTGAAAACTATATCTGTTGACACAATGTTAGCCTAGCAGGCAGAATCCGTATATCCTAACTATGCTAGTATTTCAAACTCAGGTACTTTGGTTTTTGTCACTAATTTATCTTGAACAACCTCCAGGTCCATGACTCCGGCAGGCCACCTTTGTCGTCGACGACACTCGTGCACATACGTGTGATCGAGGAGAGCGTGCACATGCCTGTAGCTTCTCCGCTACACGTCCACATTGTCACGGTGGAGGATGAGTTCCCAGGAGGCGTGATTGGACAGATTCATGCCACGGATCAGGACGCTTTCGATATCCTCACCTACGGACACACGCACCAACAGAACAGCCTGTTTAAGGTGTGTGTTACATCTGTCAGTCTTTCCTGTTATTGGTTATATTTTAAATACTGTATATTTTATTAAAAGCCTCCATCTTTCTCGCTGCCTCAGGTGAACCCACGTGACGGACGCATCATCGCCCTTTCCGGTCTGGACGCGGGTCGCTACTCTCTGAACGCCACGGTGACAGACGGTCGTTTCTCTGTGAGCGTGCCAGTAAGCGTGCACGTGGAGTGGGCGTCAGCTTCTATGCTGCGCCATGCTGTCACAGTACGCTTTGAGCGTGTCTCACCACATGACTTTGTCTCACGCCACCTCACTGGCGTCCGCCGCGCCATCGCCGACGCCATGGGAACAGGGACGTCAGATGCCCTGCATGTCCTCAGTGTGCAGCCGGTGGAGACCACAGGGCAGCTCGACCTCCTATTGGCTGTGGAGACTCCAGGGGGTGGTGGCTACCTGGCAGCAGCACTGGTAAGCCAGAAGCTGAGTGCAGCACGGCGGCGGCTCGAACAGGTCCTGCGCGTTTCTGCTGTTCTGGATAAGAACTGTTCAGGACTGGAGTGCGGAGAGGCACGCTGTGAACAGACCATCATGCTCGACACACACGCACTGCTTACTTACACCACCAGCACCAGCAGCTTCGTCTCACCACGGTTTCAACGGAGCGCACGTTGCGTCTGCACTGGTGAGCCACTGATACGAAGCCTTGCAAAACTATTCACCCCTCTCCCTAGACAGGGGATTAACCTGAAAACACAAAGTAAGAAGCAAGATGCTACCACTACCATGCTTCACTGTGGGTATGGCATTCACTGGGTGATTATTTAGGGGTATCTTTCCAACAGGGGTAAATACTTCTGTAACTATTTACAATTATGATTACTATTACTGTATTACTTATTAGCAGTTGTGCGTGTGTTCAGGTAATATGGATATTGGACTTGAAGCCTGCCAAGCACTATCTTGAAATCTTGCTATCTCTCTCTCTCTCTCTCTCTCTCTCTCTCTCTCTCTCTCTCTCTCTCTATCTCTCTATCTCTCTCTCTCTATCTCTCTCTCTATGAGACAGATGGCAGGTGTTCTGCAGTGTTAGAGGTGTGTGAGGATGTGGTCTGTCCCGATGACATGCAGTGTGTGAAGACAGACAACAGCAGAGGACCGTATGCCTGCCAGTGCCCACCAGGGAAACTGGGAGAGTGTGCAGGTGTGTGTGTGTGTGTTTATGTGCACGTTAATGCATTTTTGTTCATGTGTGAGTCTGTGTTCCTACTAATTCCTGTGTGTATTTTAAGTTTCTCAAACAACAGACAACTTTAGGTTTCGAGTAAGGAATTTGAGAGAGATGTTTAGTAAAAGTGTGTCTATGTGTGTGTCTGTGTGTGTGTGCACATGCCCAGGTCACACCTCTCTGAGTTTCTACGGCAACAGTTATATAAAGTACCACGTGATTGACAGCTGGAAGAACGATGAGGTGAAACTGCAGCTCCGCATCAGAACACTGCAGAGAAGCGGAGTCATCCTGTACACACACCCCGCCCCCTGTGCCATGCTGAGGGTACACACACACACACACACACACACACACAGAAACTTAAGTCAGCATATTTTACTTCCTGAATACTGTTTAATTGCTTGTCACTTTAAGCCCTACTTCTGTGTGTGTGTGTGTGTGTGTGTGTGTGTGTGTGTGTGTCTGTTTGATTGACAGATGGAGGACGGATGTCTCCAGCTACAGTTAGGCTGCTCTGAAGGTGGTGGAGTACTCGCCATCACCAGCCGCCCAATCAGTGATGGTCGTTGGCATCACGTAACTCTTGAGTTAGGTCGAAACTCCACCTTCCTCTCATTAGATGACTGGACACAGCAGGCCCCGCCCACTCCCCGGCTCCCCGGCTCGGATTGGTCTATTTCAATGGGGGCGCAGCTTAGTGATGGTTTCCAGGGCTGCCTGGACTCGTTGGCTCTGAACAATGACGAGCTGCCACTGCACAACAAACAGGCACCAGGAGCGACACACTCACGCACACACACACATGTGGAGGTGACAGCGCTGGGTGAGGTGACGCTCGGATGTGTGCTTCACCACGATCCATGTGCACACCAACCCTGCGCCCATGGAGCCGCCTGCACCAGCCTGCCAAATGGAGGTGGGTGTGTGTGTGTGTGTGTGTGTGTGTGCGTGTGTGTGTGTGTGTGTGTGTGTGTGTGTGTATTGCTATTACATTTTAGTGGAGTCCAAGTGTTATCACAAAGATAGGAATAGCTGACTGTTGTGGCGACATTTGGCCAGTCCCCATAAAGGAAACTACTGTTTTACTAAAAATACAGTTTTTATTTTAAAATTAACTAAAAGAGGCAAAGTGTTTCCCTTTACTGAGGTCAAGTTTAGAGTTAAAGTTTAGGTTAAGTTTAGAGTTGGTTTAGGTGTAGCATAGCGTTATGTAATAATTTCATCAATGGAAGGTTCTCATAAGGACAAGACCTGCGTGTGTGTGTGTGTGTGTGTGTGTGTGTGTGTGTGTGTGTGTGTGTGTGTGTGTGTGTGTGTGAAGCCATGGATTACAAGGATAGTCATTACAAGTACATTGTAATGACTAGTGTCATTACAGGGATTGGAATATCTGATTGTTTCGACCTGGTGGGGACATTTTCCTGGCCCTTATTAAGGAAAAGAAATTGAGCAGAATATACAGATTCTATTAAATACAAATGAAAGAGCAGAAGTGTTTCCTTTTACTGAGGATATGTTTAGACTTAGTATTAGTATTAAGTGTTAATTACCTTTATTGAGACTTTTAATAATGAAAGATCCTTACTGGGACCTGACAGGTCCTCATAAGTAAGACGTGTGTGTGTGTGTTTTATTGACCTGAAATATTTAGTATTGAAATGTTAATGAATCTTAATTAGTAACTAATTACATGTTTTACTATTATTATTATTATTATTATTATTATTATTATATAATATATATATATAATATATATAATATATGATAATAACCAAATAAATTAACTCAATGTTAATTAATTAATGTTAAATAATTAACTAAATTAAGAAAATCGTGAAGCAGTACCTAATACCTTTATGACAAACCTCTAAACCCCAGCTGTACTCCAAGATGTCCTCTTTTTCACTGCATATGCTCCTATAACGTTATGCTGTAGTAACGTTGTATATGTTGTAGTAGCGTTGTATATGTTGTGGTAACGTTGTATATGTTGTAGTAGCTTTGTATATGCTGTAGTAATGTTGTATATGTTGTAGTGATGTTGTATATGTTGTAGTAACATTGTATATGCTGTAGTAACGTTGTATATGCTGTAGTAGCGTTATATACGCTGTAGTAATGTTGTATATGTTGTAGTGATGTTGTATATGTTGTAGTAACGTTGTATATGTTGTAGTAACGTTGTATATGCTGTAGTAACGTTGTATATGCTGTAGTAGCGTTATATACGCTGTAGTAACGTTGTATATGTTGTAGTGACGTTGTATATGTTGTATATGCTGTAGTAACGTTGTATATGTTGTAGTGATGTATATGTTGTAGTAGCGTTGTATATGTTGTAGCGACGTATATGTTGTAGTAGCGTTGTATATGTTGTGGTGACATTGAATATGTTGTAGTAGTGTTGTATATGTTGTAGTAACATTGTATATGTTGTAGTGGCATTGTATATGCTGTAGTAACGTTATATATGTTGTAGTGATGTATATGTTGTAATAGTGTTGTATATGCTGTAGTAACGTTGTATATGCTGTAGTAATGTTGTACATGTTGTAGTAGCATTGTATATGCTGTCGTAGCATTGTATATGTTGTAGTGATGTTGTATATGTTGTAGTAGCATTGTATATGCTGTAGTAGCGTTGTATATGTTGTAGTAACGTTGTATATGTTGTAGTAATGTTGTATATGTTGTAGTAGCGTTGTATATGCTGTAGTAACGTTGTATATGTTGTAGTAGCGTTGTATATGCTGTAGTAACATTGTATATGTTGTAGTAGCATTGTATATGCTGTAGTAACATTGTATATGTTTTAGTGACGTTGTATATGCTGTAGTAACATTGTATATGCTGTAGTAGCATTCTATACACTGTAGTAACGTTGTATATGTTGTAGGAGCGTTGTATACACTGTAGTAACGTATATGTTGTAGAAGCGTTGTATATGTTGTAGTAACGTTGTATATGTTGTAGTTATGTTGTAGTGACGTATATGTTGTAGTAACGTTGTATATGTTGTAGTAACGTTGTATATGTTGTAGTAACGTTGTATATGTTGTAGTAACGTTGTATATGTTGTAGTAACGTTGTATATGTTGTAGTAACGTTGTATATGTTTTAGTGACGTTGTATATGTTATAGTAGCATTGTATATGCTGTAGTAACATTGTATATGTTTTAGTGACGTTGTATATGTTGTAGTAGCATTGTATATGCTATAGGAACGTTGTATATGTTGTAGTAGCATTGTATATGTTGTAGTAGCGTTGTATATGTTGTAGTAGTGTTGTATATGCTGTAGTAGCCTTGTATATGTTGTAGTAGCATTGTATATGTTGTAATAACGTATATGTTGTAGAAGCGTTGTATATGTTGTAGTAACGTTGTATATGTTATAGTGACATTATATATGTTGTAGTTATGTTGTAGTGACGTATATGTTGTAGTGACGTTGTATATGTTGTTGTAACATTGTATATGTTGTAGTGACATTGTATATATTGTTGTAGCATTGTATATGTTATAGTGACATTGTATATGTTGTAGTAGCATTGTATATGCTGTAGTAACGTTGTATATGTTGTAATAACGTTGTATATGCTGTAGTAACGTTGTATTTGTTGTAGTGACGTTGTATATGCTGTATGTGTTGTGCTGGTATTCAGTTAGATGTGTTCAGGTGTTCAGTGAGAGACTAAAAGCTCACTTTTTCCAGACACAGTGGGTGTTAATGGTTTTCTACCCTTCAGTGTCAATCTCTGAGCACAGCTCTGCACAAACTCCCAGCTAACTGGCTGACAGCTGTGATTATTGTATCAGCTACGAATTTTCATTGTGTGTGTGTGTGAGTGAGTGAGTGAGAGAGAGTAATTACTGCATAATTACTCAGCAGTCGTTTTCAGGGGACACCATTATTCTCCTTGCCGGCATATAATTAAAGCACACCACTTGTCCAGCTGTGTGTGTGAGTGTGTGTGTTTATGTGTGTGTGTGTGTGAGTGATTTCCTGATGATTAGAGTGTTTGTTCTCTCTCTCTCTCTCTCTCTCTCTCTCTCAGGTTTCTCATGTAACTGTGGTCCTCTGTACACTGGGCGGCGCTGCGAGACCGAGATCGGTGTGTGTGCACCGAACCCGTGCCGAAACGGTGGAGTGTGTAAACCCATCGGCAATGCCTTCATCTGCAGCTGCAAGAGGGGATACACCGGAATCACGTTAGTGCACACACATTTCAAACACCTAATTAAATAATCAAATAGAAATGATATAAATGACATAAACGATGCATATGTATGTGTTGATGCTGGTGTACATCGTGTATTAAGAGCTTATGAATGCTGTAATAATGATGTATTACTGATGGAATAATGGTTTATTAATGGTGCATTAGTGGTGTTTATGGAGGTATTAATGGTATGATGAAATCCTGGAAACACTGAGGGTGATGCAACACACACTATCACCAGGAGAGGGAGTCATTGATCTATCTATTTCTATTTCCCCTTCTTATCCATGTCTCTCTCTCTCTCTGCCTCTCTGTCTAACTCAGTGTTTTGTTTGATTCATGACTCTCACACACACACACACACACACACACACACACACACACACATACACATACAAATCTCTAGTTTTTTATTCATTGGATTTAGTTGCCAGCCCCCTCTATCACTGACACACGCACACACAGCCCGATTTAATTAAAGTACACACACACACACACACACGGTCTTACATTTCTTTGATGTGCTTTGAAGAATAAAATTGTAGCAGCACAGTTGAGAGCAGTGAAAAATGAATGTGACAGGTCAAAGAAATCGAATTCATACGCTCTCATGCATAAGACCAAGCATACGTGTGTGTGTATACTAATGTAGGTTTCCTATGTTTATTTCAAAATAGTGTCCTGATCTAATCAATATAATTTATCTAAATACACATGACCAATATCCTGTCTGTGTGTGTGTGTGTGTGTGTGTGTGTGTGTGTGTGTGTATTCTGCAGGTGTGACGAGGATGTAAATGAGTGTGAACGTGGTGAGCGCTGCGAGGGCGGCGCCTCCTGCGTTAACACCTTTGGGTCCTTCTACTGCAACTGCACCACACCAGGCTTTGTGGGTGGAGCCTGTGCCATCCGTCCTGTCCTGGTCCCTGATATGCGCTCAGGCCCTGCCTACTTTGGGCGGGAGGAGCTAATCGGTGTGGCGGTGGTGCTGTTCCTGATCATGGCGCTTGTGTTCCTGTTTGTCGCCTTCAGAAAGAAAGTGTTTCAGAAGAGCTACTCACGCAACGACCTTTCACTCATCCAGGACCCGGCCACCGCTGCACTGCTGCACAAAGCCAATGGACACTTCCCGCCCCTTCAGTGTGGCACTGGAGACCCAATCAGCCTCTACACTGAGGGTGGGCGTGGCTTATTATCTGGGGAACCCATCGGTCTTTACACAGAGGGTGGGCGAAGCTTAACAGGGCCACCCCAGGTCCCAGTGAGACCGATGGCATACACACCGTGCTTTGGGACTTTGGAAAAAAGGGGTGGTGACAGAAAAGGGGTGGAGCTAACTGAGATGAGCACATTCAGACAGGGGGCAGAGTCACCGAGAGTGGTGGGCAGTATGACACGGAGGGGCGTGGCCGTGTGCAGTGTAGCACCCAACCGATCTGAGTGTGACTCACCGAGCAACAAGAGAAGCTGGGAGGATGACGATGGTGAGAGATACAGGATTGGTTTGGTGTGTGTGTGTGTGTGTGTGTGTGCGCGTGTGTACTTCCTGACCTCCTAACCATGGCAAATCTGCATACCGGTGGCTTTTGTCTCCCCTCACAGTCAGAGCTGCAGTGATTTGTCCCACTTTTATATGTGCAGTGTTCCAATCAGAAGGTAGCTGCTTAGAGGGGCTGGAATTTTTGGGAAGACTTTATCCTGACATAATGATTTGATCTCTTCTTTCTTCTTTCTTCTTTCTTTCTTCTTCTTTCTTTCTTTCTTTCTTTCTTTCTTCTTTCTCTTCTTTCTTTCTTTCTTTCTTTCTTCTTCTTTCTTTCTTTCTTTCTTTCTTTCTTTCTTTCTTTCTTTCTTTCTTTCTTTCTTTCTTTCTTTCTTTCTTTCTTTCTTCTTCTTTCTCTTCTTTCTTTCTTTCTTTCTTTCTTTCTTTCTTTCTTTCTTTCTTTCCTTTCCTTTCCTTTCCTTCTTCTTCTCTTCCTTCCTTCTTCCTTCCTTCCTTCCTTCCTTCCTTCCTTCCTTCCCTTCCTTCCTGCCTTCCTTCCTTTCTACCTTTTATTCTTTCTATTCCACTGTATGATTTAATTGGTTTTGTGATTTAATTGGACTTTTGAGATTTGTCCAAGTCTCAGCCTGAAGCCTGCTATTAACTGAACAATTAAATAAAAGGGTTTTTTTTAAATTGGTGATGTCCTCGACTCAGCCTGGACTCCAGAAATGTGTGTGTTTTGTCAGAATAACATTGAGAGAGAGAGAGAGAGAGAGAGAGAGAGAGAGAGAGAGAGAGAGAGAAAGAAGGAAAAAAAAAATAAGTTGAAACAAGATGATTGAATTGTCACTTTAAAATTGTCTTCTCAGTGTGACATTCATGAATGTGTGTGTGTGTGTGTGTGCTTGTGTGTGTCTCTTTATTTCTCTATTCAGGATATAGGAAACATAACCTACGAATGATTGAGTCTTAAGTGTCTGATTTTTGATTTCTGATGTTTACAGGGAAAATGGACATGCATGAGGAGGTCATGTGTTTTTCAGGCAGCAACAAAGGAAGCAACTCTGAGGTTCAGTCACTGAGCTCCTTCCAATCAGACTCCTGTGATGACAATGGTAAGCCCCGCCCACCTCCCTGGCTCTCCATGGCAGTGTGAAGAGCGTGTGTGTATAGAGTGAGTGTGTGTGTAGAGTGGGCATGTAGAGAGTGTGAAGAGTGTATATGTGTGTATATCATTTTCAGCATCACTACTCAAATGGTGAATAATCAGACCATTAATTCAGAGTGTGTGTGTGTGTGTGTGTGTGAAAGAGTTCATAATCTGCACTTTTTGGAATGATGACATACTCCAGCCCTCATTTGTCACAGCTTAGGTCATCATCAGCCAATCAAAACACAGAAGCATCTGCAGTGGACCCATGCGAGCTTTGGATTTATGCATATAATAAACACGATGAAATTCCACTGTGAATGACTGACTTTGTATGTATGTGTATGACTTTCGAGTGTGTGTGTGTGTGTGTATGCTCAAGTTTCTCATCACTCTCCATTTCTCTCTCCAAGCTTCTATAGTGACGGTCATTCGACTCGTCAACGATGCAGTTGACACGATCGAAAATGAAGGTAGCTTCAGACCATATGTGTACACAAACACACACGCACACACACACACACACACACACACACACACACAAACAAAAGGGGTGTGTAAAATGAATTAATGCATTTATACTGTATAGCACAGTGACTTGTGGAGTGTGTGTGTGTGTGTGTGTGTTAGTCAGTCATCTGGATTAGTGTCTGCTTTCTCTGACTCATCAAAAAACTGGCCAGGGCACAAACACACACACACACTTAGTACCAAATATACTCATTTTGCTTGTTTGAACTCGTTATGTTCAGTTTCATATCTCGTGTGTCAACCTGAAATCAGATGCACACGTGACTAACAAAAAATTATTCACACTTTCTGACCATTGTGGCAATTTTAATCACCGTAGACAGAAAATAAAAACAATTTTTATTTTTCACAGCCGTGGTCTGGACCTTATTTCCGTGTTTTGAGCACATAAGCGTCACGTATTCGTTGAAAAAAACCAAAAGTACATCTGAGAAAAAAATAAAAGAGCTACAAACACGGCTCCGGGTTTTATTCATTATCCAGATCGAGTCCTGCATTTAATAAAACACTTTGTTCGACTCTGCAGTGTGATGTCGGCCGGTGCGTGCGAAAGCTTTATAAAGCGCTTTAAAAACACAGGCTGCATTTAATCAGATAATTCTGATGTTTTTCTGATCTCTAAAATCTGCTCGCATCTAAATCTGATTCTTTTGTTCGTTCTTATGCGCCAGTGATTTTGTGATTTATTGTTTGGTGCCTAAACAATAGAAATGAATCCTGGAGTTTAGACAGTTGGAGATGTAATAAACTTTCTGTTTATTACATTTAATAAGCAATCTGTAATGGAGGAAACAAATATCTAGAAAACTACAGATCGGCTATGAGATTTATTGTCATTTCTGAAAGAAAGCAAAAGCCAGAATAGAAGCCGTTTCCTTTTTGGGGTCGCCACAGCAGACCAACAGTTTTATGCCAGATGCCCTTCCTGACGCAACCCTCCCATTTTTCTAAGCTTGGGCGAGAAACCTACAACTGAGCCACCAATGCCCCTAAAGCAAAAGCCAGAATAAAGAAAAAAAAAATTTTTTAATTAAATGTAAAATTTAAAGAAAAAATAGAAACACCGCAGTGGAAACAACAGAAATTCTCTAAGTGAATATTTAGAAGAATTCACTGGTTTCACTGGTAGATTATGGGGTTGTTGCATATTTATTTGAATATTAATGATGATAAACTATATCGAAGTAATGCGATAACTAAAAACAATTGGTTAAGCCGAACAGCAACAAAATGCAACTTTAGAAATGACGAGATTTTAAGTCAAAATTGTTTTATATTTTAAATATATTTTTTCCTCAAAATGAAAAAAATTCAAAAATATGCCACCATTATTAAGTCAAAATTTTGACATATTTTTGATTTTTTTTATTTTGTTTTTCTCATCTGAAAATATTTCCATCTTAAATGAATTCACTCAAAAATCAAAAATTTCATGTCGACTCTTCAATCCACTCTTACCTGAAAGACTGCAAAGGATCCAGAATTGCTCAGAAATTTTCGAAAAAGAGCCACATGCTGTATAAAGGCTCGAATACGAGTCTCTGTCGTTGTTTGTTTCGTACCAAGGATCGATTATTTGTGGAGTGACAGAAAGTTAGGTTCGTCTGTTCTGCAAAGTGAACCGGAGGTCGAGTGAAGAGAAGTTGTTCGATGTTGTATAGAAGCGTTATTAGAATTACTCACACTTACATGCGGGATAAACCACTTTCTGTAAAGCCATGTTCCACTCAGTGCTCTGTGAATCTTAAAGTGTATCGTTTCCCAGAATTCCCTCTGTCCCTCGTCGCTGTGATCCATTAGTTGCTCTGTGAAAATGATGGAGCTCGTTTTCCCAGTAAATAAGAAAATCGGGATCTAAAACACGAGTAAGATTCCTTAAAGCAGCGCAGGAGTTCGGCTTGGTGCTGATCCATTTTCAGCCAAATATATAATTCGATTAGAAACGACAAAACTAAAAGAATCAGCTGCTCATTTGGAAATATTGTAAAAAAAAAAAAAATAATAATTTTTTTTTGTTAAAGATTGTTTAATTTATATTTTAACATTAACAAAGTTAGTTAGTAAAGTTAAGACGCTTTGCACACAAACAGCATGTGAGATGTGTTATAAATCATTTTTGAACTTTAAGGAAAAAAGTGAGTGAAAATGACATTTTAAGAACTAGTCGTGTTTCCATGGTAACGAGTTACATGGGATGTTTGTTTAGGGAAGACTTCGGGTGAGCAGTTTGTATCAGTCAAAGGTAACTGTGTGAGGGTGTGTGTGTGAGTGTGTGTGTTTATATATAAATGAGTGTTAAAGATTTTTCTAGTCTAGTCAAAAGTCAGATGGGGGGATGACACACACACACACACACACAGTGAGCATTGTGCTGATCAACCCTTCTGTCTCTCCTCTAACTGCCAGTCTCCGTTATGGATCAAGGTCAAACCTACAGCAGAGGTGAATGTCTCTCACCCTCCCTCTCTCACCCTCCCTCTCACCCTATCTCAACCTCTCTCTCTCACTCTCTCTCACCCTATCTCACCATCTCTCACCCTATCTCACCCTCTCTCACCCTCTTTCTCACCCTATCTCACCCTCTCTCACTCTCTCTCACCCTATCACAACCTCTCTCTCGCCCTCTCTCTCATGCTCTCTCACTCTATCACAACCTCTCTCTCACCCTCTCTCTCACCCTCTCTCTCACCCTCTCTCACCCTCTCTCTCACCCTCTCTCACCCTCTCTCACCCTATCACAACCTCTCTCTCGCCCTCTCTCTCATGCTCTCTCACCCTATCTCAACCTCTCTCTCACCCTCTCTCTCACCCTCTCTCACCCTCTCTCACCCTATCACAACCTCTCTCTTGCCCTCTCTCTCATGCTCTCTCACCCTATCTCAACCTCTCTCTCACCCTCTCTCTCACCCTCTCTCACTCTCTCTCACCCTATCACAACCTCTCTCTCGCCCTCTCTCTCATGCTCTCTCACCCTCTCTCACCCTCTCTCTCACCCTCTCTCTCACCCTCTCTCTCACCCTCTCTTGCCCTCTCTCACCCTCTCTTGCCCTCCCTCTCACCCTCTCTCTCACCCTCTCTCTTGCCCTCTCTCACTATCTCTCAACCCCTCTCTCTCACCCTCTCTCACCCTCTCTCTCACCCTCTCTCACTATCTCTCAACCCCTCTCTCTCACCCTCTCTCTTGCCCTCTCTCACCCTCTCTCTCACCCTCTCTCGCCCTCTCTCAACCCCTCTCTCTCACCCTCTCTCACCCTCTCTCTCACCCTCTCTCACTATCTCTCAACCCCTCTCTCTCACCCTCTCTCTTGCCCTCTCTCACCCTCTCTCTCACCCTCTCTCAACCTCTCTCTCACCCTCTCGCCCGCTTGCTCACTCTCTTACCCTCTCACTCCCTTCCCTTTGGTTTTGTACTGCTGACTGAATGCTCTGGTGCATTCTGGGAAATGTCAAGTTGCTTGTGATTCTCTGTTTTAAACAAGCTCTTTCCTCATCTCTCTTCTCTTACTGTCTGTGTGTTTGTCGTGGATGTTCTCTGGTTGATCCGGAATTGGATGTATACCGTGTGTGTGTGTGTGTGTCCCTGCGCTTCTGTGTATCCACACATTGCTGCATGTGTTTTCTTTGTTTTTTTTTGTTTGTTTTTTTTACAGAATGTGACCCTTTGACCTCATGACCTCATGGCTGTTCCACAGGCATGTCCCACCCCCTGCTGTTGCACGCTGTGAAATGCTGCATGTCCGAACCCTAATGTTTGCAAAACAGTTTGTTTCATCTGATCTGACTGGCTGTTCTGTCTCCACAGCGTACCATTGGGACACTTCTGATTGGCTCCCGGCGACGAGGCTCTCCGACATTGAGGAAGCGACGCCAGCAGACGTGGGCGTGGCTTTGGAGTCGGACTACTATTTAGGCGGTTTTGACGTTGACAGCGAGTACCCGCCCCCTCAGGAGGAGGAGTTTGTGTCACGTGACCGACTGCCACCACGCCTTCCTGGAGAAGATTACCTGCCAGATGCTGCACCTGTCAGTCAACCCATATCCACAGCGAGTACACTGACCAGATCCCGCCCACACTTCCACCCGAGCCAGTATCTTCCTCCTCATCAGCTGCCGCTTGGATCCGAGGGGGCGGAGCTGAGTGTTTTCGGGAGCGGCGATGAGCAGCTATCAATCAAAACGTCCTCCGTGTCCGATGTCTCCACCCCCTTTGGGTTCGAGGATTCCGAAACTGGAGGAAGTTTGGATAGTTTGGAGGAAGGACAGATGCAGCCATACACACAACAGACTGAAGTGTGATTTCTCCCAGTACACACACACACACACACACACACAAACACACACAAAGACTGAAGCTCTCAAACAGGAAGTCATGCACACATTAGGGAATCGTGTAACGCAGATGAACAGAGACATTTGTGACAAATCTCTTGCTTATGTTGTGCTCCCTGTGTGTGTGTGTGTGTGTGTGTGTGTGTGTGTGAGAGGGAGAGAGAGAGAGAGAGAGTCAGTGGACTTTTGTACAGCCAAACAGCACAAATCATCCAACATTCTTAAATCGGATGTCTCAGTTCTTTATCGCTTTGTGTTTTTGTTATTGTTTTTTTTTTTGCACAAAAATTGCCAGAGTTCAGCATACAATGAAATAATAGATCAGATTTTATCTCTCTTTCTGTCTCACTCTCTGTCCATCCCTCTGTCTTACTCTCGCCTTCTGTCTCTCTTTGCTGCAGGGTGAAATGTTACTCTGTCCAACATCACTGGGATGCTGAGTGTGTGTGTGTGTGTGTCTGTGTGTATGAGAGAGAGAGAGAGACAGACAGACAGAGTGGGAGCATCACTCACTTGTAAGTTTCTGTAAGATATTAAGACTGTATTGTTTCATTCATTTGTATATCGGAAAGCCATATTGTTAGCATCTGAGTGTGTGTGTGTGTGTGTGTGTGTGTGTGTGTGTGTGTGTGCACAAACAAAGCAAAAAAGTCTTATTCCACATTGCAGGCCATGTATATATTAAGTGCGATGCACAGTGTAAGAGCTTGAAAATGAAAAAGCCCGAATGGAAAAAATGGAAATCATTGTGGAGAAGTGGAAAAAAAGATAAATGTTAAAAAAGAAAAGAAAAAAGGGTTTTGTGAAAGAAATGGAAGCCCTAAGTCTGCATTTTTTTATTTTTTTTTTTTAAGAGAAGTAGAGAAATAGAGAAGGAAAAAGGGAAAAGAGAAAAGGGGTAGAAAAGAAAAGATGGATAGGAAAGTAAGTCAAAGAAAGAAAGAGAAAACTGCCAAGTCATCAAACCAAAAAAGTGAAGGAGGGAAAGAGTGTGGAAAAAATTTGTAAAGAAAATTCATATTTGAGATATTTTTTGTTCTGTTTTATCTCCAAAACACACCTGAGCAAAGAACTGTGTTTGGGGGGGTGTTAGTTACCTGCCTCAGGTGAGACAGCAGACCAATCATGTCCAGAAAGACCAGCCTCTATGATGATGACATCATCAAACAGGCCTGAGAGCTGCTGAGTGGCCGAACAAACCCAAAGACAAAAATTAAGGAAAGATGCTGAAAATGTAAAGTAAAAAAAAATGTTTTGGTGAATTAAAATTTATTTTAGCAAAATATTTTTTTTTCTGTTTCAAACAAAAGATGTTTTCCTGTTTTTTGTTTTGTGTTTTTAATTGCCTTTTGGAACTTTTTGAAAACACACCTGAGAGCTGCCAAGTCACCAAACCAAAAAAAAAAAAAAATGGTTTTTGAGGGATTTGTGTTTCTTCTGTTTTAATTTTAACTCTAAGGCAAAATAAATGATGGAAAGGTGCATGGTGTGTTGGTGAAAATTAGCGAGGACAACAAGTTGAAATTTGGAAAACTAATTTTGGGTTGTGGCTTTGAATCGACATTTTTGAATATAAAAATGTTTAATTATCTGATTAAACATGAAAGACGACATAAAATTGTTCTTTTAGGTTTTTCTTGAAAATCCTGAAATTCTTTTCAGTTTTGAGTTGAAATGAATGCAGGTGATAACATCAAACACATCCACCAGAGACATAGAAATAAACCTTTTTCATTTCTAAAAAAATATATATATATATATATATATATATATATATATATATATATATATATATATATATATTATTTTTTTTTTTATTTTTTTTTTTTATAAACATTCTGGTGTCACAGTATGGCACGGTGGCTTATGTGGTTAGCACGTTTTTGTCTCACACCTCCAGCGTCCTGGGTTCGAGTTTCGTTCCCGCTCACTGTGTGTGTGGAGTTTGCATGTTCTCCCCGTGCTTGGTGGGTTTTCTCTGGGTACTCCGGTTTCCTCCCACACTCCAAAGACATGCTCCTAGGCTGATTGGAGTCTCTATATTGCCCATAGTGTGTGATTGCATGAGTGTGTGTGCCCTGAGATGGGTTGGCACTCTGTCCAGGGTGTATCCTGCCTTGATGCCCGATGACGCCTGAGATAGGCACAGGCTCCCCGTGACCCGATGATAGATCAGACAAGCGGTACAGACAATGGAAAAAAAAAGACGTCTATGGTTAACATCCTGTTTCAGGTGAGAGAAAAAAAAAGTAAGAAAACTGATAAAATCCTGAAACATTTAAGCATTTTTAGTTTCTTTTTCAATTCATTTTTGTAAAACTGAAATCAGCAGAATTTTTTTTATATCAACAAAATTTCTGGGGTTTTTTCTAGATATGATCGAAACATGAACACTGCACCTGCAAATCTTTGCTCAGGTGTGTTTTTAATATGAAAAAAACAAGGACTTTTCTGGATGGCATCTGGATGGTGTATGATGGAAATTTTTCTTTCCCTCAGGTGTGTTTAGAAGAAAACTTAAATTACCACCTAATAATAAAACCGTCTTTTTTTGGTTTGTTTTTCCTAATTTTAGTCTCCTGTCACAACTGAGACAAATACTGAACACTTTGCTGTTGCTCATGTTGCTCTGTGTGTGTGTTTGAAGGTGAAATAGGATAAAAGTGTCAGAAAATCAGCACAATTCCTGATCTCCACACCTGAGAGACCATAACACACTTTTCCTGTGAGAGATGTTGTACAGTGTATATAGCTTCTTCTGTTCGGTTCACTGAATACCGGATTTTATTTTTCTGTAGATATGAAATTGAATTGAGAGCAGGATAAGGACGAAGATCTCTCTCTCTCTCTCTTTTTCACACACAAACACACACACACACACACACGTTTGCAAAATTATTCTCAGTGTTTTGTTTGTTTGTTTGTTTAGAATCACATCTCTGTAGAATTGTCAGCTTCAGTTTACAGTTTATATAAAAAGGGAAATATTCTGGACTTCCTGTCTGCAGAGGAAGTGTATGCTTTTTTAATCGTTCTTCTCTACATGCTGTTCATCTTGTCAGTATTAAAAGAACTCTAATCTTTAAAGAAAAAAAAGAAAAGTGTATAAACTTGCATTTTTTAACGTCTCAGTTTGTTTTTTAATCAATGCAGAAATTAAAAATAATCTTGAGAAATTTAATACGCCTGACGGATTTTTTGTGTGTTTGTGTGTGTGTGGGTGTGTGTTGGTTTCTAAAAATAATTTATAGAATGAATGTACAAAAAAATCTTTAAATCACCATAAAAGTGATTTGACTGTAAAAGCTAATATCAAAGTATGGCTGGCTTTTGGTGGCTTAGTGGTTAGCACGCTTGCCTCACACCTCCAGGGTGCAGGGGTTCGATTCCCGCCTCCGCTGTGTGTGTGTGTGTGTGTGTGTGTGTGTGTGTGCAGTTTGCATGTTCTCCCAGTGCCTCGGGGGTTTCCTCCCCCAGTCCAAAGACATGCATGATAGGTTGATTGGCATCTCTAAATTGTCCGTTATGTGTGTGTGTGCCCTGCGATGGGTTGGCACTCCATCCGGGGTGTATCCTGCCTTGATGCCCAATGATGCCTGAGATAGGCACAGGCTCCCCGTGACCCGAGTGTAGATCGGATAAGCGGTAGACAATGAATGTGTATATATATATAATTATTTTTCATTTAAAATATTTTCTGTATACTGTTTATTAAGAAGTTAGTGTTCTATATAGTATATTAGTGTTCATATATAGTTTATAGTGTAGTGTATATATATGTATAGTTTTATGTCCAGGATAGTGCATTTTCCTGGACACTTCCTTTAGGGAACGCCATCATGAAGTGGAGTCATTGGTACGTGTCAAATTAACAACCACATGAACTCCAGGACCCGAGGTTTCTCAGCAGAACGTCACCCAGAGAATCACAAAGGCTCAACTGGCTTAACTTCTTCCCATAGTGCATCCTGGTACCTGGTCATGGTGTCAAAGAAAACATCATTCATCAGGCCAGGCCTGCTTTGTCCAGTGATTCAGTTCTGATGCTCATGTGCCCATTGTACGAGCTCTGGGTGGTGCAGAGGCGGTGGCATGGCACTCTGCAGCTACAACACTGGGGATGTGGTAGCTTAGTGGTTAAGGTGTTGGACTACTAATCAGAAGATTATGAGATTGAATACTTCCTTGCTCAAGCACTGACTCTTCTCATTCTGCCTCTTATGTTCCCCACTGACAGGTGCCATTGTAATGAGATAATCAATGATCATCATTGTCACCGATGTTAATGCTGTGTGTATGTATGTATGTGTAACACAGGAGGTTTAGATATCCAGAATCAATTAGCAAAATGTCAGATTTGCCTCCGGTGTCCCTTAAAAAAAGTTGTTCAGAAACCACTAATCATTAAGAAACATGTTTAGAAGGTAAAAGACAGGAAGTGACCTGAGGCAGAAGAGGTTTTTTTGTTTGTTTTCAATCGATCTTGTTTTGAGAATAGATTTTTCTGGAATAGATGTTAATATGAAGGACATGTTAGAGCTCTTTGCCTGAGGAAAGTTTCCAAATTAATAGGTTTAAGAAACGAGATTAGGAAAGAGATGAGTGAGAAAAAAATTAAAAAAATGTACAGATTTTTATGTTCATTCGTTTATCTTCAGCGAGCTGGTCTGGTTTTGTTTCGTAATTCAATTAAAATGTTCGTTTCTTATTAACGTTTGACTAAACAGCACTTTGTTTAGATTTATACATATACAGCATTACAGCTTGATTTGTTTCTATATGATTTTAAAAAAAAGAAATGAAAACCTGTTTCACAAACAAAAAGTCTGCGTATGTCAAGATTTCAAGGAGATGAGGTTTTGCTGAGGGATACTTCGCATTGTGTTGAAGCAACAAGAGAAAAATCTAACATACCTTTCTTTGTTTTTTGTTTATTATTAAAAGCTTTAGTCACAATAAAACAAGAAGTAGTAGGCAGGACCAGTGTGGACTTAAATCCACAACATTAATCCACGACATATATCATTCAAATTTTACCATTTATTTATTGTATTATTATATCGTCCCTTCTGAATCTGTGTGTGTGGGTTTATTGTGTGTATCTCTCCAGAATAAATTCAGAGATAATCTGTCTTAAATCTCATCACGTCCACACTCCACACTCAAGCTTTCATTATGGCCCCAGTGTTATTGAGATCGTGGAGGACGTTCACCATCAATTTTAAGGCAACGTTTTCACCTGAATTGCCTCTCGTCTCAATCCCACCAAAAAGAGAAACGATAGAAATAGCAACCAGCATCAGTGCTTATTGCTTATCAGTGATCAGGGCGAAAATCAATAATTTCTTATACCAACTGTCCCAAAATTGCTATTGAATTATTATTTGTGGTTCAAATTGAATGCAAATACATTGGTTAGAAAGCTAATAAAATTCCCATTAATCCGATACAAATATTCAAAAATTGCTCTTCGTTAAGTTGACCATCTGCTCATGTGATTACCAGTGCCATATGTTTATTTTGCAACATCTTGTGTATTGTTTTCCCGAGTGTCATGACTGACGCGTGTGTTTTGAGGTTAAATACGAACTATGTTGGGTTTATGAATAATAATGAATTATAAATACAGTTTCTATAGGTGCAAACTTTATTTGCATATGACCTAGAAATTAGTTCCCAAAATCAGCCCAAAATATTTCCGCTTCCCAACCAGCTACAGCCAAAATGGTTATATTCTGAAAGCAGAGATTATGGCCTTTCTTTTGATGTAAAAATGATTTTTTATAAATTAACGCTTTGCAACTTGCATTGACGTCTACTTGCCTCCTGATCTTTTGACCCTGCACGGTGGCCTCAATTCGTGAGAGGGTCGAGACGCCATTTTGTGTAAGCTACTTTGTTGACATTGGCGATAAATCCATTCATTGAATCGAGGAAATGTAACGAGTGCGCACTGCATCGAATTATTCGGTAAGAAACTATTTTTTCTTAAAAAATATCGGCTCAAAAAAATTAAAGGAACACTTTGAAAACACATCAGATCTCAATGGGGAAAAATATCATGCTTGGTATCTATACTGATATGGACTGGGTAATATGTTAGGAACAAAAGGATGTCACATCGTTTGATGGAAATGAAAATTATCAAGCTACTGAGGGCTGAATTCAAAGACACCCCAAAAATCAAAGTGAAAAACTGATGCAGCAGGCTAGTCCATTTTGCTGAAATTCCACTGCAGCAACGCAAAATGGTACTCAGTAGTTTGTATGCCCCCACGTACATGACAACATCTCTTGCTTCTAATGAGATGACGGATGGTGTCCTGGTGTATTTCCTCTTAGATCTAGACAAGGGCATCACTGAGCTCCTGGACAGTCTGAAGTGCAACCTGGTGGCATCGGATGGACTGAAACATAATGTCCCAGAGGTGTTCTTTTAGATTTAGGTCAGGCGAGCGGGGGCCATTCAATGGTATCAATTCCTTCATCCTCCAGGAACTTCCTGTATACTCTCGCCACATGAGGCCGGGCATTGTCGTGCACCAGGAGGAATCCAGGAGGAACCCAGCGTACTACACCAACGGAGGGTCTGACAATGGGTCCAAGGATTTCATCCCAATACCTAATGGTAGTCAGGGTGCCATTGTCTAGCCTGTAGCCTGTCCCTTCATGGATATGCCTCCCCAGACCATCACTGACCCACCACCAAACCAGTCATGCTGAACGATGTTACAGGTAGTATAACATTCTCCAAAGCTTCTCCAGACCCTTTCATGTCTGTCACATGTGCTCAGGGTGAATCTGCTCTTATCTGTGAAAAGATACGGGTACCAGTGGCAGACCTGCCAATACTGGTGTTCAATAGCAAATGCCAATTGAGCTCCAGGGTGCTGGGCAGTGAGCACAGGGCCCACTAGAGGACATTGGGCCCTCAGCCCACCCTCATGAAGTCTGTTTCTGATTGTTTGGTCAGAGATATTCATACCAGTGGCCTGCTGGAGGTCATTTTGTAGGACTCTGGTAGTGCTCATCCTGTTCCTCCTTCCACAAAGGAGCAGATACCAGTCCTGCTGATGGGTTAAGAACCTTCTACGGCCCTGTTCAGCTTTCCTAGAGTAAATGCCTGTCTCCTGGAATCTCCTCCATGCTCTTGAGATACAGCAAACCTTCTGGCAATGGCACATATTGATGCGCCATCCAGGTATCGCCTCATGCTACCAGTAGTGACACTGACCCTAGCCAAATCCAAAACTAGTGAAAAACAGTCAAAAAAGATGAGTAGGGAGAAAAATGTCAGTTGTCTTCACCTTTAAAACTATTCCATCTCATTGTTGCCCATCTAGTGCACCTGTTGTTAATTTTATTAACACCAAAGTAGCTGAAACTGCTACAATTGTAGCAGTTCTTTTTTTTGACAACTTCTCTGCGATATATTTTCCAGATTGTGTTTTATAGCAAATTAAAGACAAAACATTGATTACAGTGAAAAAGAGTAGAGCCAGAATTTCTTCTTGCATCTGTGTTAGGCCAGTTCACATCCAATACCATCATCCTGAACACTGGAGCACCACATTGGTGTGTTCCACCATGGCTCCACTTCCACCTCTAGTTCACCACCAACAACATCATCAACGAAGTAGAGAAAATTACAGCTTGGTGCCTAGCCAACAGTCTTTCCTGGAATGTCAACAAAACTAAGGCAGTGATTGTGGACTTGTGAAAGAGACAACAGCAGGACTTCACTCCATTGCACTCATGTGGAAAGAGTGATGAGTACCTTGGAGTAGACATCTGAGAATTCCAAACCCAGATGAAGAAATCCAGACAGAGATTGTATGACTTGAGATAACTGAGAAAATTCTCCAGTGATTACTCGATCCTAGCGCAGCTTTTGACATGACTGACCACACTATTCTACTTATAGTGCTATAGGCTAGAACATGTTGTTGGTGTTAAAGAAACAGCCCTGGCTCAGGTCTTATTTGACTGATCGTTATCAGTTTGTAGATCTAGATGGTGACTTCCCTATGCATACCAAGGTTATGTTTGGTGTTCCACAAGGTTCTGTCTTAGGCCCACTGCTTTTCTCCTTATATATGCTACCCCTTGGTGCAATTATTCGTAAACATGGTATTAGCTTTCACTGTTATGCTGATGACACACAGCTATATGTTTCAGCTAAGTCAGATAAGAGACACCAGCTTATTAAGATTGAAGAATGTGTAGGACCACACGCAGCTAGAAGTAAGCTTTCGGATTAGAGTAACTGTGGATGGTCTTTCTGTTTCATCTTGTCCAGCAGTAAAAGATCTTGGTGTGATTATTGACTCTTGTCTTTCGTTTGAAGCTCACGTAGATAATATCACTAGGGTAGCCTTCTTTCATCTTAGAAATATTGCTAAGATAAGACACATGATGTCACTTAATGACGCAGAAAAACTAGTTCATGCTTTTGTTACCTCTAAGTTGGATTATTGTAATGCCCTACTGTCTGGATGTTCCAGTAGGAGCATAAACAAGCTCCAGTTAGTCCAGAACACAGCAGCTAGAGTCCTAACTAGAACCAGATGATATGAACACATCACTTCTGTCTTAGCCACACTACATTGGCTCCCAGTCAAATTTCACCTTGATTATAAAATACTATTACTAACCTATAAAGCACTAAATGGTCTCGCGCCACAGTACCTGAGCGATCTTTTGGTTATTTATGATCCACCACGCCTACTCCAATCAAAGGGTGCAGGTTAGTAGTACCTCAAGTAGCAAAGGCTACAGCAGGGGGCAGAGCTTTTTCTTACAAAGCCGCACAGTTATGGAACAGCCTTCCAATCAGTGTTCAGAATTCAGACACAGTCTCAAAGTTTAAGTCTAAGCCGAAGACACATTTGTTTAGTCAAGCTTTCAATGTATAGTTTTTCTTAGGTAAAGGAGCAGATCTGGAAGTTTCCTGGGCATAGAGTGTTTGGTGTACTGGGACGTTTGGATGCTGTCACCTTACCACTCTTGCAGGTTTGCTGACTGTGAAGTGGTTGGACGCTTTGAGACCCAGAAAGCCCTCATTTCTCTCACCATCTGGCTCTCCCTTTTAGTTATGCTGTCATAGCTAGTTTTGGCAGAGTCCCTGCCTGCACTTTACACATAATCTACATTGTCTTTAAACATCACATGATCACAAGCATACTTAATATCTTTCTTTCTCTCTCTCTCTCTCTCTCTCTCTCTCTCTCTCTCTCTCTATCGAGCTATACATCCCACTCCCGAGCTCCCAGTGTTCTGAGTTCCAGTGTGACCACTGGCTCTACCCCTGGTCGGAGTCTTGTCGCTTGGTGGTACTCACTGATGCTGTGGATGGATGTGTGTGGACAGCCTGTGACCAGGAGACAGCCATGGACAGAGCCACTTGGGGACTGTAACACTGTCACTGATCTGCCATTACATCTGTCAGCTTCTGACAGCAAGGAATTAGTGTCTGTAATGAACTCAGAAACTACATAATTTACAGTTAAATTATTTA
The DNA here is from genome assembly GCA_033459395.1 of Hemibagrus guttatus. Classification (NCBI taxonomy): domain Eukaryota; kingdom Metazoa; phylum Chordata; class Actinopteri; order Siluriformes; family Bagridae; genus Hemibagrus; species Hemibagrus guttatus. The sequence continues at coordinate 7,280,824 of JAUCMX010000011.1, forward strand.
CTGTCCAGTGTTGCCCAAATGAGGATGGGTTCCCTTCTGAGCCTGGTTTCTCTCAAGGTTTCTTCCTCATATCATCACAGGGAGCTTTTCCTTGCCACAGTCACCGCAGGCTTGCTCATTATGGATAAATTAAGGATTCATTCATTCATTGTCTACCACTTATCCGATCTATTCTCGGGTCACGGGGAGCCTGTGCCTATCTCAGGCGTCATTGGGCATCAAGGCAGGATACACCCTGGACGGAGTGCCAACCTGTTGCAGGGCACACACACTCTCATTCACTCACGCAATCACACACTACGGACAATTTAGAGACACCAATCAATCTACAATGCATGTCTTTGGACTGGGAGAGGAAACAAATAAATTGAATTGAATTGAATCCTGAGAACTTTCTATCCTGGTACTTCAGAGAGTCTTCTGTGCCATCTAAAACTATCCAGCTGCTCCTTGAGATCATTTCCAGGGCTGCTCTCCTGCTCTCTCTGCATCACATCTACCCCAAACCACAGCGTTCCAGAGCCACAAACATCATCAAGGACTCCACCCAACCCGGTAACTTCCTGATCAGACGAGCTTTTCCACAGGTGGAGCTCCTTCTCTCGGTCCATCAGACTCCTCAATACAGACATGTCCATCAACAAATCACTCATTTACTTAATTAAAACTGCACTTTACTGTTACTACATGTAACTCACCTGCACGCGAATATATCACTTTCCATTCTGTAATATTTTGCACATTTTGTTCTATTGCTTTATGAACTATATCACACATGGCATTCTATTACCTCATTTTCTTTCTTTTTTTATTCATTCATTGTCTACCGCTTATCCGATCTATACACGGGTCACGGGGAGCCTGTGCCTATCTCAGGCTTCATTGGGCATCAAGGCAGGATACACCCTGGACGGAGTGCCAACCCATCGCAGGGCACACACACACACTCTCATTGACTCACACAATCACACACTACAGACAATTTAGAGATGCCAATCAACCTACAATGCATGTCTTTGGACTGGGGGAGGAAACTGGAGTACCCGGAGGAAACCCCCGAGGCACGGGGAGAACATGCAAACTCCACACACACAGTGGAGGCGGGAATTGAACCCCCAACCCTGGAGGTGTGAGGCAAACGTGCTAACCACTAAGCCACCGTGTCGAATAGTCCGCACTATACTGTATTAGATGCATCATATGCCGCATAGACTTGTGTAGTCTTGTTCAGACAAGTCCAGTTATTTCAAATGCAGACTCAGTTCCTTGGATACTGTTTACATAGAAGCCCTCAGGGGGTCACGTTTTACTGGACCATCAGTATTTATTAACATCAAGCCAGAAACATCGGATAATTTAAGGTTTCTGAGGCAAAAAAAATATGACAAAGTAAAAATATCTTTATGCAATAGTTCTCATTACGAGATTATTGTCAAACTTCTCAGTAAACGCTTCCTTTTTGAAAAAGCTAGTAGTTTGGATGTGAGATTTTTGCTTCTGCTGCCTGTGTTTTGATCCCGGCAGTGGATTTGGATCACATTTTTGAGATGTGCACTAATGAAGACACTCAGACTCCATTTAGCTAATTATGGGCAGCACAGAGGCTGAGTCATTACCCAGAACATCAATGCTGTGATATCTAACTCTCAATTTGAATTTTATTTTTAATAGGCTTTAAAGATTTATTACAAATAGAGCTTGTCTGAGCTTTTTATCACGTTCTTTACTTTTAAGGAAAGTTGGCTGAATGAGGCGCAAGATGTCAGTGCAGGTGATTAGTGTTTGTTTTATTAGCGTGTATCCACCAGTCCACCAGCATGTGTTGATACACCGGATAAAAGGCTATTACCTCAGCCGCAAAATAATCGAGGACTAACACGAAACAGGGGGAAACACAATTAGTTAACAACAGTGATGACAGAGACTGGACTAAATCTGAAAACACGAAATGAACCAAAAACAAAGCAGCATGAAAGCAATCTGAGAATTTTGACAGGCAGAGAATTGGAAAGTAGAATCAATAATGCTTACCGCAGGCAACAGTCAATAATCAAATTCAATTCGTGCTTCAGAAACCCCAAGCTCTGGTTATCTATAGAGCTGTGAGAGAGGTTTAAGTTTATGCGGCACCTTGTTGTAGGATGAGATGTACAACACCTTGTTGTAGGATGAGATGAAGGAGCAAGAGAAGAAAAAATGAGGATTATAGAGAATTCCTTTTATTTCTTAATTTCTATCTTGTTTTCATGCATATTGCTGTTGCTGTTACAGTAAGATTCAGTATGTGGTGTACTTAAAAAAAAAAGCAACTAAAATGATGCCTCATTTAAATTACCAAGCATTCAGAGTTTTTTTTAACTAACTTCACTGCCTTCGATGGATTTTCTGCCAGCGGTGTCTTCATACCTTTCAAAAAATCTTTTGCAGGATTAATTTCAATGTGCCTTCAAGCTGTTTGCAATTTTATCATTCTCTCTCTGGATAAACTTTTCTGCCAGATGGATAAAATGTAAATGTAAATATCGATTGGCTCGTATGTATAAGGGGTCAGCAGGTTCAAGCTCCTGTCCTCTAAGCACTAAGTATGTTTCTTGGCTTGGGCTTTTATCCTGCATGTACACCATTATTAGATTTTCAATTCTAAAGATAGAGAAAGTGCTGATTTGGCTCCTTAATCATTTAAATGTTTCAGTGTCTGTGTAGATTGAGGCAAAAACACATTCCTGAGAACATTCAATAAATTTAAGGCATTAGGAATAAAAACTAAAGAAAGCGATCTGACAACAAGAAGTGAGTCGAGGTATGAGACCTGGAGAGGATCTTCATCTTCACCACCTGGTCTTCATCGAATATGATCCTTGGATTTGTATTTGTATTAAATATAATCCATATGCTTTATATAACTAGCAAAAAAGGAAGAACAGAGTAGAATTCATGTACATTATTAATGGAGTCCCTCAAGGGTGTAGATCGGGTCCCTTTTTTTTTTTTTTTTTTTTAATTCTTCTTCTAGCAACTCTCCCACTTATCCCAGCTTATCAGATTGAAAATAAAATAAAAGAAAGGAAGCACCTTTAACAGAAACATACATATTAATAGCTTGCCAGCTAGTTGATGGACCCTTAAGCAAGCGTAGCTTCTTCAGCATCTATTCTGTTTGTGGAGCAAAAATAAAACAAAACATATAGCTGCATTCTGTTTGAAATGTAAGTAAATGGAGTAATAAAAGAAATATCACAGTTATATTCAGTATAAACAGACTCTTGCGTGTTCAGTATTGCTTAATTTTGGCTCTGCATCAGGATTGTACAATACACAATTCACAAATTTGAATAGGCAGAAAATAGCATTGTGAAAACTGCTCTTCTTTATTGTGGATGTTACCAAATACAAATACTTTCAAAAGAAAGAAAGAAAGCTGTGGTTTAGGCAACACTCACTTTCAATCCGAATAAAGATACTGAAAACAGATACTAAGAGGTACTGGTTTGGGTACCACTGGTAATCTACTGTATACACTTAAGAGAATTTTTCTTCTACATCTTCCTCTCTTACTGCTGTACATCACAAATCCTGATAATAAACCTGCATCTTATTTGTAATAACCTCGCTTAACCTATCTAAGCGGTTTTTCTTTTTCCAGACTCGACATTTTCACGAACAAAATCCATGTGCCATCTGTTTTCGCTAATCTCAAAGCACACTATTTGCCAGTCAAGGTTCACAAGCCTGCACACAATATCTAAACAGCCCTCACAAACAATTATAGCTATAGCAATGTATCAGCCAAGAGAGTGGAATTTTTTTCTCTCCCCTGCTAAGCAGGAATTATTAGCTCATAAAATTGAATGGAGTGAAACACTTCAGCCTTTCATATAGCCTGAGAGGCTACTTGGCAGAAAACTGCCGACAGACTGAAATTATTGAAAAGATTCATAAGTGTTTAAATGTTCTGTGTATTATTCCAATATTCATTTTGATTCCAATTATTCAGTAAGCATGGTGAAATGAAAAGGTACTTGCAAGAGTCAGAAATGTAAGTAAGGATCCACTGACAAGTCCGGCTGTTTAAGGGGTTATAATGCATTATATACAAGTCATTTTGTGTTTGATTGTTTTCTCTGAAGCAAAGTCATTATCATCAACATCTCATGACTTTTACGAGAGCTTGTAGCACATCGTAATTCCGTAGTTCACAATACAGTAACTAGTAGACTGCAGTAACACATTTCTATTGAGCCAGACATTGACTTAAATTGTTAAAACTGCTAACTAATGAGGATGTGTCTCACTCTCATGCTTCACTGATCACTTTTCTAACATTGCAATTCTCTGTCTTCCGATACCGCTGTGTATTGAGGATGAAAGCTGATTTTGTACTCTACTGAGGATGAGAATTGCTCAGTCTCATGTTTGAATTCGACATATAATTCCTGAGCTCCAACTAGGGAAATTCAAAAGAAATAGCCCTCAATTCCTACTAGGGAACTCTTCTCTTGAGGATAGTCTTCCTGATTAGAAGTTACTTCGAGTTCAGCAGGTGACATCAAATCATCAAATTGTCATCAAATTGTGATGCATTCAGTGTTCATAAGGAAGACACTTCATAAATGTCAACAGTCAAGAGTTGCCCTAGAGCAAGCTGTAGTGCATGTCGAATGCCATTTAATGGATGGTGTCTCTTGACCTGCATTCATGTACACTCGCACAATCACTTCCTTATTCCAACTGGATAACCTTTCTTTAGATAGCAGTGTTCCCCAGAGCATGCAAACAGCAGTACCTTGACCCACCTGCTGACAGTCACTTCCACATAGCGCTTGGCTGGATTAAATACCAAAGCTGGAAGCCTAGTAAAAACACATTGAACCAACTGCCACTGATACGTAGCTGCTCTCTGGTACACAGACCATCAGGTACACAGCCACTAGATCATCACCTCCTTCTTTCGTAACAAACTGGTCGTTTTAAGGCAGCTGGGTATGTGTAAGCATCCGCTTCTGTCAGCACTATCTGCAGATCTTCATGTAAGTGAATTGGACAAGCAGGAAATGAGTTCACTGGGTGTTTGGCAAACGCGCTTACTTGTTTGAAATTTTTAACCTTATAACCAGTCCTCAATCTTGAGCTCAGTGTTTGTCTGCAAAGAGGTTCACATGTTCTCCTTGTGTACCCAGGTTTCCTCAAGGGTTTTCTGTTTTCCAACAACCTTCCAAAACCATTCTGGATTGGCTAGACTCTAAATTTCCCCAAGGTGTTATGTGAATTTGTGCAATTCATGGCGTGGTCCATCATTAAATTAAGTGATCCCAGGACAGACCCCCTAGAACTACCATCACCTTGACCAGGAAAAAATTATTTTTGCAGATGAATGAATAAAAATGCTTTGTTCTTTGTTTTGTTAGTGAAGACCAATTTCAGTGTTTTTTCAATACCATAAGACACAAAAATATAAATCTGCAAAATACGAGAGTGTTTTTGGTGGGGGGTTGAGACAACAAAACTACACCCTTGCCTTTTCTCTCTTTTTCTCATCCACTGTCTATCTCTCTCTTGTGCTCTCTCGCTCTCTCTCTGCTCATCTCTGGGGGTTTCCAACAATCTGACATCAAAGAACAGACAGAGAGAAAGAGCGAGAAACCTCGCACTGCCACAGAATCCAGACATGTGCTTATATAACACACTCCACTAACGAACCCGTGCTTTGGAACACACAAACCATTGCCCGCCCACATACACACACCACCCAGCATCGTGTTGCTGTTGTTGAGCATGTGTGATGGTTCTAAAGGGAATCAAACACCTGGATCTGAGTAGGTCGCTTTCGCTCGCGCTGTGACTGTTTGTCAGAAGAGGCATCAAGGGGGGCGGGCTGGCTTGATGAGATAAAGAGCAAAATATAACAGTATTCTCTCTCTACACCGTGTCTGTATTTCTCCCAAACGAATCCCACTCACTATTGTTGTTTTCTTGTGGTGTTTTCATGACAACATGGCTGCCAAGCTAGCTGGCTTGCTTAAGCATCATTTCAAATGTAAGAGGACCTCAGTGAAAACAGTTACACTACACACTAGCCTTAATAAATAAACAAATTTAAGCAAAATCCACATGACAAGATCATGCACCAGAAAACCCATCTTGTGCTCCATTTCCTCAGCACTGACTGGAACCACTGAAGCTTCACCCAGAATAGATAAGACACATCAGTGTATGTCCTGTCAAAGGTTCAGCTCTGGTTAACTTTTTTCCCCAAAAAATGTCTTGTTTTTAAACCGAGACAGAATATATCACTAGGCTATATAGATCACCTGAGTCATCCTTCCAGACACGAAAAGCACACAGAACGTGAAAAATTACTGACATAAAGTATTCCGACAGGATTAAGATCACAGAGACACTCCATTAAAAATGACATTACCTCACCTCTTTATGGAAAACTCATCCAGTCTGGATATGGGTTAAGTCTCGTTTTATATTTATGCGCAATTTCTTTTTGCTTTCTATTTTACGCTAGTTATTTACTTACATGTTTATTTGTGGGACGCAGTGTTCGCTACTTAGAAAGAAGTCGTAAAACATTCAGCGCGTACACACACACACACACACACACACACACACACCTTGTTCCTGCTCCACAGTCTGGGAACCGTTAAATTGTAATTGAGCTCAAGCCTCAGTAATCTAACAAATCGTACGAGCTCGAGTCGTTTAAACGCGCGATTAAACAAGTTTGCGTTATTACAGGTTTTTTTTTTTTGTTTGTTTGTTTGTTTGTTTTGTTTGGTTTTTGTTTGTTTGTTGTTGTGTTTGGGTTTTTTATTTTGAGAGAGAGAGAGAGAGAGAGAGAGAGAGAGAGAGAGAGAGAGAGAGACAGACAGACCGACGGGGGGGGGGTAGTTTTACCGCGTGTACTGCTACCTTCCTGTGTGTGTATGTGTGTGTGTGTGTGTGCGCGCCACAGGAGAGCTGCAGCTTATGCTGGCCGATATTAATCGCAACACACACACAAACGCATACAGAAACGCGTGCGCACACCCCTCCATCCGAAACACAGCTCTGTATGCAAATAAGAAACGACGAAAGAGGGCGGAGCACCCGTATATCCAAGCGCGCGCGACTCGACTTGACTCGACTCGACTCGACTCGACTCCCGCCTGGCTGTGGATGGATCTGGGCGAGCGCGCGAGACACCGGGCCGTGGGAGCACCGCGAGCAAGTGACTTTTCAGCAAACTTCGGTTGCACAGAGCGCAGCAAGCGACACATAGGGCGAGCTCACGAGCTCCAAACCTGACGAAATGTAACGGATTCGGGCTGTTTTGTTTGAGGTGTGTGTGTGTGTGTGTGTGTGTGTGTGTGTGTGTGTGTGTGTGTGTGGAGGCATGGCAGGGAGAGCGTGCGTCTGAATGAACGGAGTTTTCCGACATGCCCGAGGATGTTGTGCTCATTAGGAACCGGACAGAAGCGGTGCAGGGTCGCGCGTGGGGCGCCGAGGTGTTGGCCGGAGGCGGCAGTGGGGACGGCGGCGCGCGACCGGGACCGGGACCGGGACCGACATGGCAAGTGGCTGTGCTCGCGAGCGTGCTGATTTTCACTAGCGTGGTGGACGTGTTGGGAAACACGCTGGTCATTGTGTCCGTGCTCAGGAACCGAAAACTGAGAAACGCAGGTGAGTGTATGAACATGGAGGACAATGCACAAGCGTGTGTGTGTGTGCGCGCGCGCGCGCGCGGACGTGTGTGTGTTATCGTTATCTAAGTCATAATGCATTCAAGTCTCATACGTGCACAACGATTTCATTCACGTGTCAAGGCAGCGGTGGCTGCACACTGTTGCAGCTTTTCCGTGTCATGAAAATAAGAATGAAACGAGATGGTAAATATAATGCGTGTTACTGATTTTGCGAAAATAAGCCACGTACCATGAGATTATTATTGTTATTATTATTATTATTATCATTATTATTATTATTATTATTATTGTTATTGTTGTTGTTGTTGTTGTTGTTGCTGCTGCTGCAGCACGTGCAGACGGGTGTATGCTGCAGCCAGTGTTGGCGGTGGTGCGCGCAGGTTCTCCGGATGGCTACGTTTTACACACACACACACACACACACACACACACACACACACACACACACACACACACACACACACACAGACCATTCCCAAGCCTGAGTACATTTATAATTGACAGTGTAAATAAATGTACGTGAATGTTGTTGCATTATTGTATATTTTAATATACATCGTTACGCATGCACACGTTTTTGAATTTAAATTAAATTCAAAATTAAAATTAAATTAAATTTAAATTTAAATTAAAGTTTAATACGTTCTTTGTTTAAAGTAAGAGCGTGCTACTAAACACCGTGGATTTGAGAGACGGCTGCATTCAAATCTGTCCCGTTTTTAACGGAGAGAAAGAGACCCGTGTCCTTTATTTTTTGGATAGATATCAAAGAGTACTCACTCAGAAAAAAGGGGGACTAAACTGAACCGCTGCTTGTCGCGTTTGTGCTTGTTGTGTAATCTTTCACAAGAAAGGTGCATGGAGTGTATCTTCAAAGCTTTGCTCTAAAAATGTACTACTATAATAATAATTTTCATCTGAAAAAAGACAGAATATTAAATATGAAATTGTGTTGTGAATGTTATTTATTGCAGGAAGTTGCAATCAGCTTCACGTAATCTAAATAGCTATAAATAATTCATTATTTAAAAAAAACACTTAGGAAGATGAAATTGTCTTTACAGGTGCTCTATTGTTTTGAATAGTTTAAAGGACAATGTGAAAAAGTGAAGGATACTGAGAAGAATGATATAAACCTAATAAAGAAAAAGTCATAATTACAAGACAGTGGTGAGAGCGGCCATGCTGTATGGTTTAGAGACAGTGTCACTGAGGAAGAGACAGGAGTCAGAGCTAGAGGTAGCAGAGCTGAAGATGTTGAGGTTCTCTTTGGGAGTGACAAGATTGGACAGGATTAGGAACGAGTACATCAGAGGGACGGCTCATGTTGGACGTTTGGGGGACAAAGTTAGGGAGGCTAGATTAAGATGGTTTGGACATGTTCAGAGGAGGGAGAGTGAGTATATTGGTAGGAGAATGTTGGACATGGAGCTGCCAGGCAGGAGGCAAAGAGGAAGGCCAAAGAGGAGGTATATGGATGGAATTAATGAGGATGTGAAGCTAGTGGGTGCAAGTGTTGAGGATGCAGAAGATAGGGATAGGTGGAGAGAGATGTTCACTGTGGCGAACTCTGAAGGGAAAAGCCGAAAGAAGAAGAAGAAAGAAAAAGTCATAATTAAGTGTAAAAACACAAAGTAGTACACAAGAGAAGCAGCTCATTTAAAAAATTATTGTTTTTCTTTTCCTTTAAGTGGATAAAAAAATCGGATGAAAGAAATCAGAATGTAACGTTTGGAAAAGCAAGACGCAAGCATTTATTTTTTATTTTTTATCATTATTATTATTATTATTATTATTATTATTATTAATCAGCCCCTCCAGCACCTTCTTGTCTTCATGACTTCCTAGAAGAGTGGAGACTGGTATAGCAGTAAACTGGAGACCAATTCCATATGGTTTTCTGGTTTCCAACTCATGCTGTTAGAACAAGCATCAAGGTTGTCCAGAGTGTATGAAGGTGTGTGTGAAGAACCTAAAATCCACTCTGAGCTGTAGTTCATCTGTAAATCCATCTTTCCCATTCATGCTACTGTACCTTTTAAGAGTAATCAGACCTTTAAAACCTGACACAGTCCCAGTCTACCATTCAGAGCACATACTGCTCATTTAGGTAGACATTCAAGGTTAATTGTGTTGAAACGCAACAAAACAAAGCAATTGCTGTCTGGCTTTGTAAACCCCTTAAGGATAAAAGGTCTTTAAGCCGTAGTGTTAATAAGGAGGCTGACTAGCCTTTCCTGACCATCAGCACATGTAGTCTTACTTCATGTAGTCTATACAACCTGCCTGACTCACTGGTAGCCCGTAAGGTACAATTAGAGCAGGAATAGTTTCAAAGACTGTGTCTGATGTCTGAACTGGTCTGGATTTATAGTGTTTAGAGTTCTCCAGACTAAGTAATATTCCATCCTGACTGGCCTCCTCCTCCTTCTCCTTCTTTTTTTTCTTCTTCTTCTTGCCTCTGGATAGATATTTCACTCAATAACCTTTGACTTCTTGAATGCTCCAATTCTTCCAAAGGCTTTGTTTTCTTCTTCCTGCCAATCAACAGGATCTCAAGAACTGACATCTAAAGCCTCTATGTGAGGAAAACAGCTTCCTCAGACTGAATAAGCAGGTAGCTGATGATCGACAGGATACTGTTTGGATGCACCACTTGCTTTCTTGCAATCGTTTGTATCCTGTATGGTGCGGAATCTGCTGACTGATTGAATCCCACTGTTGATTCCCACTGGTCCATTTCCACTTTCTCCTTTATGAGCAACAGAGATGTAAAAACCCAACACTGTCATATCCATGAGACATCAGAGTCTTTATGTAGCTGCTGTGATCATCAACTAAAGGGGCTGCGTCTCAATCAGCTCCCTTAGTGCACTGATCAAGGAGGAAACCATTTTAACGGCTGTCTTTCTCAATCTCAAATCCAGTCAGTCCACTGCACGGGAACCTACCATGTTTGCTCCTTAAAAAATCCCACAATGCACTGCAAAAGCCAGGCAGCATCAATGCTCACCATGTTCATTTATTGGAAATGTCGTTATATTTACCGAAGCCTCTCAGCTAAAAGAAAAATATGGCAGAAGAACACAGCATATTGCTGAGAGCTGTAGGTTGTGTATTCCATATCTCTGACCATTTGCTCATTTCCTGAATTCTGTTTTCAGTACACCACCAAAGAAAACTCCAAACAACTCCATGGATGCAGATGTTCTAGCAGATGGTTCAGGTTCAGCAACACATTACATTAATGATTATTGTACTTGCTCCATCTTATGTTGATAAAAATCCTGGAAAATCAAGCATTTTACTTGTCCTTGAGGTCCCATGAATATATATCTTTAATTCTTCTCCATTTTCTTGGAATAAACAATTCCTTCTCATATGAAGGGTGTTTTTTTTGTTACAAAAGGAATCAGGAATCAGCCCCTCCATTATTTCACTGAGATTTTTTCTTCTTGATGTTGCTGTGGCTGGTTTTTTGGGGGTTTTTTTCCAAAATTTTGTTAGGTTTTTTTGTTCTACATTCAACACACACTTGAACTGAAGAGATCTTTGGCTTGATGGGTTTCGGAATGTTGCATGCGGAAATCTGCATAAAGTTGTTGTGAAAAATTGTGAACGCCTCCGAATATCGTGAAATTTGCTAGATTTTCGTTTTAATTCTAGAGGGACTGAGGATAATTTTGGGGTCATGTCCTTGTTTCTGACTTTGCTGGAGCTCTTTTATAGTAAACATCAGGAGCTTTTTTTCAGGCTGTTGACTGGACAAATTGCACTGCTTGTGATTCTGCTGCCACTTTTCCAACAATCAGGGGCTTCATAGGGAACCTGGCCCACCTCAGCACTGGCATCATTTGAAGCTTTTTTTTATCAGACTTCACTTCACAATGTGATAAACTGTGTGTCAGGTGTTGAAAGATTTAGCGATTTTGCTCCTAACAACACGGTGATATTTTTCTGGCTGAGCCATACAGCCTGTGTTTCTTCATCTCCCCTCCTGGTCAGGACCCATCAATATTTCAAGGACAGAGCAATTTATCCCGTACACCATAAGGATCATGAGTTCAGGCGTGTTTTTCTTCTCTTCTTCTTCTGATCTAGAAGCTCTTTTCTTCAGATAGTACATTTATGATGACAGGAACATAAAATGCATTTATAGCTTTGATTCTTATTAACTTTAACACTGCCTGAACATCTTTCTGTTAAAGGTTTGTTTCTCTTCAACCACACATTCTCTTCCTGAATGTGATCTTATTAGTTTAATGGCTACTGCAACTGATGTGGGTGTGTGTGTGTGTGTGTGTGTGTGTGTGTGTGTGTGTGTGTGTGTGTGTGTGTGTGTGTGTGTGTGTGTGTGTTCAGACTGCTGGCTATATGTAGACACTTTCTTCAGCAGGCAAAAAAAAAAGCTCTGGGAAGTCCCCTTGAACTGTTGAAGGATGCTGACATTAATCCCCCTGAAGGATCCAGGTCACGGCACCAGCGTTAGTCAGAAACGGATGGCAGCGATGACTCTGCTTTATGTTGTGACTTGAGTGGATTTATTGTAATCTTTATTCTCTTTTTTTACTTACACACACACACACACACACACACACACACACACACACACACACACACACACACACACACACACACAAAACACACACACACACACTATTTTCGTGTTTTTCTAGCTGTCTGATTTGGTCAGCACTATCATGGCAGATGGTTAAGATGGTTACGAACCATATTTCTGCCATAATCACCTTATCATTATTACTGAAAAAAAAGTGGGATTATAGCTGGGATTGGATTGGATTATAGGTAAACTCAAGTGGAGTTATGGGTAAATTCATCTTAAATTCAGTAAAAGAAAATAAGTGAAGACTTTTTAAAAGCCGGAGCAAATTTAACTCATCCTGGACTTTAAGATATAATATGATGGTGCTTATAACAATGACCAATATGTGGCAGCTGAGTAAATTCACTTCACTTTGTCTGCTAATAAATAACTGCCATGTTGTTTCTGTTTAACGGTGATATACTATATGGGCAGCAGTTTGTGCACCCCTGACCACTCCACATATATGTGGTTCTGTTGGCAAAAAATTGGAAGCATGGTATTGTCTAGAATGTGCTGGAATGTTACAGTTTGCCTTCACAGCATGACAATTCCCCTGAACATAAAACAGCTCCATGAAGACATGGTGCTGAGGTTATTGTTGGAGTGGAAGAACTGGAGTGTCAGAGCCCTGACCCAACCCCACTAAACACCTTTGGGATGAACTGGAGTCTCCTCAACATCCCAACATCAGAGTCTGATCTCACTAATGTTCTTGTAGATAAATGAACACAAATCCTAGAAAAAAATAATCTGTAATGGAATACATTCTGTATGTTTTGGAAATTCCATAGATCACAGACCCTGAATTTTACCAAAATATAAGAATTCACAGACTTGTTCAGGCTTTAAGGAATGCTATTTGTAAGTAAATTTAATTTTAGTAAAGCACATATGCAAACTTTTTATGAAATTATGGCTAACGTAAAGTGGAATTATGGGTAGAAGCAGAAATAAGAACATAAACTTCTTAATAATAGAGTATTTTTATAACTGGATTTAATTGGTGGAAGAATTGAGTGGATTTATGCCCTCAATAAGTGTGTGTGTGTGTGTTGGGACTGCTGACTCTATAGATTATAGTTCTTGCACTGTCTCTTCTAATGGCCTGGCTGAAGACGTGACAAATCTAATCCGTTTTGTCTGCAGTGTGTTGTGCTAGAGTGATCTGCTGCTTTGACATCTTGATTATTTTTTATGTCTTTCTCCAGCAGGCAAAATATAAAACAAAAAAATAAGTTAGCAAAGTAAGCTCGGGCTTGTCCTTGTGAACCTTTGAAGGATGTGGTGGCATCCTGGTGAAACAACTGACATTAATCCCCCCAAAGGATCCGGGTCACGGCACCAGCGTCAGTTCTAATGGGGAGGCCATGATGCCGCTGCTCTTTGTAATGACTCGAGTGGATTCATATTACAGATAATTATCGTAATAAGTACAGTAAGATTATGATACATTATAGAGTGTGTACGGAAACCAGTGAGAATGCACTGAGCAAACATCTCACTTCGTAAAATAAAAGCAGAATTATAGAAATATCAAGTTCATATCTGTAGAAAAGCTGATACAATTTAGTGTAATGTTGGTAAAGTAATTAATTATGGAAAATGTGAGATTTATGGCATCAATAGGGTAAAATTATTGGGGACAATATGGTGTAATTACAGGGACAGTTGGTGGAATTATGGGTACAATTTGTTGGAATTATGGATAAAATTGACTGGAATTATAGGGATAATTGGGTGAGATTATGGAGACAGTTTGGTGTAATTACAGAGAGAGTTGGGTGGAATTATGAGTACATAGATATTACGGATAAAATTCAGTAGAATCTTTCATAAAGGTTGGATGAAATTATGGGAAAAATTTGTGGAATTCTGAGAAAAGCTGAGTGAACGTGTATAAGTAAAACTAGGTGGAGTTTTGAGACCAGTTGGGAGGAATTGTGGGTGCAATTATTCAACGTTATGAGTAGAAAGTGGAAATATTCTGTAAGTAAATTTGCATGGAATTATGGGTAAAATGATGAATACACTAAGCTTGATTTATGACTAAATTTTCTTGGAGCAGTTACAGACAATTAAAAAGGACCCAATGTTCAATTTCGGCAGCAGAGACTTCCTTTTATTTTACAGTCAATTACAGAGATGGAATCACGAGGAAAAGCAGGTGGAATCATGGGTAATTGTGCACCTGATGGTAAAATGCTAGAGTCTGTATAGAGAAGAAGAACAGCGCTGTCATCTTCTTCCGTTTGTTATGTACAGGATTAGGGAGGAAATGGAGTGGGATTGTGGGTAAAATCAGGGCATTTATGCTTTGATGTTTAAGAAGGTCAGACAGAGAAAGAGAGAATGAGAGAGAGAGAGTGAGAGGCGCAATACTGAGTATAGTCTCACAAATAAAGCATAAGGATTTGATATTATGAGGCATGAGAGAGAGAGAGAGAGAGAGAGAGTCATTTGCCTTTGATTTACACTTTGATTCATCTGATCCTCTTACAGCTGCTCTGCTCATCCATCATATTTTTCTTCATTTGTGTAAAAGAGAGAGGATGAAGGTGTGTGTGTGTGGCATTTCATCTAAAAATGCAATGACAGGCCCATGTAAACTCTGACTCATCATTCTCGTCCATCATTCTTTCTTCTCGTTTTGTAAATATGAATGATACTTATTTTCTGTGTGTGTGTGTGTGTCTGTGTGTGTTAGGGTTTTTTTTCCCCCACAAGGTGACTTTCAGTGTCTTGTTAATGCAGAGTGATGAGTTTGCAAACTTTACAGTTTATTGAGCACACAGCACATGTTGAACAGTGTGTGTGTGTGTGTGTGTGTGTGTGTGTGTGTGTGGGATTCATGTTTCTTAATATTAACCCAAAAATAATAAAATTAATAATAACAAAAATATTGTTTTAATAATGTTTTATGAATACAATTAGGGCAAATAAACATTTGTACCTGGTTGTGTTTATTTAATATACACTATTAGTGTGGGTTGCAAAATTTCGAATTTGTAGAAAATACATAAAACATGTTTGATTTTCATTCATTCATTCATTGTCTACCGCTTATCCGATCAATTCTCGGGTCACGGGGAGGCTGTGCCCTCAGCCTGTGTCTCAGGCGTCGTTGGCCATAAAGGCAGGATACACCCTGGACGGAGTGCCAACCCATCGCAGAGCACACACACACAATCACACACTACGGACAATTTTAGAGACGCCAATCAACGTACAATGCATGTCTTTGGACTGGGGGAGGAAACTGGAGTACCCGGAGGAAACCCCTGAGGCACGGGGAGAACATGCAAACTCCACACACACAGTGGAGGTGGGAATTGAACCCCCAACCCTGGAGGTGTGAGGCAAACGTGCTAACCACTAAGCCACCGTGCCCCCCAAACTCCACACACACATGGCGGAGGTGGGAATCCATGTTTGATTTTCATTTTCTAAATATGAACAAAAATGATGTCTTCTTCTTCTTCTTCTTCTTCTTTCGGCTTTTCCCTTCAGGGGTCGCCACAGCGAATCATCTCTCTCCACCTATCCCTATCTTCTGCATCCTCAACACTTGCACCCACTAGCTTCATATCCTCATTAATTCCATCCATATACCTCCTCTTTGGCCTTCCTCTTTGCCTCCTGCCTGGCAGCTCCATGTCCAACATTCTCCTACCAATATACTCACTCTCCCTCCTCTGAACATGTCCAAACCATCTTAATCTGGCCACCCTAACTTTGTCCCCCAAACGTCCAACATGAGCTGTCCCTCTGATGTAGTCGTTTCTAATCCTGTCCAATCTTGTCACTCCCAAAGAGAACCTCAACATCTTCAGCTCTGC
Source organism: Hemibagrus guttatus (assembly GCA_033459395.1). Taxonomy (NCBI): domain Eukaryota; kingdom Metazoa; phylum Chordata; class Actinopteri; order Siluriformes; family Bagridae; genus Hemibagrus; species Hemibagrus guttatus. Next base: position 7,296,957 of record JAUCMX010000011.1, read on the forward strand.
TACCTCTAGCTCTGACTCCTGTCTCTTCCTCAGTGACACTGTCTCTAAACCATACAGCATGGCCGGTCTCACCACTGTCCTGTACACCTTCCCCTTGATTCTCGCTGATATTTTCCTATCACACAGAACTCCCGACACCTTTCTCCACCCATTCCAACCTGCCTGCACTCGCTTCTTTACCTCTTTCCCACACTCTCCATTACTCTGGACTGTTGACCCCAAGTACTTAAACTCCTGTACCTTCTTCACCTCTTCACCCTGTAACCTTACTGTTCCACTTCCCTCCCTTTCATTCACACACGTGTACTCAGTCTTACTACGACTGACCTTCATTCCTCTTCTCTCCAGCGCAAACCTCCACCACTCCAGGTTTTCCTCCACCTGCTCCCTGCTCTCACTACAGATCACAATGTCATCTGCAAACATCATTGTCCAAGGAGACTCCTGTCTGACCTCCTCTGACAACTGGTCCATCACTATAGCAAACAGGAAGGGGCTCAGAGCCGATCCCTGATGCAGTCCCACCTCCACATTGAACTCCTCTGTCTGACCTACAGCACACCTCACCACTGTCCTGCTCCTCTCATACATGTCCTGCACCACTCTGACATACTTCTCTGCTACTCCTGACTTCCTCATACAGTACCACAGCTCTTCTCTTGGCACCCTGTCATACGCTTTCTCCAAATCTACAAACACACAGTGCAACTCCCTCTGACCATCCCTATACTTCTCCATCAAAATTCTCAGAGCAAAAATTGCATCTGTTGTGCTCTTTCTGGGCATGAAGCCATACTGCTGCTCACAAATTTCCACTACCTTCCTTAACCTAGCTTCCACTACTCTTTCCCATACCTTCATTGTATGGCTCATCAACTTTATCCCCCTATAGTTGCTGCAACTCTGCACGTCACCCTTATTCTTAAAGATTGGCACTAACACACTTCTTCTCCATTCCTCAGGCATCCTCTCACTCTCTAAAACCCTGTTGAACAAATTAGCTAAAATTCCACTGCTGCCTCTCCCAGACACTTCCAGACCTCCACCGGAATGTCATCAGGACCAACTGCCTTCCCACTTTTCATCCTCTTCAAAGCCTTCCTGACTTCATCCTTTCTAATCTTATCTACTTCCTGTTCCACAGAGTTCACCCCTTCTACTCTTTTTTCCCTCTCATTTTCCTCATTCATCAGCTCCTCAAAGTATTCCTTCCATCTCCTCTGTACACTCTCCTCACTTGTGAGCACCCTTCCATCTCTATCCTTAATAACTCTAACTTGCTGCACATCCTTCCCATCTCGATCTCTCTGCCTAGCTAACCTGTACAAGTCCTTCTCTCCTTCTCTAGTGTCTAACCTAGTGTACAACTCGTCATATGCCTTCTGCTTGGCCTTAGACACCTCCCTCTTCACTCTGCTCTGTAACTCCTTGTATTCCTGTCTATTCTCTTCAGTCCTGTCCATGTCCCACTTCTTCTTGGCTAACCTCTTCCTCTGGATACTATCCTGAACTTCCTCATTCCACCACCAAGTCTCCTTATCTTCTTTCCTCCTTCCAGATGACACACCCAGCACCTTTCTCCCTGTCTCCCTGATCACTTCTGCTGTAGTTTCCTAGTCATCTGGCAGCACTACCTGACCACCCAGAGCCTGCCTCAACTTCTCTCTAAATTCCTCACAACATTCCTCCTTTTTCAGCTTCCACCACTTGGTTTTCTTCTCCATCTTTATCTTTGACCTCTTTGTCTTACAGACCATCAAAGTCATCCTACACACCACCATCCTATGCTGTCTGGCTACACTCTCTCCCACTACCACTTTACAGTCACTAATCTCTTTCAGATTGCCTCTTCTACATAGGATGTAGTCTACCTGTGTTCTCCTACCTCCACTCTTGTAAGTCACTCTATGCTCCTCCCTCTTCTGAAAATAAGTGTTAACCACACCCATGTCCATCCTCTTAGCAAAGTCCACTACCATCTGTCCTTCTAGGTTCCTTTCCTTAACTCCAAACTTGCCCATCACCTCCTCATCACCTGTGTTCCCCTCACCAACATGTCCATTAAAATCCGCTCCTATCACCACTCTCTCACCCGTGGGAATACTCTCCATCACCTCATCTAATTCACTCCAGAATCTCTCTTTCTCCTCTAACTCACAACCTACCTGTGGGGCATAACCACTAACAACATTCAACATCACCCCTTCAATCTCTAACTTCAGACTCATCACCCTGTCTGACACTCTCTTCACCTCCAGGACATTCCTCACAAACTCCTCCTTCAGGACCACACCTACCCCATTTCTCTTGCTATCCACACCATAGTAAAACAGCTTGAATCCTGCTCCTATACTACGAGCCTTGCTACCCTTCCACCTGGTCTCCTGTACACACAGTATATCCACCTTCCTTCTCTCCATCATATCAGCCAGCTCTCTACCTTTCCCTGTCATAGTACCAACATTCAGAGTTCCTATTCTCAGTCCTACACTCTTACCTTTCCTCTTCTCTCTCTGTCTGCGCACTCTCCTCCCTCCTCTACTTCTTCGACCAACAGTAGCCCAATTTCCACCGGCGCCCTGTAGGTCAACGGCGCCGATGGCGGTCGTTGTTAACCCGGGCCTCGACCGATCCGGTATGAAATTCGTACTGACGATTCGCATGGTTAAATTTGGCAATGTTTTACGCCGGATGCCCTTCCTGACGCAACCCTCTCTATTTATCCGGGCTTGGGACCGGCACAGAAGTCACTGGACTGTGACCCCCATGGCTAGATTATGAACAAAAATGATGTATGACTTATAAATGAGAAAAAAAGTGAAGATATTAAAAAAAAAATTTAAAAATGAAACTGATAAGAGGGAAAACAATGTATTTCGCAATCCCAAATGATCACCATTTCTACATTGTTTCCACGTTCTTCTTGTTGTTGATTACAGCTGTTGTTTAAAAAGTGAATAAATTTAAAAAAATTGAAAGAAAATAAAACCTTTCTTTATTTTTATCTCTTTAATGAAACTGATATATTTTTAAAAATTAAACTGATAGGAGGAAAAAAAATTTTGGCAACCGCAAATGATCACCATTTCTACTTTGTTGCAACATTGTTGTTATTGATTACAGCTTTCAGGAGTCTACATTAAGAATTAATTCACTTTTTTGCACGTTGTGGTTTGATTTCTGTTCATTCCTTTTGGTTTCAATCCCCTGAGCTTATGTTTACGGCATTTAACAGACCCCTTACATCTTATTTCTTACACAATTGAACAGCTGAAGGTTAAGGGCCTTCATCAAGGACCCAGGGGTAGCAGTTATGTGATTTGAATACACAATCTTCTGATTCATAGCCCAATCATCATCCTAACACCTGAGCTACTACTCCCCAGAGTCCCTCAGCATCTTTTTATACATTAAAAAATTTTTTTTTTTTTTTTGAGTTATTCTGACAAGTCTGTTATGTTTCTGAATTTGAATAGATTTAAATTCTTGGACATTAAATTCTCCTCTAAGATATCCTTCGATGTTTTCGATCACGATGCTCCCACCACCATGCTTCACTCTAAGTTTGGTGTTCTGAGGATCGTACGCTTAATTCTTTTTTTTTTAATGACAAGACAAGCTGAATTCTTTTCACCTCCGTTTTATTGAAACCTACGTACAAACAAGGATGTTTAAGGTCTTAGAGATGGCTCTGTAGCTTTTTTTTTTTTTCATTTGATTGTTGTTTAATAAAATTGTCCCTCAGAACGTCATCAAGCTCCTTCATCACCTTCACCAGAATTGTGTGAAATTTTCCCAACCAGTGGCAGCATAAAAAGTAATAAAAAATAATAATAAAAAGTGATGACCTTTTGCTAAAAGGTAAAATCTGTACAGTTTTATAAGGATATTCGCAGCCAATCTTCGCAGTTTTACTGGAGACTTGCCTGTCGCAATTGCCTCTTTTTTTCGCAGTAAAACTCAGCAGCTTTCATTATACTGGTTTCTTTACTGCCAAACAAATGTTTTGCTGTAACGTTTCAATGTTTGCTAGAAACCCCAATTTGGTCATCTAAGTGAGCTGATAATGTAGAAATCACAAAATAAATATCTACACCAATGTCTGGACTAAGAAGGCATATGTGTGTGTGTGTGTGTGTGTGTGTGTGTGTGTGTGTGTGTGTGTGTGTGTGTGATCACCATACATACTCTATTTTCCTAAGTCAGCTTGTGATTGAATTTCACTGACATTGTAGCATCATCAGAATCATTGACCTCTCCAAGGTGCCCTAATATTTCATCCAAAGGCCCTGAAGAAGTTCCTCCAGAATTTTTTGTTGTTGTTTTTGAGTTTTTTGTGTTTTTTTGTGTAATATTTCGCTTGAATTGGTGAAGCACAGGATTCTTTTAAACTCCTCTTCGGAATAGGGCTTTGGCTGAATATGTGTGGTGATGATGTCACATGAACCTGCAGAAAATTATCTTTGTGATTGTTTTTTAAAATCACAGGCTAATCCAAATTTTAAAAAGCCTTGAATCTCTATTTTGTATCAGTGTAGTGTATGTTTGGGATACGAAAGGGGTCAGAAGGTTACAGGTAATAATATAGCACTAAAGAATTCCTAAGCTAATGTTCATGGTGTGCTGTAATGGCACAGATAATGCGATCCGAAAAAGTTACCAAAGGATTGTTTAATTAGATTATCTGCGTTCTGATCAGGCTTTGTTTTTAGCCCGCTAACTAAATGGCACTAGCTAATTAGAGCAAAGGAAATTGAGTGTGTAAATCTCAAAGGAAATCACTTAAGCTTCATCCTTCTTGCTGCCGAACCCGTGTGTGTTCCTGTTGATGAATCTGCTGCTGCTACACCATTCTGTGTTTTTTTTTTCTCCACCAAGTTTACACTCTCGAGACATAAAATTTGCATTTCCAAGTTGACATGTGTGTGTTAGGAACAGACTTGGAATGTGTGTGTGTGTGTGTGTATTCATTAGCAGAGCAAGAAAGCATCCCTTTGTCTCAGGTCATTAATGATTTAATTAGGAATTAAGGTTTAATTACAATGTGCGTGTGTGTGTGTGTGTGCACGCGCATGTGTGTGTCTGTGTGTGTAGGGGTGCTTGAGTTGATTTCTCTTGTATTGAATTCTGTGATGAACTCTGTCTGAACTTATCAGTCTTGTTTGCACACACACACACACACACACACACGCATTTACACACGAAGTAAATAACTACAGTGAGAAATTCATCATTCATCTCATGCTTGATGCATAGATATTTAAAAGCACAGCTTGAAAAACATCTTTATTTTTACACAGGGTCTGGATAGCAGTGTGCAGCTGCAGCACAAGAATTTGATTGTATATAGAGGCATAAAGCACTCATTATTTACATGACATCTGGAGAAATTCTAAAGATTCGAAAAAATGAGAAGTTATCATGACATTTATGTTGTTATTATGACAAAAGTCAGCCTTAAAGATTTTTTTTTTTTTACTTTAAAAGAGAGTCAAATAAAGTCAATTTTTTTAAATGTCAGCATTCAAAAAAGAATTCAAATTTCCCAAAAAAAGCAACTTTTCTTTTGTCATTTTTTGTAATCTAAAGTCAACTAAGACTTCAACGTTGAATTAAAAAGTAAGACAAAATAAAAAAGAAGTTGAATTATTTAGTCTATTTAAATAGAAATCAACTTTAAATTTAAACAAGAAATTGATTAAAAACATTACTTCAAAATAGAAATTAACTCTAAAAAGTAAACTTTTTACATTAAATTAAATATTTAATAGTCAAATATAGTAAATAATAATAAAATAAAAATCAACTAAAACAGAAATCAACTTTAAAAAATGAGTCAAAGTGAAATCAACTTTAAAGTCAACTTTAGAAACAAGAAGTCAGCTTTTTATTAGTCCATTTTTTTTAAAATCAACTTTCTAAAAATAGAAATCAACTTCGATAAAATGTCAACTTTAAATGAAAATCATTTAACATTAAATAAACAACTGACCTAAAGTTCAAGCCTGTGAGTAATACTGAATTTGATCACAGAGACTCATTGAGCATGGTAGAATTGTTCATGATGGAAATATATCAAATAAAATAAAATAAAAGTGTTCTATTTTGGCTAGTAAGCTACTAAACACAGTGTTCAGATTCCATACTTATTATTTATTAACCAATTATTTGGTTAATGTTAATGTCCAGCATTAGCCATTTCTTGTTAAATATCTTGTGTAATAAGAGATTGCTAGAAAGCTAGGTAATATTCAGATAAACAATTGTAGTGTTTGTACCAGTGCATGAGTTTGTATTAGATTTAATGCTGTATATCTTTGTGTGTGTGTGTTACAGGTAACGCGTTTGTGGTGAGCTTGGCATTAGCAGATCTGTTGGTGGTGTGTTACCCGTACCCTCTGGTCCTTCACGCTATGCTGCATTCCGGTTGGCTGCCTGGTGAGACGGAGTGTAAAGTTAGCGGCTTTATCATGGGTGCCAGCGTCATCGGCTCCGTCTTCAACATCACAGCTATCGCCCTCAACCGTTACTGCTTCATCTGCCACGCCAGCACTTATAGCAAAGTGTACGGCCGCCACGGCACGCTAGCTCTAATCACACTGGTGTGGGCTCTAACGGGTGTCGCCATACTGCCCAATCTTGCACTGGGGTCACTGACCTATGATCCTCGTGTGTATTCTTGCACTTTTAGCCAAACTGCGAGTGCCGGTTACACCTTCGCTGTGGTTTCTGTTCACTTCCTGTTTCCCATTGTCATCGTAACATTCTGCTATGCACAAATTTGGATTCTAGTGCTAAATGTGAGGCGCCGGGTGGCTAGCGACACGAGGCCCCGCCTCCGACCAAGTGAGTTCCGCCATTTCCTCACCATGTTTGTTGTCTTTGTGCTGTTCGCCATCTGTTGGGCGCCACTCAATCTGATTGGCCTAGCTGTCGCTGTGGACCCACCCAAAGTGGCGCCACTGGTTCCTGATTGGCTCTTTGTGGTCAGTTATTTTATGGCGTATTTTAACTCGTGCCTCAATGCCATTGTATACGGGCTGCTCAATCAGAACTTCCGGCGTGAGTACCACCGCATCCTGATGTCAATCTGCAAGCCTCGCCTCTTTCTGCAGGAAACGTCGAGGGGTGGAACCGAACGAAGCAACAAGCAATCACAGGTTAACAACAACAATGAGCAGGCAAAACCCGAGACTATTTAACGAGACAGAAATATCAGGACAATCCATCCAGATGAAAAGGACATGAGGGAAATCTTGACAAGTTCCAGTAAGATGATACATGTTAGCAATACAGCGTTAAACTTTTCCAGTAATTCCCCAGCAGAACATGGACACAGCGAGACAGAGAGACCGGGAGTTAGCAACTCCTTTCTAATAACATGCAGCATAATACTCTGATCGATACTGTTAATGCAAACAAACCTAGCTAAAGCAAATCAGCAAAACTGAGCCAATTTCTAAATAAACTAGCCTCAGTTAAAGAACAAAAAAATGACAATAATTAAACTATGATGTTACAAATAGCTTCAAACTTTCTTATGCTAACATTTCACAAATGATTCTTGCACTACTTATTAAATATTACACACCAAGCCAAAACAAAAAGTTAATAATAGACAGAATTTAACACGCACAGTGTTTCAACATTACAACACATTAGCAAATTAGCAGCTTTTCGCTAAAAACGTGACCAATTCAAAGCAAGTAGCTCAACTGATTGAGATTTTGGAAGTTAATAGCTATTTTGAAATGTAGCATCTTAAAAGGAAAATTTTAGCTAAGAGAAATGAACTTGCCATGGAAGGACTTGAGTTTAAAGACATCAGCTTTGCTGATTGACCTTTTAGTAAAGTAGCATGTAGCTAAAAGATAAATAATAATAACTGCTCCCCTGGGGCACTGTTTTAACCCTTCAGCCACATTATAATGATATTCACCCCAGGGATTTAACCATTTTATATGTCTACTGCAGCATTAGTACTTTGGCTAGTGAGAAATACTAACATTACAACACAAAACGCTAGCAAGCCCAGCCACCTCAACCCTAGACTGTTTAGCTACCTGAGAGCTTTCTGTTAAAATGACAGAAAATTCAACATAGCTCCACAATAACTATTATGGTTATTAACCGTTATATAAAAGGGAAAAAAAAAAATTCCTGTTCAAATATAATATCTAACAAAAGAGCATCAACAGTGCTATGGTAACAGGTACACTATTAGCTATAACACCTTATCATCCATTCCACCTATCAAACTTAGCGACGATTTAACTTCATTCCAATAACTTTACAAATTAAAAACATCACAAGGTGAAAATCTCAGTTCCTCTAATCCAACAAACCCATTTAAAATTAACTTCACATTGTATTTGTAGCTGCAAAGTTTTTCTGAACTGCACGCAATGCTTTCGCCAAGTAAAAACCGAGAGCAAAAGTTAAAACTTTTTAAACTTCGCAGTATCTAAAACCATCTCAACCAAAGGCAGTTAGCAATTCTGAAACATTACTAGCACTGTTCGCTAAGAGGACGTGTAAAACGCTCTGTTAGCATCGCACAATCATGGTTTATTTTTTAATTGCACTAATTTTGATTTATGAGTCAGGAAAAGAAAAAGGAGTGAATTTTTTCCCAACTCTACATTATAGATGTCATTTTTCTACAGCAGCTGCACTTTACAGGCCAAACGTGACTCTTAAAAGCCTCCATTTTATGAGCATTTTCATGTCCTCTGAGTCACAACCTTTTGCCTCACGACCTTTTTAAACTTTAGTTACTGTTTGCTCAGTAACTAAAGTTTAAGGAACGCTAGAGTAATGGCTCTTCAAGAATGAGGCATTAACTTTTAACAAGCTCAATCGCTGGAACATCAAACCCTCTTATACAACATCGGACATACAGAGCAACACATTGTTGCGATTTATTTAGCAACTGATATAACTGACTATTTTAAGTAACTCAGTTGATTGAGATTTCTCAATTTAATTGCTAATTTGAAGCTTTTTAGAATTAGCTAATGAAATGTACTCAAGTTTAAAGGCTTCATTCATTCAAGCTTCTAGTTAAGTTTTGTGGAAATGATTTTGTTGCACTGTTGCACCCCATGTTGCTTTAAAATTCATATACTTTGTTTTGCACTAATGCTGAGGGAAATGTGTTGTAGGTAAACGCACTCCTGGCACTGCTTTTAACGTTTTAAAAATTTAAATGATATTCACCCCCCTGGGATCCAGTAATTTTTTATGACTTCTACAGCATTAGCACTTTGGTTAGTGAGTAAATGAAAGAGAACTTAAGCAAATTTATTAGCATCCCTTCCACACAATGCCCTTCTATATATCCTAGCTGAATTTCTGTCCGAGCGCTCTGTAAAGCTGAACTCAGCATCTGCCCTGCGTTAGCACCGTTTCTGTGCTAACGCATTTTAAACATTTGCTTAAAATTTCTAGCTGGCAAGAAATCCAAACTGATAGGAAAAATCATTTAACACTTATTTTTCCATAAAACCTTTCATCACAAAAATTATAACTGCACACAAAACATTCATAGCCAAAAAAAACCCAGCTAAAATAAATTTAAAAAAAATCAAAGTCAAAGATTTCTATGCTAGTAAACTAAATTTGAAAAGTTCAGGATTGCAATCCCATTTATCTAAAACTTTTCATTTAAAATGTCTGTAACCTGTGTGTGTGTGTGTGTGTGTGTGTGCGTGTAGTGTGTGTTCACAAAGACTTTGAACTGTGAGCTCTTAACTCTATGTAAATGTGCCTGATGTTAAAAAACAGCCTCGAACATGTCATATCTGCAAAGCAAATTCCATAAATGCCTCAAATTTACAAAATTATATTTATTTAAGCCTCAAAGTAAAACCAGTGAAACTGTGTTAAAACCTGCACAACAGTGTTGATGATGAAGATACAATGTTAAGACTGAACTCAGTGAAGTGTTTATATAATTATATCAAATAATTCAATTTTAATGAACCAATGAAATGTGTTGTTAAAGTGATGTATACTTATATGTTGTTTTGATAAAAGTATTGAACGGATTCTAGATCAGAAAACAGCCCTAATATGACTCTAATAGTAAGCCATTTAAATTTCTGAAGAAAGGTCAATTTATATGCTACTTGTGTTCCAGTGAAAACTTAAAACTAAGTTACTGATCAAATAGAAGTTATGTTGTTATAACTAGTAGGCTTTGATTAACATAAATTTCCCAACAAGATGCCATAAAAAAAAATAACTATGTTGAAATTTGCTAAAATACTACATTTAGAGTTTTACAACTCCCAACTTGGTGTTTCAATACTTTTTCCCCCTTATGAACCTACCCTGACGCCTCAGAAGTAAATAGATGCTTCATACAATTGTTAGCTTTACAGTCAGTTTCTATTAGTGAAGCAGTTTGAAATATTCATCCATTTTGGATCTTAGCAAAGTAAAAAAAAATTTTTGCTTTACTCTTAGAAACACACCAAATTTGGGGTCTTTACTAAAGAAATTGTCAGTTTAATTTTAATGATGCAATCAATCTTATATATTTGTTGTGATTGTGTAAATGAAGGGAAGTAGATAAGGGTGTATTGGAACACAAGTCTTAGTAAAAAAAAAACTTCCTCAAATACATTGGTAACATGTATAAAGTGAAGCCTGAATTTAAAAGCACAAGGAGACTGATGCTAGGACTGATTCTTCAGTTTACAACTCTAAAGAATATCTTAGTAACAACATTTTTGTCACACAGTGTATAAGTCTATGCATTCAACTCATCTCACCATCCGTCATGATGGTAACTGATTATCGTAGTATCTTAGTACCTTAAGCAAGTATCCTCGTATTCTACTGTGTATGGAATCAAAAGTATTTTTTTAACTGTGTTTATGATTTTTTGCAACGTTGTAGCAATACTTTTAGAGTATTTTAATAAATGCTAATAATGCTCAATAAGGCCTGGGTAAAGCATTATGATGGTGACATAACAGCAACATACATAAACATCACTGTTTTAAGTGTTTTCATTATTTTTATTTAAATCTTTTATTAAAATCAAGCCAGAGTGTTTATATTGAGTAATAAATATCTAATTTAAAAAAATACTTATAAGAAATTCTTATCAAATACACTTTTTACTGTATGTCATCCCAAAATTATAGTACTTTGTCACATTATAAAAGTTTGTAAAAAAATATATATAAAAATTAAAAAAAAATCACTACAAATGATATGTGCAGTTATGAATCATCTACTTCTATGTTAGTATCTCTTATGCAAGTATCTTAGTAACTTTGACGTACAATCTGTGACATGGTGAGTTTTATTCTTCTCTTGGTATTTAAAACTTGCTTTCAGGATTGTTTATAACTGTGCACTCTCTCGGCTTAGTAACACAGACAAGGTTCTTACCATAAATATTCCATTGCTATGACAATTTTATGTTTTATTTGTTGAATTAAAGTAACTATTGTAATTAAGCTACTCTGATCATCCTGAATCCTTTGAGCAAAAAAGTTTTGAAAAAATTCAACCAGTCAGGGTTATTTTTTGTTGTTTTTGTCCTAACATATAATGTTGTTTGTTGTTTCTCAAATTTGTTTGCACACAAATTTGTAGTTCAATATTTGTTGCAAATATTATGGATTTTTTAGTGCACTTTCACGATTTATGTTTAATTGTCTAAATTCAGTTTGGCACCAAATTTTGTTCAATCCTGCCCCAACACAAGGATTTTTTTTACTTCAATTTCACTAAAAAATTTTATAAGTCAAATAAATCACAATATCATTAATTTAGAAGTTACGCGAATACTTAAATCATCACCACAGGATATGCCATAGAGCTAATCATAGATTTAGCTAGTTTTTTAATAACTTATATATTTATATATAATATATATAAATATATATCCTTGCACAAAGTTTTTATTTACTCTTTAAACTTCTCCCAAAAAGTCATCCATAGCTACGTTTAATTAGCTAGAAGTGATCTAGCTATAGATCATCTTGGAAAAGTGAGTTATTGCTCTAATTATAACTAATTTAGAATGCATAAAAATGGTGCCAAATTGGATCTGTAGACTGAAGAAAAATATGGGGAAAAAAAACCCCTAAGAACATATTATCAAGGTTTTGTATCTTTTTATAGGTCTAAATTCAATCAGAATGAATTAAATGATGTTCATGTCCTGGGATCAACAATGAATATTCTTTTATCTTCTGTAGTTGAGTCTAATTGTATTTTGTTGAGTATTCATTTACTTACACCTGTAATGTTTGTATTTTTTGTGTTTACACATCAAAACTCAGTACTTGTCGAAGTACGCTTAACTTAGTAACGAACATTTTCTCATGGTGGTGTGTTGTTGACTTCAAAATATCTTAATCAAAATATCAAAAGTTTTCTGTGAACATTTCACAGTTCAGTACAGTTCAGGTGATATTGTTACAAAGCCAAACACTTGTGCTGTCATACTGCAAAAAAAGAGACTGTGCATGAACTTTCTTTTTAAATAACACAACATGAATAATGCAGGACTAAAGGATCGTAGGAGTGAGAAGTGAGGCTGCATGCTACGACTGATATATGGCAACAGGAACAAAACATGTACAATGTATTGCTGTGAATTATTCTGACTGATTGAAGTGTTTAATTTTACACATTAATAAATTTTTATTTAGAACATCAGACTTTCTGGTTGTTGTTCCATGCACCAGAGTTGGTGTTAAATTGTTAACACAGAAAACAAATAAAAGAAAACAATCTCTGTGACACAGCAAAATCAAAATTTCTGCATGAATTGGTGGTGAATTTAATAAAATATTTATTTAAAAAGGTGAATTTTTCTGTATACAGCCATATGAAAAAAATTAGGACACCCCATTGAATATTCAGTTCTTTATTAAGAAATGTCAACATTCAATTTCTGATCTTGTTTTAATTTGTACCTGTAGTTGAAAGTGATGCAACTGCATGTAAACAACAAAATATCACTTTGTTTTCAGTTAATGAACAAAATAAATCAACAAAAATGAGTATTTCACATAAGGAAAAAGTTAGTACACTCTATGCCGATAGATAGTGTTTCCCCCATGAGCTGAAATAACCTCAATGATACGTTTCTTGTAGCCATCTAGCAGTTTCTGATACCGACTGGAAGAAAGTTTCCCACACTCCTCAATGCAGAATTCTTTCAGCTGTGTGATGTTTGGGGGGTTTATTGCATGCACAGTCCATTTCAAATCACCCCACGGGAATAGGATTTAGATCTGGGCTTTGACTTGGCCATTCCAGAATTCTCCATTTTTTACATTTCAACCAATCCTTGGTGGATTTACTGGTATGTTTTGGGTCATTGTCATGTTGCAAGGTTCAGTTCCGCTTTAGCTTAAACTTTTTGACAGATGGTCTCACATGTTCCTCAAGCACCTTCTGATACAACGTAGAATTCATAATGGATTCTATGATGGTGAGCTGGCCAGGTCCTGCTGCAGCAAAGCATCCCCAAACCATAACACTTCCACCTCCATGTTTCATAGTTGGTATGAGGTTCATTTGCTGAAATGATGTATTTGGTTTACGCCAAACATGCCCTGTTATGATGTCCAAATAAGGTCCAAAGGTTTCCTTCTTGCACATCTCCCATAATAATTAAAGTTGTGTAATCTCTTTCTGATTGTAGATTCATGCACTTTGGCATAAACTGTAGCAAAAGCTTGCTCTAGGTCCCGTGATGATATTTTAGGGTTTTTGGAGACGTCTTTAAGCATCTTGCGGTCTGCTCTTGGGGTGAATTTAATTGGACGGCCTGACCTGGTCATGTTGGCAGCTGTTTAAAATGTTCTCCACTTGTAAATGATTTTCTGGACAATGAAATGGCTGATTACAAATTCTTTTGAGATCTTTTTATATCCCTTACCAGACTCATAAACATCAACAATCTTCTTTCTGAAAGCCTCAGAGAGCTCTTTGGATCTCACCATGGTGATACCTCTCACTTCAACTATTAAGAGCAAAGCAAGCTAAATGTCTGAGGTTTAAATAAGGCAAGCCTCCTTCAAAATGTTCTGTAACAATGTTCTAATAATTTTCACCTGATGTGATACACCTGTAGGTCATTTTATCCATTTTAAGTACAAATAAATGTGGGGGTGTCCTTACTTTTTCCTCACAAGAATTTGGATTTTTTTTAAATGACATTTTATAGATCATTTAAAAAAAGACTTTTCTTTGGTTTTATTTGTTAGTTATATATTCTGTAATATGTTATCTATATACCGTATCAACATAATTTATTCATAGAATGTTGATAGAATTTTGGATTTAAAACTTAGCTTGCTAACAAAAACATTAAAAAAGACAAATAAAAATAGGTTCTTTTTACTAGCTACATAGTTTGAGATCTAAATAATATTCGTTTTCCGGTTCTGGTTATTATTAAAGTAATAAAAATAATTGAAAAAAATACATTTAATAGACCCAATTTGAATCGTTCTAACCTGAATACTAAAACTTTGTGTTAAATTTTACTTATAAGTTATGTGGAATTCAGTTTGCTAACTTAATTTTTCTAATATGACTGATAGATTGAAAAAAATCATACAGAAATTATTAAATTTCTTTTTAAATTAAAATTTATCTTGCAAAAGCAATAGGAAGTGTTTAGATTGAATTTATTTTTGAAATTTCTAATGAGGGTTTTACAGTATGGATCAGTTTAATAAAATAAATATCTAATGGTCTAGTTTTTACTGATATCCTTGTTTTAAGACATCAAGCTTTTTTTGTAATAGATTGATTTTTTTTTTATTAGTATCAATCAAAAATTATTATTTGTTTGAATTATTATGGGATTTTTTTGTTTTATTTTGTAAAATTTGGTGACAGTTTCAGCATTTTTCTGTGCATTTAATTGATCATATAACTAACACAAACTCAGCTATTGAGATGACTGTTAGTAGTTTTGCCAATTTGAGACAAAACTGTTTTTAACAATTTTTTTTTCTTAAAAACAATGTAATTAATGTAATAAATGTTTACAAATGTAAATTTTCCTCTGCTAAAATAACCATATGTGCATTTCCTGACACTTTACTTGAAAACAGACATTAAAAATGTTTTTTTTTTTTTCAAGAAAAATGTAGCATGCGGTTAAATTGTGTTGTTTAAACAAATATTGTTATAAACAAAAGTTGTTTCACTAGCTGGGGTATCTCAGGAATCTGATATTTTTGCTAAATATCCTACTAACATACAAACTTTGCATCATTTTATTTTCACCATGCCACGTTTGAAACAAAAATAATGGCCCATGTGTACTAGCATGTTTCTTATACTCAGTGACCTCAGCTCATTGTTGTGGGTGGGGTTTAATGATTCATTATTCATGCTGTCAAAATACCTCAGATACACTCATCTACCAAACATTTACCTCATAAACATACAGATTTAAAGGCTAGCTAGTGATGGAAAGTTTAAACAAACGTGGGGATTTTAAGGCCCTGTTTCTACCAGAGCTGTGAAAAAAAACTACAAAGTCAAATGATTTATTTTTCTGAACACTGAACTGCTTGTAAAGCCTCTTCTTCTCAGTGCTCACATTCAGACTCATGCACAGTGAAAACAAAGCCTTGAATGAGACAAGGGCTTTTTTTAAAAAAAAAAAAAAAAAAAAAAAAAACTTGTAAACTTTAAAAAAACTCATTCAAGCTCTAAAGACTCAGTGTAACAATCGAGAGACACCGCCCGAAGCAGGGATCAAACCCTGTTCACCCCGTGTGGTAGCTGCGATCTCCTGCACACAGTTTATCAGACCCACACTCAGGATAAATTAAAGTGCTGCTTTATTAACAAAATTCAAAACAAGACTAATACAGGACACTGGTCAAATAAAGCGTGATTAACAAAACGTAGCGATAACATGGGAACCTGGAAACATAAAAGCTGACTGACAAAGACGGATACAAAAGGACTGACACAAAAAAAATATATATATATATATATATATATATATATATATATATATATATATATATATGACAAAACATTAGGGTAAATGGGGAACAGGTGACATGGCGGGAAAGCGGAACAAGAGGTGGGGCGTGGGACAAAACACATGGGGACTACACAAACAAAAATGAAAAAATGATGCATGATGAATCACCTGCCACCACCCCCTCTGGTGGTCTGGCAGGGAATTGTCCCAGTAGCTCCTGACATAGTGCCCCCTCTAAGGTTCGGCTCCTGAAACACCACCAGTTTAACTGGTCGATTGCCCCAGGAGTGAGCGAGAGGCATAGCGAGGCATAAAAGGGAGAAGCAAGGAAAACTGTAACCAATAAACAGGATCGCAAGCAACGTCCTTAGCCGAGCCCGGAGGACAGAGCAACATCCTACACAGGCAGGAGTGGGGAAGCGCCCTCCACCTGTGTCGCCAAGCGGCGTCCTTCACAGAACCATGAAGTGGAGGACATCATC
Organism: Hemibagrus guttatus; assembly: GCA_033459395.1. Lineage (NCBI taxonomy): Eukaryota > Metazoa > Chordata > Actinopteri > Siluriformes > Bagridae > Hemibagrus > Hemibagrus guttatus. The sequence goes on from JAUCMX010000011.1 coordinate 7,313,430, forward strand.
CTTGGCTAGCAAGATGGCGGAACCACACTTCCAGTAAGATCCAATAAAAAGGGCAGTGCCCTCCACCAAACATGGTGCCTAGTGGCATCCTCCACAGGACCATAAGTGGAGTGGCTTCCTCGGCTGAAACGTAAGTGGAGGCACATCCCTAAAGAAATGGGGCAAGGAAGCCCACATCCACTGCCAGGTTGAATGATGGTTTTTGGTAAAACTTGCTTTAAATGGAAAATCTTAAACATGAAAATACAACATTAACTTCGTTTCATCAGATTAAAAAAAATAAAAAATTATTAAAAATTTGTATTTACAACTGTGGTAGAAACAGAGCCTAAACAGAAACAGAGCCTTCTTCAATAAACCTGCCCCCACTAGCTAACATTTCAAATTTCTAATTTATATTCTAAATTTAAGATATTTCTCTAAAGCTGCTTGCTAATGAAAGAAGAAGTTGCTTTCGGCTTCTCCCTGTTCAGGGTTGCCACAGTAGACCAACTGGTCCGCACAACAGCTTGGCACAGGTTTTATGACGGATGCCCTTCCTGATGCAACCCTCCTATTCTTCTGGGCTTGGGAATGGCACTGCATCCAGTGGCTGGGGTTTGAACCCGGGCCTTCCACATGGTAGGCAAGAAACCTACCACTGAGCCACCAATGCCCTCTGCTTGCTAATGAAAATCCATTGTTAAAAGCGCTACCCAAATTAAATTTGAATTGGATTTTTATACTCAACATTTTAATAACCTTTTTGTCTAAGACTAAATTAAACTGACTACTATTTTGCCACTTTATCTGATTTCTCAGTATTAGGAATGATGTGTGTAATTTCTCAGGAAGATTTCCATTCAGCACACATCTTATGGTTAAAACATTTTAGCTTTCCTTCTTATCTACAGATTGCAATGGATATGATCCTCTCACTCACTTGCTTCTTCCTATTTTGTCTTCTTGTATGTGGATCAGAAAATCCTGTTTTCATTGACCTCAATTTGTAAGCGATTAAGTTAGTCTGCATCATTAAGCCAAAAATCAGTCACTTCTTCACATCATTTCCTGTCTTTCTCTCCTTTAGTCTATCTTTCTCTGTCTTGTTTCATTTCAGTACAAAATCCACAGTAGGTTACTTTATTTTCTTCTCTGTTAGAGAGACGATTTTGTCGATTGGGGAAAAAAAAGTTATAAATTATAAAAGTGATTGAGCATCAAACTTTTACAAAGTGGCTGTTTTATGAAACTGGGTGGTTGTGTTGTAGAGTGAAATATGATGAAGTGGAAAGGGTTATGAATTATAGAAGGACTGATCGTTCCCTAAGTGTGTGTGTGTGTGTGTGTGTGTGTGTGTGTGTGTGTGTCTTTGTGTGTCTTTGTGTGTTAATGGAACTTGGTGACATTAAGTAGCTTACCATTTTCTACGTTAACAAACAAGCATTCTGTTTATCTATCTATATGTCTGAGATTCTATCGTCCTAATGTTCTATCCTTCTCTTCCTCCTCCACCTCAAGAGGCATTGAGCAGCCTGAGATAAAGTGAGCTGTAAATTGGGTCGTGTTTGAAAAAAAAATCAACTGTACATATTATATCTAGAGCAAGAAAAAGGATTCAAAAAATGTGATTAAAAAAAACCCAACAACAACCCAGTACCGACCCCTGAGGATCACCACTGAAAGATTCCATTCCATTGTCTGTACTGCTTATCTGATCTATTCTCAGGTCACAGGGAGCCTGTGCCTTCCTCAGGCATCATTGGGCATCAAGGCAGGATACACCCTGGATGGAGTGCCAACCCATCGCAGAGCACACACTCCAGGCAATTTAGAGACTCCAATTAGCCTAGAAGCATGTCTTTGGACTGTGGCAGGAAACCCACCAAGCATGGGGAGAACATGCACACTCCCCACACACACACACACACACAGTGAGCAGGAGCAAGACTCAAACCTAGGATGCTGGCGGTGTGAGGCGAACGTGCTAACCACTAAGCCACCGTGCCACCCCACTGAAAGATACAGCAATTTATTTCAGTCAGAAAAAGAAATCATGGAAAAAAAGGACAAAATACACAATATTTTAAAGACCTAAAGACTATGGTCATCTCCTGAGCTTGAGGCTACGTCGATGTAGAGTTTCCTCTGGGTTTTATGGTTTCTTCCCACCTCCATGAAAACATGCTTGATGGAACCCTGTGTCATTTCCTGCACTTGGAAAAGGGGCGGGGCTTACAGGGGCTCATAACAGATGAGAAGAAGCAATTTTCAAGATGGCCCACGACTCTGTGGTGGACAAGATGACAACACCTTTTAAATTAACCCACGTTGTGTGTTTTGTTTGTCAGCATTTGTAGCAATTCAGCGTTTTCTGCTACTGTAACAGCTCCATGTGACCTGTGTTTGATGTTGTCATCTGTCTTCTACTTAGTAAAAAACTTTCCTGTTCGATATGAGAGGAAACTCCTCTCAGACACTAAACACGTCCATAAACACAATGCATAGTGTGACAGTGTTATTTGGGACATGGATTGCAGTATGGTCTCCTACCAGGTCTGACATAAAATTGTACCAAAGGTATATAGAAGGAAAAAAAGGTCTGTATAAAGTACCAGAAAGTGAACCGATCAAGTTTAAGCATAGGGTTAGTTGTGTGTTGCTTGTTACTGTGCCTTTCTTTCCCATTTGTGTGTGTAGTGTTTCACAGTCATGTCTGATTTGCTTTGTGGTTTTGTGTTTGTATTGAATTTATCTGGAAGGCGCTGTCTTTGTTGGTTCCCATGAGACTCATGAGTATTGATGCAGCCTTCCAGTCCCTCAGATCTGATCCATGGAGGTCCACCTCACCCTGTGTGTATGTTCTCCACATCCTCCACTTTCCTCCCCAAGTCCAAGGCAGTATAGTGTTGTAGGCTGATTAGCATCTCTAAATTATCTCTGTGTGTGTGTGTGTGTGTGTGTGTGTGTGTGTGTGTGTGTGTGTGTGTGTGTGTGTGTGTGTGTGTGTGTGTGTGTGTGTGTGTGCACTCTAGGCTGTCCCCTGCCTTGTGATAGACTCCAAGCTTCCTGTGACCCTGAATAGATAGATGGATGGAATTTGCAATGCCTCTACACACACACACACACACGCACACACACACACACACACACACACCACTAACACAGTAATTACTTTTAATCTTCGATATGTATCTGTCTCAGAAGGAATTTTTTCCCCTATGGAGCTTAAATCTGAAAAAATTCTTTTGTTGAAAATTGCTTTTCTATATTTGTGGGGACGTTCCTTTCAGTAACCAAAAGGAATTTATTTATTTTTAATTTTTTTAATGTATTTATTTTCAAATACAATCGTGTTTTTGTGGGGATTGGGAGATTATGGGAACATTTGACACAGTCCTATATTTGTGAGGACTGTTGGTCCTTTTTGGTCCTCAGAAAGAGTTAAACACACACACACACGCACACACACCAAAGGGTTCTTTTAATTAGATGTCCTACAGAGTTGAGATGAAGTGATTAAAGCAGGTTAACTCTCTCTCTCTCTCTCTCTCTCTCTCTCTCTCTCTCTCTCTCTCTCTCTCTCTCTCTCTCTCTCTTGATCTGTCTTTTTGTGTGATCAGTAGTAATGTGTGTTATGATTATCAGAACTGCTTCAGAGAAAACAACACCCGATCACTCTCTCTCTCTCTCACACACACACACACACACACACACACACACACACACAAAAACAGAGAGGCACAAATTCAAAGGCATGTATACTGACACGCGCTATGGAGTATGCAAATTCTGTGACGTGAATGCTGACAGTGTGTGTGTGTGTGCGTGTGTGTGTGTGTGTCTGTGTGTGTGTCTGTGTGTGTGTGTCTGTGTGTCTGTGTGTGTGTGAGTGTGTGTGTGAGTGTGTGTGTGTGTGTGTGTGTGTGTGTGTGTGTGTGTGTGTGTGTGTGTGTGTGTGTGTGAGAGTTTTTAATTGGGCAGTGATCAGGGTAATAAATTATACAGAAGCCTGATCAGTGTTTCTGTGTATGAGGGACAAGACGAGAGCTTGAAAAGAGAAAAAAGGAAATCGAATCGTTTTTTTTCTCAGTAGTGGGAGGAGATGAAAGTAGGAGAGGAGATTTATAATGAGGAAAAATCCATCAAAACTAATCACTATTTAATTGGAGTCATCGAAATAAATAACCGTCCCACACATCATCCCAGAGGCACCAGTTGTTGTTTTTTCCTTTAATTTGTCATTCTTTAAAATAGCGCAAACATAACGGTAGAATCTTAGGAGCTTTGAGCCAAGCAAGCTGGGATGAAGAGTGTCTCCAGCTTGATAAATGAGGCATATTGTTTCTATAAAAAAAAAACGTGAAGTACTGTTGACGTGACTGTTGCTGGGCAGAAGGTACAGTTTTTCAAATCAAATCTTTGCAAATATGTCAGTCGCACCTCAGTGTGAATTGTACCAGATTTTCTGAGATTGTTATGTCTCACAAATAGCTAGTCATATATATAATTAATCTTCTGTAGCTAGTCTTCTATAAAACTATCCTCACACTCAGCTAGTCATACATAAATAGTCTTGTGTATCTAGGAACACTTGTGTGTAGCTAGCCTGACAATTAGCCTGACATACAGTATATAATTCGTCTAGTGTTGTAGATACTCTCGCACAGCTAGTTTTCTTTAAAGCACCTCACACTTATAATATCACATTTAATAACATTATGTAACATTTACATAAATAGTATTATGTAGCTAGTCTTCTATAAAACTAGCCTCACAGTTAGCCCGAGTCACATATAAATAGCCTTGTGTTTGCAGATACCTTCCTGTAGCTAGTTTTGTATTTAGCTAGCCTCACCCTTTGCTAGCGTCATATATACACCGATCAGGCATAACATTATGACCACCTGCCTAATATTGTGTTGGCCCCCCTTTTGCTGCCAAAACAGCCCTGACCTGTCATGCACTGCCACAAGAGCAGTTTTGGAGATACTCTGATTCAGTCATCTAGCCATCACAATTTGGGGTGTGTGTGTGTGTGTGTGTGTGTGTGTGTGTGTGTGTGTGTGTGTGTGTGTGTGTGTGTGTGTGTGTGTGTGTGTGTGTGTGTGTGTGTGTGTGTGTGTGTGTGAGTCTAATAGAGAAAGACAAAAGAGACATGAACAAGTAGTTCTCTCAAATCTACAACTAAAAAAAGGATAAATTTCCTTCAAACCAATCAAGCCTAAATCTTTTAGGCAGTAATCCCCAGAGCAGGCTTCTACCATCATCTCACATTTCTGGATTGATCCCTTCAAGTTGGATCCAGATTCCTGATTTGTATCATAGGCAAGAAGAAATTCATATTGATTTCAAGTAACCTCCCTTTTAATTTCTTACTCTATATTCTCTCTTAAGTTTAGCTGCAATCGGCTCTCACCTGCTGCTTCGATTCTCACCTGCAGTCTCGACTTGGAAAGTGAGAGTCTATATGCACAGTAGTTTCTCCAAAATGTCTTAAGCTACTGCGTTAAACTGTGTAATCAATTTCTCAAGTGGAAGTTGCATGTATCACTCTGGGGAAACAGGAAAGCCATGGACTCACCAGTGATACAGCGACACCACAAGATCCTGACCTGCTAATGTTACTGAAAAGAACTCCAAGCATCCAGGTTTGACCGAAGAAAATGTCTCAGCTATTTAAAAGTTAATGCAGTTCCGAGACTAAGACCTAAACATGGCCATAACTTCAGTAACCAAAAGGAAATATTTTCAAATACAAACATGTTTTCATGGGGACTGGGTGATTATGGGGACATTTGACACAATCCTATATTTGTGAGGACCTCTGGTCCTTTTAGGTCCTCAGAAAGGGTTAAACACACACACACACACACACACACACACACACACACACACACACACACACACACACACACACACACACACACACACACACACACACACACACACACACACACACACACACACACACACACACACTCCCCAAATGGTTCTTTTAACTAGGAGTCCTACACAGTTTTTTAATTAAAGCAGGCATAAGTTACCTCATGTCTGTCTCTCTCTCTCTCTCTCTCTCTCTCTCTCTCTCTCTCTCTCTCTCTCGACTTTTTGTGTGATCAGTAGAAATGTGTTACGATCATCAGAACATGCATCAGAAGTGCTTCAGAGAAAACAACACCTGTACACACACACACACACACTAAAATTTTTACTCTGTGATATAACAGTGGAGAAAGACACATTACACATCCTGGCATGACTAAGGATGTTCTCATGATCAGCGGTGGACAAACGAACGATACATTTATTAGCTAGGAGAAAAGTGAAAGCTCCAGTCTCTCGGGTTTTGGTAGCCAAACTAGGACTAGAATTGGTGGCTGGAAATAGGTTTGGATATTTTTTATGAGCTCCAACTCTAGAGCAAGATCCATCTCTGGGGGTTGGGATATATATAAATTTATCCAAAAACAAGACTATGAGGTGAGTTAGTCAAGAAGGTTTCCTAAAAATATAAAATGAAGAATGTTCTTGTATATTCATCATTATTTTTGTTCAAAGTATTTATATTTAGTGTCCAAGGACAGGTACAAAGAAAAAGATTTTGATTCATTACTGAATCCATGTGTTGTGTCCATCATGAACAATTCCCCTCCAGACCTCTAGGGGCAACATCACACGTTTTAATCTTCCTTTTTTGTCCAGTTCACCCTGATTCTTCAAATTGATTCAGATTGATTTATATTTCCTGTTGTTTGTCTTCCTTCCTGCTGGGTGTTGTGGTTATATTGATGTTAGAAGAGTCTTGTCTTGTTTTGTCTTGAGCTCGTTTTCATTGTCTGGTGTTAGATTCTTTGGTTTTTGTATTAGTTCAAACGTGTGCACTTGTGCTGTTCCTCACCTGACACCATCTGCAATTTGGGATGGACTGAACGTTAATATAGACGTCTTCTGTCACACGTCACTTTCTCACCAAATTGCAGAGACGGAACCAGGGCGATATTGATGCTTTGTTGATCTGTTTTCTTGTTGCTGTAAAAATAACTAACTAATTAATTAATTTATTTATTATTTTACATGGTAAATCCACCATGCACTTTCTTTCATGTTGTTGCCTCTCGAGCTACAGCCTCGGTAAACACAATACAAATCTGTCTCTTTGTCCTGTCTTAAATATTACAAATCACAACATCATTAAAGCAAACAGCAGAAGACGACGTACACCGATTTCAAAATGTCATTCCATTCACGGAAACGGAAAATTAAATCAACACATTGGGATGTGTTTAATGTGTGAGTTGGGAGTCTCACTGATTCAGTGATTCACTGTCCCTCAAGATGTGACATTTTTACAACAAATTTTGGAGCGTGTGCCTTTCTTGAGATGAGCAATAATTTCTCACTCTCGCTCTCGCTCTCGCTCTCACTCTCACTCTCTCTCTCTCTGTCTGTCTGTCTGTCTGTCTCTCTCTCTCTCTCTCTCTCTCTCTCTCTGTCTGTCTCTCTCTCTCTCTCTCTCTCTCTCTCTCTCTCTCTCTCTCTCTCTCTCTCTCTCTCTCTCTCTCTCTCTCTCTCTCTCTCTCCATGCCAAGGGCTGCTCATTATTTTTGCTCAAGAATTTTCCGAGCTGTTTTTCTTCTTCTTTACTGACTCCACTAAGAAATCGCTCCCTCAGGGAGGAGGAAGATAACCATGCTCACATACTCGTGTTTTTTTTACTGCTCTCGACTTGATCAAAAGACTTGGCAATGATGCTACCTTGACGTGCTATCGGAATAAGCGTTAAAAGTTTCTCACTAGAGATTTGCACACAAATCATCCATTAAGTCATAATTATGACCGATATCATTTTGATACCTCTGTTTGTGACATGGGCGGAGTTTTAAACTTTCAACATGGAGGAAAATTGTTAGTTAATTGGCTAGCGAGTTTTTTCCTCCCTGATGTGAAAGCGTGAGACAAGCCGTGATTGAAAGCAGTCATGCACTGGATTTATCCAATCAGGGTTGTTGATGAGGTGAACATGCAAATAAGAAGAAGCCAGGGTTCGGGAATGTATAGATTCCTGTTACATGGAGTTTACTAGGACCCACGGGAAATATTTCACGTGTGAAAAACCATCACTGTTTTATTTGCCTGTTTTTATTAATAACATATTCATTTTATTTTGTGGTGTTTAGAAAACAATAAAAGCTTCTATTCTTGCAGTAATAATAAGAAAGGCTATTTATTTATTTGTTTGTTTGTTTGTTTGTTTGTTTGTTTATTTATTTTAAAATTTTATTTTATTCTTATAAGTATTTTTGGTATTTCAGGAAAAGAAATTGACATTCATTCATGCAAATGAGGCTTTGTCTAATTAAAGCCGCATACATTTGCATGCTTAATGAAGCCGTTAATCAAAGTCAAAACAAAGTTAATCAAAGAATTAATATTAAATTTTATAAAAATTAAATTTTATAAAAATTACTTTTTCCAATGTAAAATAAAGAGAAATTCTGATTCTGAGGTATATAACTGGATATAAATAAAGAAAATGTCATGTAAATAAATATAATATATCTGATATGGTTGTGTTGAGTGGGCGGAGCTACAGAGGATATACCACATCAATGCCCTTTCTCCAGTAGATGGGTGCCAATACTTTTGGCAGAGCTACGGTCTGGAATAGCAGACACGCCGAGGTGACCTACATGGTAGGAGTTCTTGATAAAGCAGGCATCGGTATTAAATATGCTGTGTTGTGGATTTTCTGGATGCTTGAAATTCCTTTCCGAAATCCTGCTATAAAAAGCTCACAGAGGTCTATTTCTGTCCTCACGTGTCAGAGACACACTCACGCACTCGTCCCTCTCGTTCCCTCTTCTACTTTTACATTCTACCCATCACTCTCACCCACCACTCTTTCTCTCAACCTCTCTCTCTCTCTCTTCACTTCTTCAATCCCTAATCTCTTTTGTCCATCCCTTTGTGTTCTTCGCATTGTCATATTTTTAAATATATTTTTATTCTGCTTCCCTCTCTCTCTCTCTCTCTTCCTCGCATGCCAGCTGTCAGGAGAACAGTGATGTGTAGCGAGAGCGTGCATGAGGAGAATACAAGCATGGCCAAGCTAATGAGCCAAAAGCAGAGAGAGAGAGACAGAGACAGAGACAGAGGCAGGGAGAAGGTGAAAGAGAACAACACAGGAAAAAGGTGAGAAGAAAGAGAAATGGAAAGACGATAGAGAGAATGCTTGAATGAGAGACTTTCTGTGGATGACAGCTGTGTGTGTGTGTGTGTGTGTGTGTGTGTGTGTGTGTGTGTGTGTATTTGTTTGGCGTGATCTCATTAAAGATTGTGTGTGTGCATAAACAGAAAGTGAATCACAGCCACGGTTCAATTAAAGGATTTTATAGGAAAATACTCGTCTCCGATTGGCTGGCAGGTTTGTGCCTCTGAGCGTAGCTTGATCAGGGAGAGCGTCAGTGAAGCACGGTGGTGGTGGTAGCATCGTATTATGGCTGTGTTTTGCAGCAGCAGAGATGAGACACTGGTCCCAATTGAGGGTAGAAAGAAAACTGGTACATGATATCAGACAACTAGGAATGTGGAGAGACTTAAGGATGAATTGTCACACTCGAACCCCTCCCTGTACACCATCTGTGAAGAAACCTGAATATGTGTTTTGGAAGAAATTGTCCAAATCTCGAAGCTGTAATTATGTTTCTACAATGAACATTTTTCCAAAATAACAGATTTCTGGCTTTGATTGTCATCAAGGGGTATTGTGTGTACAGCCGTGGCCAAAGGTTTTGAGAATGATACAAATATTATTTTTCACAAAGATTGCTGCTTCAGTGTTTTTAAATCTTTTTGTCAGATGTTACTATGGTATACGGAAGTATAAGTACAAGCATTTTATAAGTGTCAAAGGCTTTTATTGACAATTACATTAAAGTTTATGCAAAGAGTCAATATTTGCAGTGTTGACCCTTCTAACTGATGGCAGCCCATTCTTGCATAATCAATGCTTGGAGTTTTTCAGGATTTGGGGGGTTTTGTTTGTCCATCTGCCTCTTGAGGATTGACCACAGGTTCTCAATGGGATTTGAGAACTCAAAGGTCTGGGGAGTTTCCTGGCCATGGGCCCAAAATTTCGACGTTTTGTTCCCCAAGTCACTTAGTTATCACTTTTGCCTTATGGCAAGGTGCTCCATCATGCTGGCATTGTTCATCACCAAACTGTTCTTGGATGGTTGGAAGAAGTTTCTCTCGGAGGATGTTTTTGACTTTTGGCTGACTTTTTTTTTGTTTTTGACTGTCTTCCACTCCCTTGACTGAAAAGCAACCCCACACATGAATGGTCACAGGATGCTTTACTGTTGGCATGACGCAGGACTGATGGTAGCGCTCACCTTTTCTTCTCCAGACAAGCTTTTTTTCTAGATGCCCTAAACAATCAGAAAAGTGATTAATCAGAGAAAATCACTTTACTCCAGTCCTCAGCAGTCCAATCCCTGTACCATTTGCAGAATATCAGTCTGTCCCTGATGTTTTTTCTGGAGAGGAGTGGCTTCTTTGCTGCCCTTCTTGACACCAGGCCATCCTCCAAAAGTCTTCACTTCACTGGGCATGCATATATCACACTCACCTGCTGCGATTCCTGAGCAAGCTCTTCACTGGTGGTGCCCCGTTCCCACAGCTGAATCAACTTCGGGAGATGGTCCTGGTGCTTGCTGGACCTTCTTCACAACAATTGAACCTCTGTCCATGAAGTTCTTGATGATCCAATAAATGGTTGAGATTTAGGTGCAATCTTACTAGCAGCAATATCTTGTTAAGCCTGTGAATCCCTTTTTCAACAAACCAATGAAGACTGCATGTGTTTCCTTGCAGGTAACCATGGTTAACAGAGGAAGAAAAATGATTTCAAGCACCACCCTCCTTTTAAAGCTTCCAGCCTGTTATTCTAACTCAATCAGCATGACAGTGATCTCCAGCCTTGTCCTCATCAACACTCTCACTTGTGTTAACGCAAGAATCACTGACATAAGGTCAGCTGGTCCTTTCGTGGCAGGGCTGTAATGATGCAGTGGACATGTTTTTTGGGGGATTAAGTTAATTTTTATGGCAAAGTGGGATGTAATTAATTAATTAATTAATTGCAATTTATCTGATCACTCTTCATACCAGTCTGGAGTATATGCAAATTGCCATCACAAAAACTGAGGCAGCAGACTTTGTGAAAATTCAATATTTGTGTCATTCTCAAAACGTTTGGCCACGGCTGTAGAACGAAGGTCAAAATCTATAGTGCATTGAAATGTGCAAAATTAAAAAAAAGCAAATACACAGTGGAACCTCGGCAGACGAATGCCCTCCCTTACGAATTTTCACCTTAAGGATTGAAATTTTGCAAGAAATTTGAATCGGCATACAAAGCATTTTCAGCATACGAACAAACCACGTGTACGTCCGAGAGCAGTTCAAAACTTGTTTGCGTCAGCGGAAAGCCAAGCAAAGCTACTGAAAGTTTACGAATTTTACTTTTTTTTTTCAGTCAGTGATAGCTGTTTTGAATAAGTCAACCCACAATACCAACATTGCCTTCGGCATGCGTTCAAAAGCTAGGTGATTTTTCGCATGATTTTATGTGTTGACAGATTGGTGGCGTGGGTGGTCTGTTCTATTTTTCGCCCAAGCTTGTCTATTTTTCGCCCCTGACATGGAATGCTTGGCTTGGGTCAGTTCTTTGTAAGCAGCCATACAGTTTACAAACGCTTCGTATAGGTAAGATTGGTAATATTTTTGGGTGGCAGGAACGGATTATCTGGGTGTACATTATTTCTTATTAGAAAATTCACTTCGCAATACAAATTTTCACCTCAAGAACTCGCCTCCAGAACGAATTGAATCTGTATGCTGAGGTTCCACTGTATTTGACCAAAATGACAGGGAAATGAATCAACAGTGTCAGGAGGAAGATAAATGTGGTTAGTAGGTGGGGCATGTTTCAGTATAATTGTAGGTTTTTTTTTAATCCACAAACCACCCCATCATACTACAGCTACCAAACAGGAAGGATGAACCACGTGATTTAAAACCACATACGGAGGACACTTTCTTCCTCCGAGACACGTGAAGCCGACCAAACCGCAGGTTTTATCACATAGCAGCATAAGACACTCGCAGGAAAACACTCTCGCTCTGCTCTCTTCCACATACCTGAGCTTACAGATGCACACGATTGGCTCCTGGCCACTTTGTATGATGAAATCCTGAAATTATTTAAAAGTCTAATATTCAATAGTCCCACATTTAAAAAAAAAAAAAATCAGAAACAGCCATTAAAGTGATAAATTTATTAATAACAAATCTGTTTAATCAAATAGTATATACAGTACAGTGTATAGGACAGTGTTTAGAACACAGGCACACACACACAACAGGAGGAATGTAATGCACCCCATGGTGCAGACATGAATGGTCTTATTTCTCTCTCTCACAAACATACACACACACACACACACACACACACACACACAGGCTGAGGGATGGCAGTGTGTGCTGCTGAAATGAAAAAATTCATTTATAAAAGTTATAAAAAGTGTCGACCCGTGTATTTTTTTCTCCAGGAGTGTGAGTGTGTGTGTGTGTGTATGTGTGAGAGGGAGAGAGTCACGCACAATGCAGTATTACTATTACCACTGCATGGAGCAGTAAGTGTGTCTTTGTGATCGTCGTCATGCAGACGGGTACAGGATCTCACCCACCGTGACGTACGTTCCGGTGAGGAAGCCGAGGAATCCGATCAGAGCGATGGACAGGTCCTTCAGGAAAAGGAGCGCAGACGGACGAGTGGAGCAAGCGATCAGCTCCACCAGGGGTGGGAAGATGAGTGCAAGGGCGGAGCTACTCACCGCGCCCACCAGTGAGATCACCAGATCCAAACGAGGGACGAGAACAGCCACTGCACCTGCAGAGAGGGGGTGGGATATGTTACATTAAGGTGGGAGATAACAAAAACAAACATGGAGAAACGCCATAGAGAGAGAAACTCCCTGTGACACTAAACACCCATCAGCCCAAATCCAAGATGAGGAACTGGTACCTAAAAAATGTGAGGTTCTTCTGCAGCTTAGACGTAATGTTTAAAAAGACAAAAACATCTGTATCTTAACATAAGATGTTGTCCATGTCGCTCAGTTCTAGGTGGCTCTTAAAAACAGCCTCCAATTTGTAGAGACCAGAAATGATCATTTGAAACTGAAGCAAACTTTCGATCAGATTTCTGCTAAAGAATTAAAAAAAAATTAACAGCTGTTCATTCTGTAGCTAGGTTTGATAAAGTGAAACCTACACTCACTCACGCTCTCTCTCTTTCTCTCTCTCTCCTCTCACCACACTTTCTTTCTCTCTCTCTCTCTTTCACACACACTTTCTCTCTCTCTCCTCTCACACTCTCTCTTTCTCCTCTCAAACTCTCTCTCTCCTCTCATACTTTCTCTCTCTCTCCTCTCACACTCTCTTCTCTCTCTCCTCTCACACTCTCCTCTCTCTCTCCTCTCACACTCTCTCTCTTTCTCCTCTCACACTCTCTCTCTCTCTCTCCTCTCACACACTCTCTCTCTCCCTCACACTCTCTTTCTCTCCGTCACACTCTCTTTCTCTCCCTCACACTCTCTTTCTCTCCTCTCACACACTCTCTCTCTCCTCTCACACTCTCTCTCTCCTCTCACACTCTCTCTTTCACACTCTCTCTCTCCTCTCACACTCTCTCTCTTTCGCTCTCCTCTCACACACTCTCTTTCTCTCCTCTCACACTCTCTCTCTCTCCTCTCACACTCTCTCTCTCTCCTCTCACACTCTCTCTCTCTCCTCTCACACTCTCTCTCTCCTCTCACACACTCTCTCTCGCCTCTCACACACTCTCTCTCGCCTCTCACATACTCTCTCTCGCCTCTCTCACACTCTCTCTCTCCTCTCTCTCTTCTCTCACACACTCTCTTTCTCCTCTCACACTCTCTTTCTCTCCTCTCACACTCTCTTTCTCTCCTCTCACACTCTCTTTCTCTCCTCTCACACTCTCTTTCTCTCCTCTCACACTCTCTTTCTCTCCTCTCACACTCTCTTTCTCTCCTCTCACACTCTCTTTCTCTCCTCTCACACTCTCTTTCTCTCCTCTCACACTCTCTTTCTCTCCTCTCACACTCTCTTTCTCTCCTCTCACACTCTCTCTCTCCTCTCACACTCTCTCTCTCCTCTCACACTCTCTCTCTCCTCTCACACTCTCTCTCCTCTCACACTCTCTCTCCCTCCTCTCTCCCTCCTCTCACACTCTCTTTCTCTCCTCTCACACTCTCTCTCTCTCTGGAGGATTAACGCGACTCAACACCAATCAGCAGAAGCGTAGCTGTAAGCCAGACAAACCAGGCATTCGCCTCAGGCTCCAGTCACTATACAGTAGCTGACCACTTGAGTTCTCTGTAATACCAAACATCAAAATCCCCTGAAGGCTTCTGAAGCTGCCAGAAAGTCAGAAAAGCACTTCACAGAGAGGGGAGCTAGGGCAATTAGGAAAATATGCTTTCTGAAGCAAAAAAAAGGGCTTTTGCTCAGCACTAGCTAGCTGAAAACTTGAGTTTCTACTGCAGTTAAGACGTCTGTCCCAACTTCATCTCCATCAAAGATTTTTAAACAAACGCACTTGAAAACATAAATTTTCTTTAATCAATCCATTTCTGATTTTTCTGATTGCTTGCTAACTGTATAAATAATGTGTTATACACCTAAAAAAGTCTACCATTTTTTAAATGATAAAATCTATTTAATAGCTAAGGAAATAGATTTCTTAGCCTCACGCCAAAGCCCTGGAGTATAACTGCAGTAATTACAGCTGTGTGAAATCCACATTCTCTCCTCCTCACACTGATCAACAACAATTTAATGTCTCATTCCATTATGCCTAAAAAGTCTGAAAGCACAAACCAAGATGCTATTAAAGCGCTGCATCGCTTCATCATATAAAAAAAATCTGCCATGGAAAGGTACTTTGGTAAGTGATGGGAATTTCGCGATAGGTTTAGAGAGCCGTCGCCGCTCGCAGGGTTTCATTTAACGCTACGTTAACTTTGAAATTTCAGATGTTGTGTTTGATGCTGATCGTCTCAGCGGCATCGCTCCGTGTGTTCATCCTTTATGGCTATACAGCTGTAGCATATCCTGTTATGTCACCTTCGTCTCAGGGGTGGGTTTAAAGAAATGACTCAAAAGTGACTGTGTATGTGTGTGTGTGTGTGTGTGTGTATATGAGTGCAAGAGAGAGAGAGAGAAGTGTCAGTAGTAGTAGTGATAATGGCAAAAATAGTAATAGTAACACAATAGCTGTAACATTAGTAGAAAAAGTAGCAGTAACAGCAGAAACAGTAGTAGTAATAGTAGTATAGCAGTAGTAACATCAGAAGCAGTTGTAGTAATAGTAGTGGTAATTGAAATAAATGTAATAGTATTAGTAGTAATTGTAGCAGTAACAGTAGTGGTAACAGTAGTAGTATTAGTAGTAACAGTAGTAACAGTAGTAGTAATAGTAATACTAGTACTAGTGGAAGTAACACTAGTACTAATAGTAGTTGTAACAAGTAGTTATATTAGTAGTAGCAATAGTAGTATTAATAGTAACAGTAGTAGTATTAGTAGTAGCAGTAATAGTAGTAGCAGTAAAACTAATAGTATACAGTGGAACCTCGGCATACAAATTCAATTTGTTCTTAAGGCGAACATTTGTATTGTGAAACGAATTTTCCCATAGGAAATAATGTAAATGCAGATAATCCGTTCCAGCCACCCAAAAATATTTCGAAAAAATAACTGCTAACATCTTATATTTTATAAATCCTTTCACTCCCTTGTGAGGTGGGGCCTCCATGGATCAGACTTGTTTGTTCAGCACATCCCACATATGCTCGATTGGATTGAGATCTAGAGAATTTGGAGGCCAAGTCAACACCACAAACTTCTTGTTGTGCTCATCAAACCATTCCTGAACCATTTTTGCTTTGTGGCACGGCGCGTTATCCTGCTGAAAGAGGCCACAGCTATCAGGGAATACTGTTTCCATGAAAATGTGTACATGGTCTGTAGCAATGCTTAGGTAGGTGCTACGTGTCAAAGTAACATCCACATGGATGGCAGGACCCCAAAGGGTTTTCCCCGCAGAACATTGCCCAAAGCATGACACTGGCTCCGCCGGCTTGCCTTTTTCCCATAGTGCATACTGGTGCCATGTGTACCCCTGGTAAGCGACACATACGAACCTGGCCATATATGTGATGTAAAAGAAAACGTGATTCATCAGACCAGGCCACCTTCTTCCATTGCTCCATGGTACAGTTCTAAAGCTCACATGCCCATTGTTGACACTTTCGACGGTGCACAGAGGTCAGCATGGGCACCCTGACTGGTGTGTTTCTATGCAGCCCAGTACACAACAAACTGTGATGCACTGTGTATTCTGACACCTTTCTATAAGAACCAGCATTAACGTCTTCAGTAATTTGAGCAACAGTAGCTCGTCTGTTGGATCGGATCACACGGGCCAGTCTTTACTCCCCACGTGCATCAATAAGCCTTGGTCGCCCATGACCCTGTCGCCGGTTCACCACTGTTCCTTCCTTGGACCATTTTTGATAGATACTGACCACTGCAGACCGGGAACACCCCACAAGAGCTGCAGTTTTGGAGATGTTCCGATCCAGTCGTCTAGCCATCACAATTTGGCCCTTGTCAAACTCGCTCAAATCCTTACGCTTGCCCATTTTTCCTGCTTCTAACACATCAACTTTGAGGACAAAATGTTCACTTGCTGCCTAATATATCCCACCCACTAACAGGTGCCATGATGAGGAGATAATATAATAAAACAATATATATATACATACACATACACACACAAACACACACACACAAACAAAGGGATAAATGTTATATATAAATAACTTATTTTTAAACTATAAAAATAAGTTATGGTATAAATGATACATTTATAATTTTGATTCTGTTTCTATACTTCTGTAAAGCAGCTTTGAGAGCATTGTTAAAAGCGCTAAGCAAATAAATTGACCTTGAAAAAGTGAAATACTAACGGTAGTGGTAACAGTAGTAATAAGCATAATCATTGCATCGCTATGCTCGCTGCAGGGTGTGTGTTCATGATTTACAGCTACACAGCTGTAACGTATCTGGTTATTTTGGCATCATCAACAGTAGTAACAGTATTGGTAATAACCATTGTAATAGTAATAGTAAGCTGTAATGTGTCTCTATAAAGTGTGTGTGTGTTTTATGTTTATTAAAGCATAGAGAGAGACAGAAAGGGAGAGATGTTTAATTCATGAGACTACAAGTGTCATGTCTTCTCTTCTTCTTTTACACACACACACACACACACTCGTGCGCACACACACAGTGCCTGTCTGCTGCTGCCACCCTGAGGATATGTATGAGGCATTTTTTTAGTATGCCAATATTTGCAAACATTAAAAACATCATTTAACAGTTTTACAGTGGGAAGCGTGGGAGCAGTGGGAGTGGGAGCCTCAGGGTTCCATAAAGCAGATAAAATTTAATGCACACTGATGTAAATCTTTCCCTTGTTTTTCATAAAACTGATTTTATGTTATTGTCCGAGTTAACGCACTGATTGAAAAACATTGATGCTAGGCTGTCAGCTTAAACGTGTAAATGTTTACATTGGGGAAAAAACAGGACTTTCTGCCAGGAAATTCTGCCTCTCTCATTATTGTGGTAGAATTTTAAATGGCAAAGTAGCATCATTTTGTTATCCCACACTGTGAAGACACAGTTACCGGGTCACTGAGTGACCCTACGCTGTCTGCATGGATGGTGTTTACCTCGCCTGATTTAACAGCGCTCTCCATCGCCACGCTTTCCTCTAGGGTGAACTGTGACTCCTCTAAAACAGCCCCATCATTTTATTTACACCGTTAGCTTGTGCATTCTGTGCCGGTGTCTTGGCCTCCAGCGACCTCGGTCTGCTCCATGATTTTGCATGCTGTAGCCTGTCTGACACCGCTAACCCTGACTTCCTCATTAGCCAGCACTGTGTGCTAGGAAAATGAGTATTTTATGCCCAAAATCACATGTCATGCTCTCTCTCTCTGATCTTATTCAAAAGCACACACTCACACATACTCCTGCAAAACATTACATCGTTCACTGCCTGGGTTTTGCTGATAACATTTATGCTCTCATGCTGCTAACAATCTTCTGCAAACACAAACCAGAACGATCAAGTCTGATATCCTAATTAGGGATGAAGTGTGGAAAAACTTGCAGAACTCTCAGCTGAAACATAAAATTCTCCAATTATTAGAATTCAAAGTTCAGGGGCATTGGTGGCTCAGTGGTAGGTTTCTCGCCTATCATGCGGAAAGCCCGGGTTCGATTCCCAGCCACTGGATACAGTGCCGGTCCCAAGCCCAGAAAAATGAGAGGGTGCGCCAGGAAGGGCATCTGGTGTAAAACATTTGCCAAGTTGTTGTGCGGACCAGTTGATCTGCTGTGGCAACAGGGAGCAGCCGAAAGCAACTTTTATTAGAATTCAAAGTTCAATCAACTGATACACAAGTTTACTCTGCTTCACAAACACCATCAGAGCTTTGTTTATCACAGGCTCACCCACAAACTCACAGAATGCACCAGAGTAAGAAAGAGTGGCTTCATTCTGAGTTATGTAATGAGCTCCGTCATAGGCCTCATGCTGAATTATATAATAGTGAATGATGGGTCTAATGGTAGAGCTAAGTGACAGGTTTAATACTAAAATAAATATGTTTCCTGGTGGAGCTCTGCAAGGTCATAAGGCTAAATCCTGAGCCTCATAGCAGAGCACTGTATTAAAATCAATCATTAAGGAATGATGGCCCACATGGCCAATGCTATAGGTAAAAAATACTGAGTCTCATCACAAGATGAAATGATGGGTCTTATAGTGGAGCTGTGAAACAGGTTATGGGCCAGTTCTACAAGATCTCCCACTACTGTGTTTATTAGGTCTCACCACAAAGCTGAATGATGCCTAATGTGGAGTTCAGCATTAAAAACACATTCTGAATTAGATAACATTCTGAAATAAATTATGGGCCTCATGGTGGAGCTCTGTGATAGATCTCATTCTGAGCTGTACAGTAGGCCTCAGGGTTGAGCTCTCTTACAGGTCTCATTCAGAATTACGTAACATGCCTGAGGGTTGAACTCTGCATTAGAACTCATTCTGTATTCTATAATGGGCCTCATAGAGGAATTCTGTGAATGGCCTCGTGATGGAGCACTGTAACAGGCCTCAGGGTGAAGCTCTGTAACAAGCCTCATTCAGAATTATATAATAGTCATCATGGTGGAGCTCTGTGAAAGGTTCTGAGATAAATAAAAAGACCTCTGAGATAAACAACGGTCGTACAGAGAGGTTGCACAACATGATGATTAAGGCTAATTGTTGAAGTTCCTCAACAGGCTTCACTCTGCATTATGTCATATGCCCCGTGGTGAAGCTCTGCAATAGAATTCTGAATTCCAAAGAGTCTCATGAGGGAATTAAATGAAGGAACACTCAGTGAGACTGCTTAACCTACTGTACAGTAATCTACGGTATCTACAGTAATCATTAGGTCAGTGGAAAGTCTGTGTGTGTGTGTGTGTGTGTGTGTGTGTGTGTGTGTTTGTGTGTTTGTGTGTGTGCTGCACTTACATGTAATGCACGTCAGCAGTGCTCGAGTACAGAGGTCAGTGTGCCGCCTCCATCTTTCTGAAACACGCTCACACACGGCAGGTACCACGATCTCCGCTGCAACAAAGAACTGGACGGCAAACGTCACAAATACTCCAAAAGAGTACAGAACCTTCACCAGGAGATTAGACCTGCAACAGAGGACAGACAGTCAGGGTTCTTCTATGAGAGAAGGTTCCAGTTGGAACTTATTTAAGAAGCTAAGACTCTTAATTATACAAAGAACCTTTGAGGAACCTAGCTCATGCATATATTAGCATATTAAAACACATTTCTTATGTCCATTTGAATATTGATGACTCTGTAAAAGTGTGGTCTTGTCTTCTAGCCTGACCCATGAATTTTGATGTAGTATCATATCTGTGGTTACCAGGAGTCATGTGGCAGGTTGAGCGTGATGCTTCCTTTGATGTCATCACCGAAGCGGAGGTAGCCAAGGGTCGCCAAGGAAACATAGAGGACAATCACAATACCCATGGAGACATCTAGAGCACAGGGGAAGCGCTTCGGCTCACGCATCTGATTCTCTACAGGAAGAACCTGCGTGTGCACACACACACACACACACGCTATATTATTAATGTGTACATTTCAGCCATATTGTATGAGTAAGATTGCAATTATTCTGAGTTTTGGCACAGCTGTAGGTACAAGGCTGCAGGTAATTCTACTAAGCTAATTTGAGTTATATGATGGGCCTCATAATGGAGCTACATGACAGGCCTCATAATGAGATAAAAGATCACTTTGTCAGCTTTGTCACAGGTCTTATATTGAGTTTGATGATAGCCCTTCTGGTAGAATTTCACGGTAGAACTTATATTGAACTAAATGATGGGGCTTGTGGTGCAGCTCCATGATAGACCTTATACTGAGCTAAATGATGGGACTATGATGGAGCTTCATGACAGGCCTTACCAAGATCTAAATGATGGGCCTACTGGTGGAGCTCTGTGATAGGCCCCATCTACTTCTTCTTTCAGCTTTTCCCTTCAGGGGTCGCCACAGCGAATCACCTCTCTCCACCTATCCCTATCTTCTGCATCCTCAACACTTGCACGCACTAGCTTCATATCCTCATTTATTCCATCCATATACCTCCTCTTTGGCCTTCCTCTTTGCCTCCTGCCTGGCAGCTCCATGTCCAACATTCTCCTACCAATATACTCACTCTCCCTCCTCTGAACATGTCCAAACCATCTTATCTGTGACAGGCCCCATACCACGTTTAAATGATGGTCCTCATGGTGGAGCTCCACATCAAGCCTTGTTTTGTGGTAAATAATGGGACTCACTATACAGCTCTGTGATAGGGCTTATACTAAGCTAAGTAATAGGTCATGAGAGCTCTGTGATAAGTTGCTGTTATGACGCTAAATGATGGGCCTTGTGGTGGAGCTCAAGGATAAACATACTGAGATAAACAATGGAAATCATTACAAAGCTCTAAACTGGTCCTTATCTAGAGAGAGGTGATGAGACTTGCAGTGAAGGTCCTTGACAGACCCATCCCCAGGTGACAGGTAACAATTCTCGTTCTCTATCACACACACACACACACACACACACACACACTTACCACTCCGATGCCTTCAAAGGCAAAGATGGCAGTTCCGAAAAAGAAGGGGAACTTATTCCATGTGGAGACGTATGGGAGCTTCCTGGGGTCACCAACATCCTACACACACACACACACACACACACACATTATGTTTACTATACTTATATCTTTATATATACTTACTTTATATCCTGTACTTTCAAAACATAAAAAAATAGAAACACAATGCATGCACACATCGCAAACCCCCCCCACCCCCAACCACACACACACACACGCACACACTTCTTCTTATTCAAACGTGGACACACTCACAGTGAGAATGTAGGTGTAGATGAGTGTGAGGCTAGCGGCCATGGCGAGGTTGGCCGCAGCACACAGAGGTGCCATGTTGCTCAGCTCCCTGATGAAGGTGAGAAGGATGAGGAAGGGAAGCAGAAGGAGCATGTACACTCGCTGGTCCAGCCCCGGCGCTGTGGAAACAACAGGAGCTCCGCCCCCTTCTGAGTTGTTGGAGTAAAATGCTAACACTGCTCCTGATGATGAGGAGGACGAGTTAATGTAGTGACCCTCTACCACCTACACACACATCAGAAGGAGAGATGAACATATAATACATATAATACATTTACAGCTATATCAGCAGTTTTTATTAACTGGCTGGACGATAGCCCGTACCTGTTTGATTTGGTTTTTAATCTGATAAGATGAAAACACGTATCTAATAAGGAGCCTCTTCTACATCGATGAGAGTGTATAACTGTTTAATAAGAGATTATCCATTCATTGTCTACTGCTTATCCCGATCTATACTCGGATATCTCAGGCGTCATTGGGCATCAAGGCAGGATACACCCTGGACAGAGTGCCAACCCACACACTACAGACAATTTAGAGATGCCAATCAACCTACAATGCATGTCTTTGGACCGGGGGAGGAAACCAGAACATGCAAACTCCACACACACACACACACACACACACACACACACACACACACACACACACACACACACACACACACGGCGGAGGCAGGAATCGAACCCCAAACCCTGGAGGTGTGAGGCAAATGTGCTAACCACTAAGCCACCGTGCCCCCTAATAAGAGATTAATTGTTGTGAAATTAGAGCATGGAATTTTATGGAGGAGTCTCATTGGACACATGCAATTCTTTTTGTTTAATGACACAAGACGCCACGGACTCTGATTGGATGACAATGAAATCATGGTGATATTTCTATTCCAAAGGCTTTAAGGAGCTGTGTGTTCTGACTGGCTAAGAGTAATTACTTGTTTATTAATTATAATATTTTATGACTAGACGAGGCTTTAAATGTATTTAATGATGCACCTTTTGATTGGATGACAGCAGCACCCTGTTTTATAATGCGTTTATTCTGATTGGACGAGAGCAGGAACCTGTTTTATGATGTGTTTGTTCTGATTGGACAATAGCAGGGTCTTGTTTTATGCTGTGTTTATTCTGATTGGAAGAGAGCATGGACCTGTTTGATGTTCTCTGCCAGGAAGACAAAGTACACACTGCAGAATCCCAGCTGGGTCAAAACTAGGAAGAAGTTCACCACCAGTCTGGGAAAGAAAAAGAAAACCATGACTGAGCATGCCTAGTTTTAGCTGGTCAGAATACTGCATCTACAAAATATAACGAAAATCATGATGGGATGCTTTACCTGCCAAAATTGGCACCTCTCCTTAGGCAGTGGGAGGAGCTTGTCTCCATGGCAACTGCTACTGTCTCACTATAACTAAGAGGTGACTTCTTTAACCTGAGAAAGAGTGAGAGAGTGAAATAGGGATGAGGAATATGTGGGTGTGTATTATGTGTGCATCACCACACACACACACACACACACACACACACACACACACACACAAACACACACACAAATCTCACCTCTCGCTCAGCTGGTGGCTGCAGTTCACCAAGATGTGCATGCAATGAACACACACCACTCCCATCACCACCAAACACACTGGGCCCAACTATTAAGAGAGAAAGAGTTTGAGAGAGAGAGAGGGAGAGAGAGAGAGAGAGAGAGAGAGAGAGAGAGGGACAGCAGCAATTTTTGATTTTGAATTTTTATCTTGCATATCTATTTGCATACATTATTTTGACTCTAATCAGATATGCGGCGGTTAATTAGCTGGAAAAAAGAAATAAAAACAGTGTAATCTGATTCAATAGCATAACACAAAGCCCAAACAGCAGCTACTCTGATTAGCAGGATTAATTAAAGATATAATCTGACATGACTGTATGTTAAAAGTAATCTGATTGGTGGAATATATAGAGGCTCCTTCCACTGATCTAGGGTCAGCAGCTGCTCTTTATGGTCATTTGCTTATTGAAGGAAAAAGACTGATCTCAGGTCAGCTCGCTCACCAGTATCCCGGCGTTCCTCAATGCCAGAGGCAATCCAAGCAGCCCTGTGCCGATGTTCCCTTTTAACAGATGAAGTAAGGTCTGAGTGAAACTGGGAGTGAGAGAGAGAGAGAGAGAGAGAGAGAGAGAGAGAGAGAGAGAGAGAGAGAGAGAGAGAGAGAGAGAGAGTTGGAATGTTACCATTAGAAATAACAGTATGATGGAATTTTACTCAAATTTTTCTCAGTTTTGCCCTCTAGAGGAGGAAAGTGGAGTTTACACCATTCAGGTTGTATTGTGTACAGAGTGTAGTATAGTGTGTACTATAGTGTATACTGTATAGTGTCGCCTTGTACAGCAGAGTAACACTGAAGCAAAAGGTGGAAGGATCAATCAGAGGATATGAGCGTTACAAAAAATTCATAGTATTTACAGACCTTCTTCAGATGGAGAAATATGAAAGTGTAGTCACAGTTCTGTTTCACAACTTCTCTTTTTCCTGTCCAACTGAAAGTGTAACACACCTACGCTGTCACAGGTTTTTAGGTGTTCAGAATGTCTCAGCTCATAGTATGAATAAAAGGTCTTCACATGACAACATGTACCACTTATCTCTCCCCATACACACATTCTCACACTTGTCTTATGGTGTGATTATATCAAGTCAGTCTGGTTAGAGAATACTCTCAAAAATAATAAGAAAGAGCATAAAGAGAATAGAACAGATCAGAGAAAGTAAAGGAATATCGATTGATTCCACAGAGTATAAAGTTCCCTTGAAAACTATTGGAACAAGAAGGCAATTTCTTTTTTTTTTTGTGCTATACACCAAAGTGAGTGTAAGTGCATAGAGTGTGTAGTTTAGAGTGCAATATTATGTATAATGTTCACTGTATTGTGTAGTGTATTGTTAATAAAATATTGTATATAAGGTCCAGTGTGGCACGGTGGCTTGGTGTTTAGCATGTTTGCCTCACACCTGCAAGGTTGGGGGTTCGATTCCTACCTCCGCCATGTGTGTGTGGAGTTTGCATGTTCTCCCCGTGCCTCGGGGGTTTCCTCCGGGTACTCCGGTTTCCTCTCCCGGTCCAAAGACATGCGTTGTAGGTTGATTGGCATCTCTAAATTGTCCTTAGTGTGTGATTGCATGAGTGAATGAGAACGTGTGTGCGCCCTGTGATGGGTTGGCACTCCTTTCAGGGTGTATCCTGCCTTGATGCCCAATGACGCCTGAGATAGGCACAGATTCCCCGTGACCCGAGAATAGATCGGATAAGCGGTAGACACTGAATGAATGAGTGTGTAGTGTAGTGTAGTGTATAATGTATGTAGCACAGTGAGTTGTGTAAAGTGTTTTGTGTTTGGAGTACAGTGCATGGTGTAGAGTATAGTGTGTAGTGTACGGTGTATAGTGTATAATGTATAGTATGTATAGTACAGTGTACTGTGTATGGTGTATAATGTAGAGTACAGTGTGTATGTATGGTGTATTGTACAGTGTATAGTATAGTGTGTAGTAAACGGTGTATTGTGTATAGTACTACAGTGTATAGTGTACTGTGTATAGTGTAGGGTGTGTAGTGTACTGAGCAATGTACAGTATAGTGTGTAGTGTACAATGTAGGGTGTGTAGTGTACAATCTATAGAGTAGTATACAGTATAGTGTGTAGTGTACAGGGTATAGTGCACAGTGTATAGTATAATGTGTAGGGTACAGTGTATAGTGTACAATGTAGAGTGTGTAGTGTACACTGTATAGAGTAGTGTACAGTATAGTGTGTAGTGTACAATGTAGGGTGCATAGTGTACACTGTATAGAGTAGTGTACAGTATAGTGTGTAGTGTACAATGTAGGGTGCGTAGTGTACAGTGTATAGAGTGTAGTGTACAATGTAGAGTGTGTAGTGTACAGTCCATAGAGTAGTATACAGTATAGTGTGTAGTGTACAGGGCATAGTGTACATTGTATAGTATAATGTGTAGGGTACAGTGTATAGTGTACAATGTAGAGTGTGTAGTGTACACTGTGTAGAGTAGTGTACAGTATAGTGTGTAGAGTACAATGTAGGGTGCGTAGTGTACAGTGTATAAAGTGTAGTGTACAATGTAGAGTGTGTAGTGTACAGTCCAAAGAGTAGTATACAGTATAGTGTGTAGTGTACAGGGCATAGTGTACATTGTATAGTATAATGTGTAGAGTACAGTGTATAGAGTAGTATACAGTATACTGTGTAGTGCGAGTGTTTCACACTCACGTGATGCTGTGTGATTGTTGCTCATTGGCACTCTCCTCATCCGAGTCTTCTTCTCCTCCCACCTCCTCCATCAGCGGGGTCATCATTTCCATATCTACTTAGGGTCAAAGGGCAGTTGGTTAAAGTAGTGTGTGGTTACACCCATGTACTCTGCAGAAACATATAAATCATTGCTCCAACTGATGCCTCACTAATTTTCGCTATTTAATGTTTGGTGAATGAACACAGCCTGAGGGCTAAAACAATAAGCTGAAACACTACTTAAGTCATCTACATGAGGGCAAAACAAAGCCGCACTGTTGAGTCAGCATCATCTCAGTGACAACAGGTAGGGCACGGGGAGAGTACACTACCCTGAACTGAGTACACTACACACACAGCGCCTGTGTCAGATTACACACTTGAAATGTTTAAGTGTACTTCACTGAAAGTTCCTACTGGGTGTGAGATCCCCTACATAGTGTGCACTTTCAGTTTCAGACAGTGCACTACACCCTTAAATAAAGTCCACTGGGTTACAATAGTATATAATAGGGCACTTGACACAGTGATGAAGAGAGGGCACATTCCTCTGCTGGAGTGCACTACTATACATAATCCATGGTGTACTTTTGAGTGCCCTACATTAAGGGACTTTCCACTGTAATAAATCAATAAAAGACTACAAAAGTACCCTACATAGAGCATACTTCAGAGAGTGACAAAGATTTACCTAGTTGCTGCTCCATCTTCATTCGTCAACAGTGACAGTGGGCGTGGCTTCAGTACGTCCCGCGCTGTGATGCGTTGGCATGTATAAGCGTGTATTTAAACATTAAACATCAACACACACACACACACACACACACACACACACACACACGTGTCACAAGAGATAGACAAACGGAGAGAAAGAAATCAGCGAGAACAGACAAGCAGAACTCACGACTTACCGCGAGCGCGCGACAACCACAACCGTACAGCTCGCGCTGACGTGGAAGCATCGGTTGTGTCGCCTGGGCGTGGCGTGAAAAGTGCCACGCCCAAATCATCTCCTCACCTCAGTTAAAAAAAAAAAAAACGCTTGTTTTTTTCCAGAGTTATTTTTAACAGTGCGCTCGCCAGCCGCTCCGCCTCGCGCACACCGGAATCTGCTGAAAACGTCACCGGCGTTCCACAAAGACGGGAGCGCCTCTTAAAGGAGCCGCGCGCCACATCTCGTCTTTAACCGTTTTTGCATGCATGTAAATTGTACACGCAATGTGTCTATTACATGCAAAACATTTCAGCAGGGGATTTCTTTCTTGCTGTATGTTTATAATCACTGATGTGATTGTACTGTATTGAGAATGAATTTGTTGCAGGATGTAATGCCAATATTTTCCACTACGGTCCTGATGAATACTTGAATCTGATTGGTCAGAAGGTCTTGATCAGTTGATCACAGCAGCTCTTTACACGGACACTCGTGCCAGTCGGTGTATTATGAAGTCGCCAGGAGGTGCGCCCCCTACTGGTTGCCGTGAATGGCGACCTACCACTCTTTTGACAACAAATCGTTTTTTTCTAGTGGCTGAAATGAAACTTCTGGATTATGGATCAAATTTAGCTTCATATATCTGCATCACATCATACGAGATGAAGGAGAAGCAGCTTGTGCACTTCGCCGCCGATCACGTACGCGGTGCTCTCATTGGTAGTCGCTGCACCGAGTCACTCCGTATTTACATAAAGTTTTTTCACACATAGAGTTGCCTAATCTCTCCGGAAGTCGCCAGCTCTGTATGATCTCCTATCACTTTCTTGTTGCAAGTCGCTGTATGTGTGAATAAACACTATATTACCAAAAGTTTTGGGACACCCCTCCAAATCATTGAATTCAGGTGTTGTTTTTCAGGGGTTGGGCTCGGCCCCTTAGTTGCAGTGAAAGGAACTCTTAATGCTTCAGCATACCAAGACATTTTGGACAATTTCATGCTCCCAACTTTGCGGGAACAGTTTGGGGATGACCCCTTCCTGTTCCAACATGACTTGCACAAAGCAAGGTCCATAAAGACATGGATGAGCAAGTTTGGTGTGGAGGAACTTGACTGGCCTGCACAGAGACCTGACATTAACACTATAGAACATCTTTGGAATGAATTAGAGCAGAGACTGCAAGCCAGGCCTTCTCGTCCTACATCAGTGCCTGACCTCACAAATGCGCTTCTAGAGGAATGGTCAAAAATTTTCGAAGGGGTGTACCAAAACATTTTGGGTCATGCTAGCATCCTGGTTATCACTAGTACTTTCCTGTTACTATAGTAACAGCTCATTCACAAAGAATTGCATTCGACATAATCTAGATCTCTTTATTTTATTAGTCTCCAGCGTCAGCATTTTGTCAGTCAGAGGAAAGTCTTCAGGACAGGAGATAAACTGTGTTATCTTGTCTTATCAGCTGAGAGAGAGAGAAAAAACTAAAAGAGAATGACCGTTTATAGCTCCTATAACCTATGTAAGGTGCTTCTTAAAGCATAGTAGTAAAGCCTTGATCTTTCAGATTAGCTGCTGGCTGATCGGTTTCAGTATCTGTACTGAACGTCGCTAACAAAGTATTTCTTTTCCTCTGAAGAGATGAAACAGTTCGGTGGTTGTAAGTGAGTCAAAAAAAAAAGGAAATCAATTAAGTACTCATTAAGAACAGTCACAAAAAGTCGAAGACTTTGTAAATTTATATATGTAGATCTTTTCAGGAGTAAGGTATCACCTTAGACAGATTAAGACCAAGACCCAAGACTCATCACTCTGATACAAACAGAAACAAAGAAAGAAATGAATTCACACAAATTTCAGTCACTTTATCACCGATTTATAGTTTTTAATAGATTCCTAAGGCACATTGCTAACTGAAGGCCAGCTGAAGAATCTTACAGCTACTCTGTGTGTGTGAGAGAGAGAGTGCATGTATGTATGTTGCTGGCTGATGTGAACATTAGTGTACACACACTTGTCATGGGCACACATCTATACACACACCTGATCAAGGCACACTGATTTCAGATTTGGTTCTTAGGTCCACTTGTGTGCAGAAATAATCCACAAATGCTACAAATGATAACATCATTCGACAATAATTGTTTTTACAATGCACCATAATATTTTGGTTGCACTGTAGTGTTGAGCGAAGCATCGAAGTTGACAATACATCATGTATGCATGTAATCACCTTGTGCAGATAATGTAACAAAGACATCCCACGTGTTGACGTTCGCTAACTGGTTACCTTACGTTTTCACTAGAACTGAAAAATCAACAGGTTACAGTTTTTTTTTTTTTATGTATGTACGCAACAGGAAACGGATTTTGGATTTCCAAAATTCTGAGCGATTCATTTTATGAGTGAAGAAATATATATTTAATGCTGTTTACAAAAAAAACATTACGTCAATTTTGTTTCCAGTTAGTGAACGAGCTGCACGTGAAGACAAAAAAAAAAAAAAAAAAAGCTGCATGTGAAGACATAAATCGTGCGTACGTGCACGTGTCTATGAGACTTGGGTGAGTTAGCATTAGCATGTTTCTCAAACACTTTGGCCTGCTAATCTTGTGCACCAAATGCCATAAAATAATTCACTCACTCACCATAACATTCAACAGAATATTGTTCTCACGGGCACTTCAAACATTAATATAATTTTTTTTCTTTTAAGAATCTAATGTGGTATCATGTAAAAGTGGTGTTTACATTAGATTACGAAAGTTTGGGGAATAAAATTGTGGGTGTATATATGAATACTGCCACAGAAAGCACCCAGTGAGTTTCCCTGAAACTCAGCAAACTCCAATGCTAATATAACCCACTTCACACACAGAGGCTATGTCCCAAACGCTGGTGTATGAATTTCTTCAAAGAAATAACGTGTGATTTGAGGCGGCGTTCCAAAATAATACTGCCCAGTTAAGACAAACTATACCCTTTTGGTGAATTAGCATGAAATTAGCACTCTACATGAAACTCCACCCTGAGGTGCTTAGAAAGCTAAACATACGTTAACAAAAGTATGCTAACTTTGTTATAGATAGAAAAGCTAGCTATGTTTCATATAATAAAGTTAAAGATGAAGCTAGTTTTATGCTAGAAAACACTAACTATTAGATAGACTAGCGTTTGGGACACACACATAAATTAGGAGTGTGTTAAATCAGGGAAATCACTTATAGGTTGTAGTTTGGCATTTAAATGAAAAGAACATTTTCACCCATATCAGAAATGTAAATGCTATTGACGGTTTTTCACAGAAAATACAGAGGTGTTTTGGCTTTTTCTTAAACAGAGTACGAATAATACTGTGGGTTTTTTGTGTGTGTGTGTGTGTGTGTGTGTGTGTGTGTGTGTGTGTGTGTGTGTGTGCACTCATTATTGGGTTCAGTCCTGATGTTGAACCTTCATTGCAGGTCCAGATTCAATTCCTGAATCTCTTTTGCTTTGGCATGAAACTGAAATGCTGTAAACACAGTACAGAGCCAACATGGCTGCCACAGTCATTAGGTTCAAGCTTTGACAGAGCCAAAATGGCCTCCTGTTTCACTTAATTGCATGGGGACTGGAGTTGGTTGATATGAACATCCAGGGGTTAGAGGGAAGGAGAGCAGGGGTCAGTGCTGTTTTCAGTGCGGCCTCATCACCTTCCCCTGCACTCACAGCACTTTTTTAATTTACTCAACCTTAGCAGCGAAGTGTAGTCATTTCCTTGGAGAATTAATTGCTATTAAGTATTAACTCTGTGTTCAAGTCCTGTTTTTAATGTGCCCTTGTTGACAATTCAGTTCACTCAAACTATATACTGCATTGCTAATTTGCTTGTATGCAAGCTAATCAGCATGCAAGTTGACAACATAGGACAAACAATCCGTACGAACATGAACCTCAACCTTAGGTATTACTTTAAATAAGGGGTATGGAGCATTGTAGGACTGATCAGTCGTACTGGTTTGCTTTTTTTCTGGCATGTGCAATTCATAGGGTTCATACCCTATGTAGTGTAGGAAGTAGGGTACTTGGCCCCTTTTTTTGCAATATGCCTTGGGAAATGACATCGCACGGCACCCTGTGGTGCATTATAGTACCAACGTGCCATATTAACCACATTATTTTCAGCATGGTAACTAGTTAGTTCGGTAATGCTGACTGAAACAAGGGGAAGTGGACAAGGGTGAGTTAAAAGCAGGACTGTGATGCCCCATATATAAATATCTGTGTGCAGAAAGAGAGGGAATAAAGGAAGGGATGGCTACTGGACAGTTCCGGGTCGGGTGGCAACATAGACAAAGAGGACAATGAGGAGGATGAGGACGGCGAGCGTGGGCAGGACAACGGTGGCCACCTGCTCGCGTGCCTCCTGCATCGCCTGCTTCCGCTCCTTCTTATCCTTCCATGACTCCTTCTTCGGCTTGCCCTTCAGCTGACGCATGGCATCTGCAAGTCCTCACACACACACACACGCTCACACAGGCTGAGTCGTCTAGAGCTTCAGATAAATTGCACAATCCAGGTCGTTAACCTGCAGAAGGCACACGACCAATCAAAAAAGCATAAAACAATGATAATGTATATGAATAATGTTTGCATATAATTAGCATATATTTTCATATGAAACAGGCTGATTTAAGAGATTTAGTGTTTCCACCTTGCATTTACATCCCTTCTAGAAATTTCCTGTAGTCATGGCAACGGTGACAAGATCAGCAATGGGAAGACACACACACACACACACACACACACACGTGCACACTGAGCAGTCAATGCCCATTTCCACACCACTCATCCTGGGAAAGAGGATGTGGGTAGGAAGCAGGAAGTGGGTGTAAAATACAATTTTCTGGGAATGCATGTGTGTAATAACATAAAAGTTATTTTTGTAAAGGAGGTGTTTGTTTGACGTTTTTGTAAGGAGTCTCTAGTGTCAGTAAATTTTCCACTGCAGGAAAGTCTTCCATTTTGGATTCTTATTAACAAGGCAATCTAAGGGGTATTTTGCTGTTGTTGATGTTGTTGTCTTATTAACATCAATAAAGAGGGAAAAGAGAAGAATGTGATGAAATGACTGTCTAACATAACTGAAACAGGAACTAACTTGTGCATGTGACATTGTTTAACAGGAATAAATTCCCTGCTGCAGAAAAGGTGGTAACAAGAACTTCACATCAGCCTACTGTTGATTATTTTCCTGTAACAGCATGACACGGAGTGTTTTATTCCCTTTGTAGTGAATCTATCATTCAACTTTGGTTTCAGTTACACTAAGACAGCCAAAACAAGCACGCATTAATTAAAAGGTTGCGGCCTAACAGCGTTGCGCATGCGCACTGTGCTCACAGCGTGTGGCTGTTATTCCCGTGTACGGCAATGCAGGAGGGACAATCGCAACCGAGAGTTTTGCAAACTTGGTTTTAACACGATTTTATTATCTAAACACTTCATTCGTAGCAATATTAGCATCTCTAAAAGGCACTTTGTAGTCAAAGTTTTTCAGTTTAGACAATGAAACGTGACAGACTAGCACATTTAAAGTTACCTCAGACTGAGGTAACGTTAACAGTAATGTTAGACTCTATTACCGAACAGTTAAAAAGCAGTAAAAACGCCGTTGTTTTAGCAAATCGAACATTAAACTTGTTGTGTGGACAATTAACCAGCAGAACAAACCAAATCTGTTACTCTGGCAACCAAAAATACATTAAGTTTCTTATACGAGTCGTTACACGTTTATAATCCTGTCCCTAATGACTGCGTCCTCCCTACACAAGGTCACTACGTAGTGTGCAGATTGTACTGCTACGTACCGCGCGTTATGTAAAACAGGGAGCTATTTAGGATTCAACCCTGTCTCTACTGCGCCACACCGGGTACATGAAGTAAACTCCACACTCCGTTAAATGTAGTGCACTAGCTGTCCGGTTACAGCACGCGGACCGAGTGCCAACTTCCAGCGAGTCGCGTGCACGCGCGCACTTTCGGTTCTTTTGCTTACCTCGTGAGTCTGTATCAGTCACCGGATATCTAACGCCAGTCACGCTCGGCTGGATTTCTTTCTGTGTGTGTTTCTGTGTGTGTGTGTGTGTGCGTGGGCGTCCGCTTGTTTTAACTTCTTGTGTCGGTAATTAAAGTCTCGGCTTCCGCTCAAGCGTTTGTTTCCGCGGGGTTCGTGCGCCGCTCTCACCGGGATTACGTGGCAGCAGACCGGCAGTCTCGTCTCGAGCGCCGCGGAGAGGAGGAGCGAGGAAGAGGCGGGGTGCCGGGAATAAGGACGCGCGAGCGCGCATTCCCGTTAGCTAATAATAATAATAAGAGGTATTGTAGTAATAGCATTAATAATAATACTAATAATACTAATAATAATAATAATAATAATAATAATAATAACTATTGTAGTAATAGCATTAATAATAATATTAATAATTATTATTATTATTATTGTAGTAATAGCATTAATAATAATAATAATAATAATAATAATAATAATAACTATTGTAGTAATAGCATTAATAATAATAATAATAATAATAATAATAATAATAATAATAATAATAATAATTAATAATAGCATTAATAATAATAATACTAATAATAATAATAATAATAATAATAATAACTATTGTAGTAATAGCATTAATAATAATAATAATAATAATTATTATTATTATTATTGTAGTAATAGCATTAATAATAATACTAATAATACTAATAATAATAATAATAATAATAATAATAATAACTATTGTAGTAATAGCATTAATAATAATAATAATAATTATTATTATTATTATTATTGTAGTAATAGCATTAATAATAATAATAATAATAATAATAATAATAATAACTATTGTAGTAATAGCATTAATAATAATAATAATAATAAATAATAATAATAACTATTGTAGTGATAGCATTAATACTACTACTACTACTAATAATAATAATAATAATATAACTATTGTAGTAATAGCATTAATAATAATAATAATAAACAACTATTGTAGTAATAGCATTAATAATAATAATAATAATAATAATAATAATAATAATAATAATAATAATAACTATTGTAGTGATAGCATTAATAGTGGATAATAATAACTATTGTAGTGATAGCATTAATACTACTACTACTACTACTATAATAATAATAATAATAATAATAATAATAACTATTGTAGTAATAGCATTAATAATAATAATAATAATAATTATTATTATTATTATTGTAGTAATAGCATTAATAATAATAATACTAATAATACTAATAATAATAATAATAATAATAATAACTATTGTAGTAATAGCATTAATAATAATAATAATAATTATTATTATTATTATTATTATTATTGTAGTAATAGCATTAATAATAATACTAATAATAATAATAATAATAATAATAATAATAACTATTGTAGTAATAGCATTAATAATAATAATAATAATTATTATTATTATTATTATTATTATTGTAGTAATAGCATTAATAATAATAATAATAATAATAATAATAATAATAACTATTGTAGTAATAGCATTAATAATAATAATAATAATAAATAATAATAATAACTATTGTAGTGATAGCATTAATACTACTACTACTACTACTAATAATAATAATAATAATAACTATTGTAGTAATAGCATTAATAATAATAATAATAAACAACTATTGTAGTAATAGCATTAATAATAATAATAATAATAATAATAATAATAATAATAATAACTATTGTAGTGATAGCAATCTAGCCATGGGGGTCACAGTCCAGTGACTTCTGTGCCGGTCCCAAGCCCAGATAAATAGGGAGGGTTGCATCAGGAAGGGTATCCGGCGTAAAACATTGGCAAATTTAACCATGCGAATCGTCAGTACTCTGAATGTCATACCGGATCGGTCGAGGCCCGGGTTAACAACGACCGCCATCAGCACCGTTGACCTACAGGGCGCCGGTGGAAATTGGGCTATTGTTGGTCGAAGAAGTAGAGGAGGGAGGAGAGTGCACAGACAGAGAGAGAAGAGGAAAGGTAAGAGTGTAGGACTGAGAATAGGAACTCTGAATGTTGGTACTATGACAGGGAAAGGTAGAGAGCTGGCTGATGTGATGGAGAGAAGGAAGGTGGATATACTGTGTGTACAGGAGACCAGGTGGAAGGGTAGCAAGGCTCGTAGTATAGGAGCAGGATTCAAGCTGTTTTATTATGGTGTGGATAGTAAGAGAAATGGGGTAGGTGTGGTCCTGAAGGAGGAGTTTGTGAGGAATGTTCTGGAGGTGAAGAGAGTGTCAGACAGGGTGATGAGTCTGAAGTTAGAGATTGAAGGGGTGATGTTGAATGTTGTTAGTGGTTATGCCCCACAGGTAGGTTGTGAGTTAGAGGAGAAAGAGATTCTGGAGTGAATTAGATGAGGTGATAGAGAGTATTCCCATGGGTGAGAGAGTGGTGATAGGAGCGGATTTTAATGGACATGTTGGTGAGGGGAACAGAGGTGATGAGGGGGTGATGGGCAAGTTTGGAGTTAAGGAAACTAACCTAGAAGGACAGACGGTAGTGGACTTTGCTAAGAGGATGGACATGGCTGTGGTTAACACTTATTTTCAGAAGAGGGAGGAGCATAGAGTGACTTAAAAGAGTGGAGGTAGGAGAACACAGGTAGACTACATCCTATGTAGAAGAGGCAATCTGAAAGAGATTAGTGACTGTAAAGTGGTAGTGGGAGAGAGTGTAGCCAGACAGCATAGGATGGTGGTGTGTAGGATGACTTTGATGGTCTGTAAGAAGAAGTGGTCAGAGACAGAAGAAAACCAAGTGGTGGAAGCTGAAAAAGGAGGAATGTTGTGAGGAATTTAGACAGAAGTTGAGGCAGGCTCTGGGTGGTCAGGTAGTGCTGTCAGACGACTGGGAAACTACAGCAGAATTGATCAGGGAGACAGGGAGAAAGGTGCTGGGTGTGTCATCTGGAAGGAGGAAAGAAGATAAGGAGACTTGGTGGTGGAATGAGGAAGTTCAGGATAGTGTCCAGAGGAAGAGGTTAGCCAAGAAGAAGTGGGACATGGACAGGACTGAAGAGAATAGACAGGAATACAAGGAGTTACAGCGCAGAGTGAAGAGAGAGGTGTCTAAGGCCAAGCAGAAGGCATATGACGAATTGTACACTAGGTTAGACACTAGAGAAGGAGAGAAGGACTTGTACAGGTTAGCTAGGCAGAGGGATCGAGATGGGAAGGATGTGCAGCAAGTTAGAGTTATTAAGGATAGAGATGGAAGGGTACTCTCAAGTGAGGAGAGTGTACAGAGGAGATGGAAGGAATACTTTGAGGAGCTGATGAATGAGGAAAATGAGAGGGAAAAAAGAGTAGAAGGGGTGAACTCTGTGGAACAGAAAGTAGATAAGATTAGAAAGGATGAAGTCAGGAAGGCTTTGAAGAGGATGAAAAGTGGGAAGGCAGTTGGTCCTGATGACATCCCGGTGGAGGTCTGGAAGTGTCTAGGAGAGGCAGCAGTGGAATTTTTAGCTGGTTTGTTCAACAGGGTTTTAGAGAGTGAGAAGATGCCTGAGGAATGGAGAAGAAGTGTGTTAGTGCCGATCTTTAAGAATAAGGGTGACGTGCAGAGTTGCAGCAGCTATAGGGGGATAAAGTTGATGAGCCATACAATAAAGCTATGGGAAAGAGTAGTGGAAGCTAGGTTAAGGAAGGTAGTGGACATTTGTGAGCAGCAGTATGGCTTCATGCCCAGAAAGAGCACAACAGATGCAATTTTTGCTCTGAGAATTTTGATGGAGAAGTACAGAGATAGTCAGAGGGAGTTGCACTGTGTGTTTGTAGACTTGGGGAAAGCGTATGACAGGGTGCCAAGAGAAGAGCTGTGGTACTGTATGAGGAAGTCAGGAGTAGCAGAGAAGTATGTCAGAGTGGTGCAGGACATGTATGAGAGGAGCAGGACAGTGGTGAGGTGTGCTGTAGGTCAGACAGAGGAGTTCAATGTGGAGGTGGGACTGCATCAGGGATCGGCTCTGAGCCCCTTCCTGTTTGCTATGGTGATGGACCAGTTGTCAGAGGAGGTCAGACAGGAGCCTCCTTGGACAATGATGTTTGCAGATGACATTGTGATCTGTAGTGAGAGCAGGGAGCAGGTGGAGGAAAACCTGGAGAGGTGGAGGTGTGTGCTGGAGAGAAGAGGAATGAAAGTCAGTCGTAGTAAGACTGAGTACATGTGTGTGAATGAAAGGGAGGGAAGTGGAACAGTAAGGTTACAGGGTGAAGAGGTGAAGAAGGTACAGGAGTTTAAGTACTTGGGGTCAACAGTCCAGAGTAATGGAGAGTGTGGGAAAGAGGTAAAGAAGCGAGTGCAGGCAGGTTGGAATGGGTGGAGAAAAGTGTCGGGAGTTCTGTGTGATAGGAAAATATCAGCGAGAATCAAGGGGAAGGTGTACAGGACAGTGGTGAGACCGGCCATGCTGTATGGTTTAGAGAGACAGTGTCACTGAGGAAGAGAGAAGTCAGAGCTAGAGGTAGCAGAGCTGAAGATGTTGAGGTTCTCTTTGGGAGTGACTGGAAGATTGGACAGGATTAGGAACGAGTACATCAGAGGGACAGCTCATGTTGGACGTTTGGGGGACAAAGTTAGGGAGACCAGATTAAGATGGTTTGGACATGTTCAGAGGAGGGACAGTGAGTATATTGGTAGGAGAATGTTGGACATGGGGCTGCCAGGCAGGAGGCAAAGAGGAAGGCCAAAGAGGAGGTATATGGATGGAATTAATGAGGATATGAAGCTAGTGGGTGCAAGTGTTGAGGATGCAGAAGATAGGGATAGGTGGAGAGAGATGATTCGCTGTGGCGACCCCTGAAGGGAAAAGCCGAAAGAAGAAGAAGAGGATTGTAGTGATAGCATTAATAATAATAATGATAATAATAATAATAGTAGTAATAGCATTAATAATAATAATAATAATAACAATACATAATATATAAAATTACAAACACTAATTTGCAGCTCTGACAAGTTTATCTGAATGCACATTCTCGTTTCTATAGTAACCACTGGGATGACATGCGCTGCACATGAGCATGTCGTTTTCGGAGACATTTCATGGAAAGGAGTCTCCAGTGTCGCTTTGCTGTTACAGGACCATAGGACCATATAAACCCTCTCTGCTTAACACTAGGTCACATTTTGTTGTGGATTAGTTTCCTATAGTTTCCTTATCCTAACAGCACACCTACAACACAGGGTTTTATTCCTCACACAATGCTGCGAGCGTTTTCTGTTAAAGATTAACAAGCCCGAATAAATCAGCTCAATGTACAGCAACTTCCTTTAACATATGAAGTCATGAGTAGTGAGGATTCATGTATAAATAGTTTATTCAGGGTTTAGGCACATTCTCTGTTTAAAGACAACATGAAAATAGAAATAGTAGTAACCGTTACCTCACAGTCGGGTGGATGACTAGCAGCTGCTAACCAAGTGCTAACGGAAATAACTGTGCTGACTGATTAAACATCAGTGTAAAACAAAACGAGTTCAATTCGTGACTGAAAAGAGACACGTACACATGTGATACACTTATTATTAAAGCCAGAACATTTTTAATTCAGACTAGCTAATGACTGGGGCTAAAAATTTAGCAAGCTAACGAAGAGCTCACACAATGATGAGGAAAAGATCATGACGCAACTGCTACTTTATAATTCTGATGGAGGTTTATAATGTGAACAAAAACACTCAATGATTTAATTTGCTACAAAAGTGTCATATAGGTTGTTTTTAATAAATATAAGATCCTAAAGCTTCTTGTGGTCCTGTGCTGAGGCACATTTTTATAGTTGGGGTGTGTGTGTGTGTGTGTGTGTGTGTGTGTGTGTGTTATGTCAGCGAATGTGTTCTTGCTGCAGCTTTGCAGCCATTAGCCGTGCGGTCCTGCGCTTTTTCATTCTCCCAGCGTTGTAGTGTAGTAGCCCAGCGTTCTAGCTCTGGCTCAGCCACACACACCACCTAAACATGCCCCCACGCACACACACACACACAATCACCGTGACATTTTCAGAGGGAACCACATCCTTACACAAGTTCAAGTTCAGAGTCGCAGTACCTCACAGGTATCTTGCTCAAGTG
Source organism: Hemibagrus guttatus (assembly GCA_033459395.1). Classification (NCBI taxonomy): domain Eukaryota; kingdom Metazoa; phylum Chordata; class Actinopteri; order Siluriformes; family Bagridae; genus Hemibagrus; species Hemibagrus guttatus. The sequence goes on from JAUCMX010000011.1 coordinate 7,352,519, forward strand.
AAGCCTCATTCCTGTCACTGTTCCTAAAGTGCCCGGTTTCCTCATGAAGTGGAACCTGGCTTTGTTCCAATCCACTTTTCAAGCTGTTGAATTTAGATCGGAACCAGCTGTGAGCCTCCTGCAGGTTCTCAGAGATCTGCAATTGGTTTTAAGACTTGATGAAGATTATGGGCTTTAAGAACATCATACTTCTATTTCTGAAATATCAAGTCAAGTCAAGAAGCTTTTATTGTATTATAGTGAAATGAAACAACGTTTCTCCAGGACCCTGGTGCTACATAAACAACATACAACATATAGTTACAAACAGAACAATGACACAGAGCTAGGACAGAAAGTTACACAAAGTGTGCAAACAGTGCAGTGACAAGACACAAAAGTGCAAAAACAGGAAGAACAAAAACAACACAAGACAGGAAGTAGTTGATCATTATATCGGTTGAAAGTTGATCACCTGAGTTACAACCGTTATAATCACTCTTCCTCACTTGAAGTCACAGTACTGCTAAATTTTCAACTATGAAGGTGTCGATTCATTTCTTATAACAGCAGCTCTGACAGTAGTGCTATAGCTATCATTCAAATCACAGGGTTATACATAGATTAGACTTGTAATCTAAAGCCAATAATAAACACATTTACAGAAATATGCTGTTATGAACCTAATTGATAATATGGTAAAGTTTGGTGTTTGGTGTGATTGTTGGTTTGTTGAAGATTGATGGAAGGAGTCTCCAGTGTCAGCGGGGAAAGTCTTCATGAGACTTCTTTATTATTATCCTAAAATTCCACACTAGCTTACTAACTAGTTAACTGGTACTCCATATCCTACTTATAACAGATAAACCAAAAACCAGCTGGTTAATCGGCTCACTCTGCCCTCTTCCAAATACATGAGCTCACAGACACCCATTTTCTAGTGTCTCTGTCATTGACAGGGGACATAAAGTATGCCCCTCCCACTCAGACCTAACAGCCTCTTGGTTGTAATTATTTTTAATGTTTCCTTACCTGCTGGGACTCAAGGCTGACCTCATCCATCTTCCGTTTAGCTTCATATCTTTCCTGTTTCAACTTCACTACACACTCCTCCAACATCTACACACACACACACACACACACACATAGTGCTAACCACTCAAGATAGAATCCAATGCTGAAAACAAACATTATAATCCAGAGAAGCCAGCTACACAACAAACTACACAACAAAATTTGAAAAGCCGAACAAACCAACAACACACCGCACATTTCTCCTGTAGTGTGTGTGTGAGGTGTCGTTCTGCCTGCAGCTCCTCCTGCTGGCTGGATGAGAGATCCAAGAGTTCGGCCTGCAGAGACGCAACGTCAATACGCAACTGCTCCAGCGATTGAGACTGACGACAACACACACACACACACACACACACACACACATACTTTTGCAACTGCTGGATTTGGACTCTTGCCTAACAAATGGCAAACTACTGGAGTGTGTGTGAGTGTGTGTCACCCTAACCCTAGCCGAGTTGTTCAGTTCTGTCTTGTTTCTCTGCTTTAGCTGAACCGCCTGTGCTTTAATTCGATTGGACACGAGGTTCTCTAGCTCACACACTTTTTCCCGAAGTTCCTGATTGCTTCGGGAGAGGTCACATGACCTAGACGACACATCATCGAGAGCTTTCTTCAGCTAGTGGAAAGAGAAATGGATGGAGAGATAGAAAGACAAAAGAGCGAGGAAGATTACAAGTAATGTGAGGAAACATGAAAGCGATAAAGAGAAAAAATGAGAGAGTGAAATGAGATAGAATAGGAAAAAGGATAAGGAGCAAAGAGAGAGAGATGTGTGTGTGTGTTAGGCACCTCACACACCTCCTGCTGAGCTGACCTCCTCCCATGATGCTTTGCTCTCCGGAGTTCATTGACTTGCTTGGTTAATTGGTTAATCTCTTGTTTTGCCGTATGTAGCTCAGTCTCTCTGGTGATGTAAGAATGCACACACACACACACACAGGAAAAAACACAGTTTTTGCACCTTACAAAAAAAAAGGACAAATGGCAGGCTAATCAATGATGTTAAGAGAACACGCACCCCCCGCACGCACACCCCCCCCCCTTTGTCTCCTGAGTGTATGCAACATGTCTAGTTTCTCTCCCAGTTCAGTTTGCAGAGTCTCAGCGTTCTTCTGCAGAATGGACACACACACATATACAACACAACACAAACCTTTCTCTGAATATCTCTCTCTCTCTCTCTCTCTCTCTCTCTCTCTCTCTCTCTCTCTCTCTCCATCCACAGTGTGTCTCTTACCATGTGTGTGTTGTGTAGCTGATCTTTTAGCCTAAGGTTCTCTCGCTGAAATATTCTGTCTCGGAACGCAGCACACACATCTGACATTCCTTCACCTTTAACTCCTCCTGCACCTAAGAGACAGAAAGACAGACAGATACATGTCATGCTCTGTGTGTGTGTGTGTGTGTGTGTGTGTGTGTGTGTGTGTGTACCTGTTTGAGTTGCTCCTGCAGACTTTTGTAGTTTGTCCTCACACACTCCAGCTCTGCACACACCTATGACAGTGCAATAGTCATGTATGTATGTGTATCTATATGTGTGTGTGTGTGTGTGTGTGTGTGTGTGTTTATTCACCCAGCACACAGAATAACTGCATTTACCTCCTCCCTCTCCTTCTGCAAGGTCTCTCCCTCTTTAATTGTGTTGCTCAGCTCCCCCCGCAAACGTCTAATGGTTCGTTCCAGCAGCTCCTGATGATTGACAGCTGCATCCAAGGCAGCAGCTGAGCTCTGCTGCAGTTTGAAATGATCCGCTTTCAGCGTTTCGCTGTTAGGGAGTAATAATGCACCTGATTGGGATAAGTGATCCATATGATTGGCTTATGAGGAATAATAAAGAACCTTATTGCTTGGAACAAGAAAGCACCTGATTAGCTGCTATCGGAAAATGTAGGGGACAAGAAATCACCTGATTGTCTGCTAGAAGCCTAAGAAAGAACCTGATTGGTTGTTAGGGGAATGGAACACACCTGATTGGCTTTTTATTGTTCCTCAGCAGCCAGTTATATGTATTTCTTTTCCCTAGCAGCCAATCAGGTGGTTTCTTGACCCTTTTCTCCTGATTGGTTGGAAGGGGATTGGCTTCTTGGCGGAAGGAATACACATGACTGGCCGATGAGGAATAAAAAAAAAAATAGCTGCACTGTAAACCCCAGCAAGTTAAGATGAATTAAAAGTTTTGAGGTAATAAGTTTCCTTAATTTTTTTAAGTAGATAAACATAATTGTTTTAAATTAAGTACACTTAATAAATAAGAACAGATTAACTTGAATTAAATCAAAATTATTTATCCAAATAAACTTTTTTTGTTAATAATAAATAAGCTCGATTAATTTAATTTATCAAAAATTAAAGATATTCCATGTTTGTTATAGATTTTTAAGTATTCAATACATCCATCCATCCATTCTATATACCTGCTTATCCTACTACAAGGGGCACAGGGAACATGGAGTCTATCCCAGGAGACTACAGGCACAAGGCAGGGTACACCCTGGACAGAGTTCCAACCCATCTCAGGGCACACACACACACACATTCAAGCAATCACACTCTACGGACAATTTTAGAGACTCCAATCAGCATGTTTTTGGACCGGGGGAGGAAACCGGAGTACCCAGGGGGAAACCCTCGAGCCACGGGGAGAACATACAAACTCCACACACACACATCATGGAGGCGGGAATCGAACCCCCAACCCTGGAGGTGGGAGGCAAACGTGCTAACCACCAAGCCCCCCCAGTATACAATACTTAAAATTTTTAATTCCCTAAAAATAACATTTTAATTCATTAAAAGAAAACAAAACCTTAAGAAATATTACCTCAAAATTTACATTCAGTAAAAAAAACTAATTCCTTAAACATTAGAAATGAAGAGAATTCTCAACTCCATATGCAGAAGCAAATGTTTTACTATTTAATGGGAATTCATTATTTCAAATAATCAAAAGGAACATTCAATCTCCATGCATTGACATCTTGCCATTAGCTTTTGAAAAAAAAACATTATAATTAAAATTTATGAGTTGAATGACTTCAACTATTTTATTTGAGTTATTGGAAGCCAAAACACTTTTAAGTGTTTAAGTTTTAAGTTGAATGAACTGTTAAACAATTTTAAGTACAATTAACTTATTTTTAATGAGTTCGTTATACTGTTAGGGAATACAGTGTGATTAACTGTTAGGGAAAAAAGAAATGTGATCTACTACGAGAAGAGAAGAAGCATTTGATTGACCACTGGGTAAACAGAACACCTGAGTGGCAGCTAGAAGAAATGACAACACCAGATTGGCTAGAAGAAAGAAAATCAGGTGATTGGCAGCTAGTGGAAAAGAAAACACCTGACTGGTTTAAATGGGAAACAAGTGCACCATGTTCTGTGGTATGATCACGAAAACTCCTAGAAATGTACAACAATCTGAAATAATTCCAGGAAATTTCAGGCAGACATTTTGTTGCGAGCTGTAGTACAACTTTGTCATTGTTAGTGCCATTAGAAATGAGTTCTGAAGTGAAAATTCTGAATAAAACATGAACATGGGGGATAAGTGAACTCACAGTTCTTTGTTTATCTTGTGTCTATCTGCTAGAGCTTCCTGCACTTCACACTGCATGTTCCTCTTAGCTGTGTCTAACTGCAGGTCCACATCCTTCAGAAGCTGTGCAGTGTGCTCCTGCTCTGTCTGAAACACAAGCATTATTATAATTACTCTCTCAAACTAATTTAAGGTTTATTATTATCCTTACAACAGTTTGCTGTATGTCAGTTTGATTGTCATTTTTGTGCTGTTGCTGTGTAACTTCTTGGCCTGTCACCCTGTGTTGCCCTGTTACCATGATGCTACCATGATGTTGAGTATCACCATGTAGCCTTTTTATATTGTGGCTTGGTTGTTTGTCACCAGGTTGCCCCGTTACTATGCTGTTTGTCAGCATGTCACCCTGTTACGAGGTCATTTGTCACCATGTTGCCCTGTTACTATGCTGTTTGTCACCATGTCACCCTGTTACAAGGTCATTTTTACAAAGTGTTAACAACATCAAATTCCTGGGTCTGCACATAACAAAGGACTTAACATGGACCATTAACACCACTTACTTAGTGAAGAAAGCTCAACAAAGGCTCCTCTTCCTAAGAAAACTCAAGAAAGCCAAGGTACATTTACATTTACATTTCTGGCATTTGGCAGACGCTCTTATCCAGAGCGACGTACAAAAGTGCTTTAGTTCTCAGTCAATGAATACATTAACACTGGTTCAATAGGACACAAACTTGGGATATCATTAGCCTAAACTGAGTTGGATTTTTTATTTTTTTTTTAAACTTTGCAACATAATACTGTCACAGAACTGGTGATGTGAGGAGACGGAAGCACGCTGGTCGTGCCAGTGTAGAAATATCAGACCCAACGCGGAGTTAGACGGCGGACAGGGGTTTTATTAAATAAAAGAACATGCAGCACACAGACGTAACACAAAGACGATGACTAGCCAACTAAAGGAGACAGACGGCCACTATAAATAAGACACATAATCATAGACACATTAGGAACAGGTTAACAAAGGCGGAGACACATTAGGAGGGCGTGGCTAGACAAACACATGGCTAAATAAAAAAAAAACCCTGCTGAAGGCCCCCTAGTGGTCCATCGGGGGCACTTGCCCCCATAACAAATACATAAACAGGGAAAAATAAGAGCTAGTTTAAGTACTTCAGGAAGAGGTAAGTCTTCAGTTGCCGTTTGAAGACGGTCAGAGACTCGGCCTTACGGATACCTAGGGGAAGTTCGTTCCACCACCTCGGTGCCAGAACAGAGAAGAGTCTAGATGTATACCTACCTTTTTCCCTGAGAGATGGTGGGACCAGTCGAGCAGTGCTAGCGGATCTGAGTGAGCGAGGTGCAGTGCGAGGAGTGACGAGAGCTTTGAGGTAAGATGGCGCTGGTCCATTCTTGGCTTTGTAGGCAAGCATTAGTGTTTTGAATCTGATACGTGCAGCTACCAGAAGCCAGTGGAGGGAATGCAGCAGTGGGGTGGTGTGGGAGAACTTGGGCAGGTTGAAAACAAGTCGTGCAGCTGCATTTTGGATCATTTGCAGTGGGCAAATTCCGTTCAGAGGTAGACCTGCCAGAAGAGAGTTGCAGTAGTCCAATCTCGAAATGACCAGAGACTGAACAAGCACCTGAGTAGCCTGTGTGGATAGAAATGGCTGAATCCTTCTGATGTTGTACAGAAGAAACCGACATGAGCGTGTCACATTAGTGACATGGGAGGAAAAGGATAGTTGATCGTCCATGGTTACCCCAAGGTTGCGAGCAGTGGCTGAAGGGGAAATCATGGAGTTGTTCAGAGATATCGCAAGGTCTTGGGCTGGGGATGGATCACCTGGGATGACCAGCAGCTCAGTTTTGCTGGGATTGAGTTTCAGCTGATGAGCAGTCATCCAAGATGAAATGTCCACCAGACACGCCGAGATCCGAGCAGAAGCTGTGGTACCTGAGGGAGGGAAGGAGAAGATAAGTTGGGTGTCATCAGCATAGCAGTGGTATGAAAAACCATGTGAGGATATAACTTTGCCAAGAGAGTGAGTATAGAGGGAGAAAAGGAGAGGACCAAGTACTGAGCCTTGCGGGACACCAGTAGAGACTTTGCATGGAGCAGATGTCAATCCCTTCCATGTTACCTGATATGAGCAACCATCCAGGTAGGAAGCAAACCATTCCCATGCTGTTCCACAAATTCCAAGACTCCTGAGGGTGGACAAGAGAGTCTTGTGGTTTACTGTGTCAAATGAAGATGAAGTTGAAGACGTGAAGGTCTAGCAGATCCTCTCAATCTTCTCTGTGTAAAAAGTGGTGAAATCTTCGGCGGTCAGAGAGGATGGAGAAGGTGGAGCCGGTGGACCCTCTCAGCTCCTAGTAAATTTCTACAGGAGTACAATAGAGAGCATTCTCTGCCACTGCATCACAGTGTGGTACACCAGCTGCACCACAGAGAACCGGAGAGACCTGGCTCGGGTAATCAAGACTGCACAGAAGATTGTAGGAACCAAGCTTCCCAATCTGGAAACGGTCTATGCTAGCCATCTACACAAGAGAGCTAGCAACATCATCAAGGACCCAACCCACACAGGACACGGACTGTTTGTGCCCCTCCCATCGGACAAAAGATACAGGACAATCAAGACACGCACAAACAGACTAAGCAGCTTCTTCCCCTGTAACCTGCATCATCATCACCCCCCCCCCACACACACACACACATATACAATTATAACAGCTAATAGTTAAGCTGTTACCCCCACCCCCTTTTCTCCACCAAGTTGCTGCTAAAGCACTGATCACTTTACACCCAGAACTGTACTGCCATTATTATAATTGATGCAATACTCTCCCAATCTATTATTATACTTGCTATTACTATTGCTATGATTACTGTTATTATACTTGCTATTATTTATTACACTATTATTATACTTGCTATTGTACTGCTATTATTATAATCTGTGCAATACTTTCCCACTCTCATTAATACCTGTTTGCACTACCAGTTTATTTTGCACCCCAATTCATGTCCCACTGCATACATCACCCTGTATAAACTGTTATATTTTATATTATAGTTATTAATCTTCTTATTTTCTCTGTATATTTTTCTTTGTATTTTTATATTGTATTTTTTATGTTGTAGAATTTTTACTTCCTTTTGTCTTTAATGTGAGTCTTTGTGCTGTGTTTTGGTTTTTCCTTTCGTGTTCCTGAGTGTTCTTATTTTGGAATAAACCCCTGTTTTGCGTCTATCCCTGCGTATGGGTCTGCTCTTTCTCGACTGGTACCACCGGTACGTGACAGAAGGACTAGCCACAACTATACAGACCCAGTGGGATAGCCTAAACAAGCACCTACAGATTTTTGGGAGCTGATTTTTCTGAACTCTTTTTGTTTCTGGGGACATCGCTCCGCTTCTGTTCCTGTGGGGGATGTCGCTCTACTTCCTGTTTTCACGCGGAGGACTCCGCCTCACTTCTCATTGGCGGAGGATGTTACCTACCTGATTTGTTTCTCCGGTGCTCGCTCCGCTTCTGTTCCTGGGGGGGACGTCGCTCCACTTCCTGTTTTCCAGTGGAGGATGCCGCCTCACTTCCCGTCGGCGGAGGATGTTACCTACCTGATTTGTTTTTCCGGTGTTCGCTCTGCTTTTGTTTTCCCATGGAGGACGCCGCTTCACTTCTCGGTCAGTGGAGGATGCTTCCCTCCCTCCCTCCCTTCAGGGAGCTTCTCTGCTCCAGCTGGGCTGTGGAAGTCGCTCAGCTCTTCTGCTCGGCGGTGGACATCGCTCGGCTCTTCGGTTCGGCTGTGGACGTCGCTTGGGACCCTTTGGCCTTGCCGCCGTGCTCCTCACTCCCCCCACTTGCCTCACCGTGCTCCTTGCTCCCCCCATGTGCTTCGCCATGTGCTTCGCCGTGCTCCTCGCTCCCCCCACGTGCCTTGCCGTGCTCCTCGCTCCCCCCACGTGCCTCGACGTGCTAGCAGGGGTTTTGTTTCTTTGTGCCACGTGTGTTTTGTTTTGACATTTTAACCCCGCCTGTTAACGCCTCTGTTCACCTGTTCCTTGTGTTTGATTATTGCCCTTATTTATATTGGTTGTCGTGCCGGTGTTTGTTGCTAGTCCTCGTTTTTAATGTGAGTATTTGTGCTGTGTTTTGGTTTTTCCTTTCGTGTTCCTGAGTGTTCTTATTTTGGAACAAACCCCTGTTTTGCGTCTATCCCTGCGTATGGGTCTGCTCTTTTTCACCTGGTACCACCGGTACGTGACAGTTACCAAGTCATTTGTCATGATGTTGCCCTGTTACTATGCTGGTTGTCAGCATGTCACCCTGTTACGAGGTCATTTGTCACCATGTTGCCCTGTTACTATGCTGTTTGCCACCATGTCACCCTGTTACAAGGTAATTTGTCACCATGTCGCCCTGTTACAAGGTCATTTGTCACTATGTCACCGTTACCAAATCTTTTGTCATGTCGCCCTGTTACTATGCTGTTTGTCACCATGTCGCCCTGTTACAAGGTCATTTGTCACTATGTCACTGTTACCAAATCTTTTGTCATGTCGCCCTGTTATTATGCTGTTTGTCACCATGCCGCCCTGTTACTCAGGCAAATGCGTCACGATGTCACCCTGTTACCATGTTAGTTGTCACCATGTCACTTGTTACCAAGGTACCAATTCATGTTTACCATGCTGTTTGTCATCATGTTGCCCTGTTGTTTGTCTCCCTGACGCTCAGGTGGTTGTCAACACGTCACTCATTTACCATGTTTTTGTCTTGTCACCATTTCCCCCTTTTACTATGTTGTTTGTTGCCATGTTACTCTGTTACTGTGCCATTTGCAATCCTTTCCACATTGGTCCATTGTCACCATGTCACCTTGTCACTACTCTGTCACCATCCAGTCATGGTGCTACAGCCTACATTGTCCATGTTTTCTCTCTATTTTTTTTTTGCCCTGTCACCTGTTGCCTGTCTGTATGCTCCTTATCACTGTGCTGTTTCCTGTTGCTGCTGCTGGTGCCACTTGTCACTGCGCCTCTTTCTTGTTGCCTTGGTGACCAGGCCGCTGCTGTAATCTCAGTTTATAAATCACAGGTTAATAGATGTAGCGATACCTTCAGACTGGCCAGCAGCTGTGCTTTCTCCTCAGTGAGAGAGCGAAGAGCTGAACTCAGATCAGAGCACTGAGTCTCTAACTGATCATTCAGTGCCTGAGAAAGAAAGAGAGAGGGGGCAGGGTAAAGGAACAAAGGATGGACAGGGTGATAGATAGATAGATAGATAGATAGATAGATAGATAGATAGATAGATAGATAGATAGATAGATAGATAGATTGATAGATTGATTGATTGATTGATTTGCGTTTATGAGTATAGTTTTATCCGTCATACAGCTCAGACAGATGTGATACCTGAACTTTATCTGTAGCTGCTCTCAGTTCTTCTCTGCCTCTGGTGAGTGTGCTGTTCTCCTGCTGCTGCTTCTGCAGAGTTATCTTCACACTCTAAATATACACACAGACACACACACACACACACACACACACACACACACACACACACACACAATGGATGCAAATTTTCTAAAGGCACAGCATGTATTTAATCCCTCAGTCTTACCTTTAACTCAGCGCTCAGATCTGATGCAAGAATGTCCTTCTCCTCTGACCAGCAAACACACACACACACATATACACACACACACACACACACACACACACACACACAATCTCATTTCATATACTGAACACTTACAGAATTCTCCATTTCCCATAATTCTGTGCTGCTCACCTATCTGCTGCCTCAGCTGCTGACACTCTTCCTGTAAACTCTCTATAAGCTCTGCCTTCTCCTCTAGCTCCGCCCTCATTTCCTGTCCATCAACATTTAGGGTGTGGCAGTCGGTTTGAAGAAGCTTCACCTGGAGATGGTTACTGATATCACTTCTAAAAATTTAAATAAAAAGATAATGATAGACTTACAGCAGGATTTTTCAAATCCTTCTCAGACCTGTTCTTTCGCTCTCTCTACCTCCCCTTCCGTCTCCTTCACTTTCTGCAGCAAATCATCATGGGATTGCTCAGCCTCCAGACGGGCCGCTGTCTCCTGCACCAGCTCCTCCTTCAACTGTGGAAATGTGAGAGGTCAGAGGCCGAAGCCCAGGGAATACTCAGCTGGCTGTAGCTTCCAGTATCCTCAGCGGTGATCTCTGACCTGATGGAGTTTCCAGCTCAGCTGAACTTTGACCTTCTTTAGTTCATCTGCTGCCACAGCAACGTCCATCTGGATCAAATGTAGAAAGGATCTGTTATAAGAATCCAGCACTGACACTCTAGAATTTGGACAGGTATAAGTCTTTAGAAATACACTACACAGTGGTTAAAGAAGGAAAAAAATGGACTCTATGATGAGCAAACTTAAGAGGAGGAATATTTGAGGTTCTCTAGAAAATCTTCTGCATCCTCAACACTTGCACCCACTAGCTTCATATCCTCATTTATTCCATCCATATACCTCCTCTTTGGCCTTCCTCTTTGCCTCCTGCCTGGCAGCTCCATGTCCAACATTCTCCTACCAATATACTCACTCTCCCTCCTCTGAACATGTCCAAACCATCTTAAATACACTGTACTCTAATGATTCATAATAAAAAAGCAAATATTTTATTGTTTTCTTGCTGTATTGTAAAGATTTATTTACAAGCACATTTCTTGTAGAAGCAGCACTCTTTAGCTAAAATGGAAAATAGCTGTGTGTAGTACACAAAACTTGTCCAGACAGTACTGTGATGTGGTCTAGAATCAGCAGAATTTGGAAAAGGTACACCAAAATGACTCTAGAATGGACATTTCTTATAAAAAAAAAAAAAAAAAAGAATGGTGATCTACATGAAGCACCTTTTAGGGAATATATTGTACAGTATACTCTGGAGACTCTGTATTATTATAGAAGATCTATTCTAGACGAACTCTACTAAGTATGGATGAATTGCTCTCAAAGAACTCTACAGAAGAAATGTACTTTAGAAGTGGCCTGCACTATGAAAGTCTTCTAGAAGATGCATCAGGATTAAGTACTAAAACTGTATTAAAAAAATGTATTATTATGGAGAATGTGAAGAACCTATTTATTCTGGAGTTGTTGTATTATATAGAAGGTCTGGCTATCTATAAGGTCCATAGAGGTAATCTAGAAGAATTTACTGGAATATTAGAACACTATAGTATGGTACAGTATACATATATAGGTATTCTAGATTGACTGTATGATCTAGAAGAAGCACACTCATGAACATGGAATAGATGAGGTGCTCTAGATGTGATGCACCACACTGAAGAATGTAAAGGAAATGTTCTCTAGAAGATAAAAAAAAAAAAAAAAAAAAAAAGCTGTACTCTAGAAGAGGTGTACTAGGTGATGGTATTCTAAAGGAAGCACACTTAAGAGAAATCATTATATTCTCTAGAAGTGAGGTGTACTGCATAGAGCTAATTCTAGAATCCCAGCAGATAAGCCTGAGTGCCTGAGAGCAGTAGGAGCTGTGCAGCTGTTCTCGCAGTGTCTGTGCCTCCTTCTGCGCCTCCTCCCGCTCCTGCTGCAGCTGATCCCTCAGACGCATCACCTCCCTCTGTGAGGAACGCTGCTCCTCCTTACACTGCTCCTGAAGAGCCGTGAATTGCTCCTGCAGATGAGCTAATACACACACACACAATACAACAAATACACAAACAGAGACATCTTGAACCGCAAATATTAAATATACATGCAATAATGTACTTTTCTGTTTAGTTATTGTTCTGTCTATCTGTCGGTCAGTATGCATTTATATCAAATTGTTACTGGAGAGTATTCTTACACCCATACTAACCATCTATCTATCTATCTATCTATCTATCTATCTATCTATCTATCTATCTATCTATCTATCTATCTATCTATCTTTCTTGTCTCTCTGTCTGTTTACCTGTATGGGACGAAGTAAGCTCTCTCGCAGTTTCAATGCGGAAGACGTTCAGCCTCACTGCATGAAAGAGACTCTCGAGGCGACACACTCTTGCCACCAAAGCCTCACATTGCGAGCTGTCCATAAACTCTGCCCCTAGCTCATCTCCAGAGACACCCAGCTTCTTCGCTAGCTCCGCCCCCTGTCCCTCGGCCACCCGGATGCGTCGGTGCAGCAGCGAAAGAGGCTCAGGGAGAGAAGCTCCAGCACTCAGGGGCTTCATCACAGACCTGAACATGGCTTAAGGAACATTTTCACCTGATCCTGATTGCTCCACAATCTAATTATGTAAACTTAGAAAGTTTTATATTTAGTGAAATACATATATGAGAACAAAATTTTTTTTTTAAATAAAAGATAAAAGAAGTGCTCTAGAAAAAAGCACTTTATAGGAAGTGTAAATGCTTATTATTATATCAGGCCTAAAAAATTGTCTTTAACAGATGTCTTTTATTAATGGGAGCTTGTTTTAGAGGACTATAGATGCTATGTTAATGTTTTTAAATATTTTGTGACAGACATTTCAGAAAACTGAAATTTTCAACACTCAGTGTTATTGTCTTAGAGACAATTTATTATCATTTTAAGCAGTAAAATATTATACATTTTAATAATTATAATAATATTGAGAGTAATTAATTATGAGCACTATTAGATTTATTAATTTTATTTTTTTTAAAGAAAGCATCTAAAATTTTAAATGATTAAATTATAACTTGCATTACTTTAACAATAATTCGTTTATTAAAAAATCTAGTACAGTATTTTATTTATGTTGTTGGTTTTGTACAAGTAAATATGTTTTCAGAATATTTTTTAACTTTTTTTGCTACTACTACTACCATTATTATTATTATTATTATTATTATTATTAATAATAATAATAATAATAATAATAATAATAATAATAATAATAATAATAATAATAATAATAAAATAATAATAATAATAATAATAATAATAATAATAAAATGTATTTTTACTACTTAAAAAAAAAAAAAAAAAAGCACGGAATATTTCGCATGTAATCACATCCCCGTAGTCTGGTGTGTTATCCAGCTGTTAATAACTGAACCCACCAGAGATTTAGAATAATTTAAAAATAACGGATTTTGTGTTTATATCAAAACATCGAGTAAAAAAAACTATAATTATGATTATCGCATCTCTGTCCCTTAAATAAAATCTCACATTAGTTGTTTTTTATTAATGACGCTGTAATGGCGCTGCTTACCTTAACGCCCACTTCCTGGTTGCACTGGTTCCCATAGAAACGACGTCCCCGCTCTACTGCGCGGCAATAACCGTCAGCGGGCGTGGCTATACATGTTGTCACAAATCACTTCCTAGTGCACTACGTATCTGTGGAAACCATAAACTTATGCCCTATATAGGCCACCTATATAGAGTGTTGGCAGCTAATTGGACTCGACCCCGTGTACGGTTTGTACTTCGTTAGAGGTTGAGAGAAGTTACAGGATTGTTGCTCTTAATATTGAGTTCGTGCACGGATAATGAAAGCCGTTTTATAATTAAACGCTTTATTTTTTGAGGAATAACAACATGGATGCGGTGAAAGCTTTCAACACTGAGGTAGAGACCATTTCTTATCAAATTCCTGTTTATGGCTGTGCATGCTAATGTCAGATAAGCTACGCTAGCTTATTTGCGTGAAGTTTATTTTGTTTGCCTTGTTAAGATATTAATACGACTTTTGTTTGTAACTGTTTACTTTTTAAGCAAATGAAAACGTGTGATAGAATGTGATGGTAGCAGTTAGCAATGTAGTTTAACTGCGATTTCGACGCTTAGTTATTTTTTGCTAAGTCCTGTGACTAAACGTCTCAGAGGCCTTCTCTTAATAGCGCATGCGTCAGAATGGCGGCGGTGATAAGAAACGGTGTCCACGCAACCAGACTTTAGTGCTTTTTTGGCTTAAAAAGTGTGTTTATTTACTTATTTAAAAGTCGATTTTCATTTGTTGAATTTATATTGAGTGGTTATTTGTGTTTGGCTGCGCTTTCTGTTTAGCCATTTTATACACACAACGCGCAGAAAAGTAGAGACTGGGGGCGGGGCTACGTGAAAATGGGCGGAAATCATTCGACTCTTAAAAAGCCAACTAACTAATCGTCAGAGACCTAATCTAAAAAAAAAAAAAACATAATTTGTCTTTAATACGCCTAGGTTTTCAAAATCCCTTTGAAATTTTCTAAATATATAAATAACCATCATGATATAAATAACCACTATGAGTCAAAGGAGGTATTTAATTACTAGATTGACATTTAAAGGGTGCGCGTAAACATGTAACGTAGTATTACGGTAAACGGTTTGAAATGTCATGTGGACGTCGGCACTGATGGGGACGGTAGCTATAGTACAGTGACACGGTTGTTGCCCGGGTTCTGTCCCCAGTTTAGCTAAAAAGGCACAGATTTTTTTCAGGGATTTAAAAAATAAGTGTGGTCAATGTGGTGGTGATAAATTATATGGAAAAGTTGTTCGCATTTGCGTCAAGTAAATTCAGGGCATGTATTTTCTTGCGTTGCATTATAACGGTGCAAATCTGGCAACCCAGAACTCGGTTAAGTCAATCTAAGGCTGTTTATGTACATGAGTGTAAGTAATCACTACAGCTTGTTACTGCAAAAGGCACATAAGCTTCTGTACTTCTGAGCTATTTGACTTACTCCAAAGAAATAAAAACAGTTGGGGGAAAAGTTTTTGCACCAGACTCCACTGTTTTTATTTATATTTTTTAACTAGCATACTTTTTTTTTCTTCTTCTTCTTCTTCTTCTTCTTCTAGCTGTGGCAGTGGTCCTATTTATCTTCAGAAATTATATTTTCCAAACTTTTTATCTTTTGGCATTATATATTTTAGATATAAATGTTTCAGGATTTATTTAGTGATTTATTTGCAAATACTGTTTTAAAGCTTTTTATCCCATGGTCAATCCATTTACTTTTTTAAAATTTATTTGATTTTTTTTTAATATTTCATATTTGATAATCCAAGATTTTTTAAAATGATTGTTTTATTGTTCGTCAGACGCTCTGCATTCAGATATTCCTTCACAGTGAGAAGAATATTGGGAGTCTCGGGTGTCTTGTTGTGCTTCTCTCAGGTCCAGAGGGAGGTTTTAGTGGGTTTGGTCGTGGGGTTTATTCTGGTGTGATGGCATACGATTAAAGGAAATGCAGTAAACTTTGACTGCAGATGTAGAGAGGAGATTCAAAACTTACCAGATTTCCTGTTGGGGATTAATAAAGTGCTCTTTACTTTGTTAAAGTAGCAGTATTTGTACAGAGAAGTCTGATCATCTCAGTGAGGAACTCTTGCACTCCTGATGTTCCTGTTTCACACCTTTTCCACTCTCCTGCCACAAACTGCACCACAACCCTGGAGGAATTTATTTTTCTTTGCTCTTCTCTTCCTCTGCGCATTTGCATATCAGCTGGATGATGACATTCTTCTTGATCTAAGTTGTGAACTCTGGACCTAAAGTTTTTTTCCCCCTCAGATGGCGTCATTGCTGGACATGAAGCCGCCGATCTCTCGAGCGAAAATGATGTCCATTACCAAAGCTGGGATGAAAGCAATTAAGGTAAATTTATCTCTCCTTTTTTGTTTTTCACTCCAACTTGATGCAACTGTATTTGTCAAATAATAATTTGTATTGTATAAGTAGTACACAGACACCTTTTGTCATATGTTTTAACTATGTTGATTAAAGACTTTATTTTATTTATTTTATTTTAATCAGTGCTGATGTTTTGTGGTGTTTTGTTTTTTTTCAGTTATATAAACATGTTGTCCAAATTATTGAGAAGTTCATCAAGAAGGTGTGTGATTTAATACGTCTATTCACATTTCCAGGTGAAATGGTAATTTGTGTAAAATATACATATATAATTTAATAAATATTTATTATTATCGTGTTTGTAGTGTAATCCCGAGCTGAAGGTTCCTGGCCTGTACGTGGTAGATTCGATAATCAGACAGTCGCGCTATCAGTTTGGAGAAGACAAAGATGTCTTCGGTCCGAGGTTCCTGAAGAACATCAGTGCCACCTTTCAGAGCCTTTACGAATGTCCTCCTGATGATAAGGTAGTTTTTTTACACTGGGATGTTGTAAACCTCACTCAGATGATGATGATGATGATGATGATGATGATGCTGATGCTGATGTTGATGTGTCTGCGTAAAGGACAAGATCCTGCGTGTGTTGAGTCTGTGGCAGAAGAATTCTGTCTTCAGTATGGACGTCATTCAGCCACTGGTGGACATGGCGTCGGGTCCGGCGGTGTCTGTTATGGAGAACGGTGGTACGCTGAAAGGTAACAATTTTCCACGATGCACATTCACATTTTTGCATCACAGTGTATGGAAACATCACACAGAACATAACACACTATTCAGAGTGATTCATTTTTCTCCCTAATGTCTCCATACACATTAAACGAGAGGTCAGAAATTACGGTTTCATTCTGGCCTGTCAGACAGGATCTAAAGTAATGAGTGAAACAAAGAAATCATGTCTCCTTGTTGTGCGTGTTCATGGCAAATGAATGCAAGAGAAATATTTAACACAAATAAAATCCTTCGTGTTCGCAGATTCTCCAGCTGAAGCAGTGTGTGTTCAGCCGACACCAGAACTGTCCACACTTCCTGTATCTCAGAGCCCAGCAGATCAGCAGAATAGCGTGACCCTCACTGCCGTGGCTCAGTTTCTCCAGTCTGCTCAGGGCCTCGACGTGAGTGAAGTGAATCTGAGAACATTAAGCATGTGTGTTTATATAAACACAAGTTTTACTGTAACTTGGATGTGACCACTTCATAGACAGTGTACGCTTATTTGTTTTGAGCTTGTCCACATTAGGAACTTGCACACAGGATCGCTTCTGACAGAAACATTTTATCAGCACTTGCTCAGGGCCAGCCCACTCATAACATAAAGCAGCTGAGCAAGAACTCTGTATACAAAGTCATTCACAGGCTGCTGTTAAAAACAAGTTACTTTGATACTAGCTTGCTAATTGTTCACTAACTTTTTCCATTTTAGTTACATCAACAAGCAGAAACATGAAAGTAAAAAGACAATCATTTTAATTAGCATTAATTTCTTACAAGTGTTTTTAGATCTCTTTCTCCTCTTCTGATGTTTTTCCTCCACCCCGTATAGACACAGACACTTTATGACTAAACAGACAGTGTTCAAGAAACTTCACTTAGGAAACAAAATGCCATGATACTGTCATCTGTGCACGTGCTATTGATTTATGTCCAGAAGGCATGCTATTGTGTGAACCTGACCTGATGTGTGTTTACTGTTCAGC
This sequence comes from Hemibagrus guttatus, assembly GCA_033459395.1. Classification (NCBI taxonomy): domain Eukaryota; kingdom Metazoa; phylum Chordata; class Actinopteri; order Siluriformes; family Bagridae; genus Hemibagrus; species Hemibagrus guttatus. The sequence goes on from JAUCMX010000011.1 coordinate 7,370,471, forward strand.
TACAACAGATTCTGCAGACTCTCCAACATGGAAGTGCTAACCCGGTTAACCCCACCCCCATCCAACAGAACAGCTCAATCTCTAAGGTAACGCTCGTACTTGGGTTAGCATTATCATTAATTATGCATGCTTGACAATATAGACGTAGGAAATATCTGACATGTTGGTAATTGTGTGTGTGTGTTTCCCCTGTTAGGTGCTGCAGGACCGATTTGAATATGACGAGGAGCAAGATGTTGAGAAACCACAGCCAGAAATGTCTCCTGCTTCCTCCATGTAAGTTCATCTGCAGTCTATTTATTTACTGTTTATACTACAGCGCTGTTGAATTCTCCAAACTGATTGGTTAGCTGCTCATACTGGAATTCCAGCCGTAACGTTTATATTAAAGCTCTAGTTTGTCAGTGTGAACACTCCTCAGAGGAAGGTTAATCATGACTGAGCTACAGTACTTACACACACACACACACAACTTTCATCTTTGTGCAGAAATCTTCCAGATCTGCAGCAAGCTCTTCAGGGTCACCTTCTCGGTCAGCTGTCCAGCCGGGTAACATGTTTTATTTTTTCTTACTTTTGTTTGGGTTATATTGTTTCTAGTACCAGTGAAAACATATGAATGAAACTGTGTTAAAATTTGCATCACCATGCGACTTCCCGCAAATTTATACAGTAGGTACGTGACAAGGTTATTAGTTCCAGCTATCGATGCACCATGTTGTTAATTTTCAAAAATCTGTATTACCTTGTTTATGGATGAGGGGAAATTTTTCATGATCACACCGAATATGCAGGTTTGGAACTTCATTATAAATGAAAGAAAAGTTATATTTTTCCGTACACTATCCCACTCTGCTCAAGTTCACCAAACTAGTAGATTTTTCTGAACTGTCGTTTGATTTGTTTTTCGAATTGATGTCTATCCCTAGGTTTTATATTGCCATGTTGCACTTCCTCACTTCCCTACACTGATTCTTTTACTTGTGTTTAATGCAGGTGCTTCCTAACACACAGACTGAACAACCTGTGCCCAGACCTGATGACGCCACCACCCACGCCATCACAGAACCCCACACGGTACACGCCTTCGCACATTTCCTCATTTGGCTTCTCATTCCTGCATTCTCAGGTGTTGTACCACTCGGATCTTTTTGCCTAGGCTGTAAGAGTGTGTTTGTTTGTTTTTTTTTCCCTCCCTAGGCTGAATTGGGTCACTCCAGGAGCGATGACCATGAGAGGAGGTACAGCAGAAGATCCCGGTCAAGGCAAGTTCATAATAGTTTAAATCCAAAAACATTATGACGTAATAACGTATGTTTTATCAACCTTAAATAAACACACTTGTGTAAAAACATACCAAATGCACAGGTGTTACAGTATGAATATCCGTTTGCACTAATGCTCCTTTCACAATGCACTCCAAATCTGTGTAATCTCCACAGGTCTCCCAGGAGGCGTTCTTCACCTCGTCTTCATCCACACTCCAGCTCGCTCTCCCGGCATTCACGGTATCGGCGCTCTCGTTCCCGTTCCCACGAGCGCCGGAGGACTCCGCCGAGATCACGAACAGATGACAGGAAGGACATGGAGAGGAGACATAAAGGACTCCCACCCATAAAGAGAGCGACTCTCAGCGGTCAGTGCGAGAGATTTATGTATTTAAAACCCTCACTGATAGACATTCAAACACTAAATAATTCATATGCTGGGATGCTGGATTGTTATCAAATCCAGATTCATCCAGCATGCAGCAAGATCTTTGTGTATTATGTAGGCAAGTAAAGTGTGTGTGTGTGTTTGCACATGCAGTGTGCAGCACGACTCTGTGGCTCGGTCAGCTGGATAAGAAAACCCAGCAGCAGGACATCAGCAGTCTGATGGAGGAGTTTGGCCAGATCGAGTCCATTAATGTGAGCAAATATCACCATCTTAATTTCATTTGTTTATCTGTAATAATTATAAATAACTTCTGAACTTCTTTAACACAGTGAAGATTGTCCTCACAGTCATAATAGAAATAAAACATCTAGTGTTTATGGTTATTAATAATTCTTCACCCTCCAACAAGATTAGTTTTATAATATTATTCTCCAATTCAAAAAAAATTTCTATCCTTAATGTGTGTGTGTGTGTATATCAAATGAGATGATTAATGTTTTTTTATGCATCAGATGATCCCTCCCAGAGGCTGTGCCTACATCGTCATGGTTCACAGACAAGACGCCTACACCGCTCTGAATAAACTCAGCCGAGGAACCGCCAAGATCAACCACAAATCCTTCAAGGTACAGCAGCCTGCTCTCATTTTATGAATAAATGTAGTCCTGTATAGTGAAAGGGTTATTGTGTGTCTGTGTGTGAGCGAGAGAGAGAGTTTGAGAGCAGCTAGAAAGCAGCCATTCATTTTCTGTGGGCTTTTTATTTGCTAGTCCAGTACTCTCATTTTGTTTCTTTGAGCCACATCTTACATCTTTGGAGGACTGCTGATCATTGTCCTTTAGGTGTTGTATTCCTAGATAATCTTCTTTTATCATGAAGTCCCCCACCCTCAAACGAACCGATGCTGCCACCACCATGCTTCTGAGTTTACAGCTTAGTCTGACTTTTTATGTAGCAAGTTTTACTTCTATATAGTGTCTAATGACTCTTTGTGATGTGTTGATTAGTTTCATGTTTGTACACGCCTGTTTGACGTGTGTGTTTGTGTGATTAGATTGCGTGGGCAATGAACAAAGGTGTCGGAGGTCGCTTCAAGAAGTACTGGAACATGGAGCTGGGCGTGACCTACGTCCCTTGGGAGAAAATTAAGGACTCTGAGTTAGTGGCTTTGCGGGAGGGAGCCGTGCTTGACCAGGAAACACTCAAACCAGGTATACACACACAACATTTAAACAGATATCACAGAAAGATACAACGTTTTGTCATGCGTAGTGCACTAAATCTTAGGGACACGGCTTCCTCGTCGTACACCCGATGTAATGCACTTCTTGGAAACCTTATGTACCCTATGCTATGAGCTGATTCCGGTGCTTGCACACTAAGTAGTGCAATGCATGTTACATTCACTACATAGGGTAAGAAATAATGAAATTCAATGAAACACTATGTCCAGTCCTTGTATATGTATAGTGTGTGTGTGTGTATATGTGTGTGTGTGTGTGTGTGTGTGTGTGTGTGTGTGTGTGTGTGTGTGTGTGTGTGTATATATATATATATATATATAAGTTAATACTGGCTTTTATACATTATATAGTGTACTCTGTGGCCTAGGGACCCATTTGGGATTCAGCATCCTACTTGTTATAATGTGCCTCGATCTGTTTTAACAGGGAAGTATGTATGTATTTATAAACTGTTCTTGGCATCTTATTTATTGGAGTTGTTGATCACTAACGTAGAGTGGGCCTTGATGCTTGCCGAGCTTGTTAAAGCCGATGGAGACGGCGGAGATGGACCCGAACGAGAACGTGAGGGCGGAGCTGCAGTCGTGCCACAGGTAAAAGGTCTTAATGGAGTATCTGATCAAACTTTTTATACTCTCTTTTCATTCGTTACTTGTGGAGGTAAAGTGTTCGCCTTCGTTTTAAACCAATGTCATTTTGCATTGCACAATGCGTTTCAGTACTTTAAAGTTTTTTGTACAATGCATGGCTACCGTCAACAAGTCAATAACTTTAATGTCAGTCTTGGATCTTGATAATAAAAAAGGTTAGCATCACGAGTGTTTATTTCTCCTCGTTTTATTATTCTTTTTACCACGGGTAAAGGCTCACATGGAAAAAGTTCAATATTCATCATCTACACACTTTATCAGAACCAAGAAATCATTGAAACAATTATTTTCAAGCTGTGGAGATCAACACACACTCCATAGACTACCACTTTGGCTAGGTCTGCGTTTACTGAGTATCCCAATTTGTCACCCCAAACTACCCTGTTTATCAATGGAAATGAAGCACCAGTGAGCAGATGTTATTCTCAGCTGAAGAATGACATGGTAGCCTGTGCTCTTAGGAGGATATTTAACTGTATATATGCACACTTACAAAGTCTCCTCTGCACATGCACTCTTATCTTCTGCCACTCAACTTGATAACATGGTCAGTGATTGTAAGTTGGTGAATCCAACAAACCATTAAGTAGTCTGTGTACATGTACATGTACATTGCATTCCATAAGTATTAAATTTTTCAATTCAGTTTATTTGTATAGTGCCTTTTACAATGGACATTGTCTCAAAGCAGCTTTACAAAAATAGAGAAACATTTCACCTGTTTTGAACATTTCAGCATTTTGTAGTGCTAAAAGACCAGAGCTGAACGGACTTCATTTAAATTATATGCCATGAATCTACATAAGCAGGAGTCTTATCATTTGAATCGAATTAATCTGTGTGCACGAATGGTCCCATGATCTCAGTATAAATATACCTGTTGCTCTGGTGTTGGAGAACATACCAGAACATAGGTTCTTCTTCATCATCATAAGACTCTATCATAACTGAAAAATCATCAGTCAGGATTTGATTATAAAAATATCCCAAATGGCAACTGACTAGAGAAGGCATCTACTGAAAGTTAGTTATGTGGTAAGGGAAGCAATCAAGAGGCTGTAGGAATGGTGTTCTCTTTCAGTCTCCTTTGATGAGAGAAATATTTTCAACATTAAGACTCCAACATGCCATGCAGGAGTCCTATCCCTCTTAACGCTTCCTGAACTATGGCTGTCCTGTGAACTGAGCATCTCCAGCCTGCAGTCAGTCGAAGTTGCTCTTTGAAAAAAGTCATCCTATTATGACCCTAAACATCAATGTGTTTAATAATATATATTATTTATTTATATGTCAAGCACCTTGATAGAATCCCACCCATTAATAGATCTGTTAAAGCAGAATACAGATCCAAGCTTAAAGCTGCAAAAACAATAGAAGCTAATCCAAACTGTGCTGCGAAGTTGTCAATGGTTTGAGCTGGTAAAGCAGAAGAGTTTCAGGGTCTTGCTTAAGGACTCTTCTGGCATTTCAACACTCAGCTCACTTTCCAGCTCTGAGCTATAGAACTGCCTCCATGAGCAGTATAATGATCGGGAATGAATTTCCCACTTGATGCTTTGTAATGAAGTAATCCCCTCACGGCACAGTGCGTCACTCGAAGAGAAACGGTGACTACAAGAGCTCCCCAACATTTTCAGAGGAAGTCACTGGAACTTTCAAGCAGGTGGGTTTTTTTCATCTGCACAGTTGAAACCTGTGGTCTTTAACTACAGACGACCAGAGGCCTTGACCAAACTAAAAGTGGCCTTTTCAATAAAAGCACATCAGTCAACTTTTGATCTAAAACGATAAACTACTATTACATGACTTAACTATTGCAGTATTTTTGCCTTCAACCTTGCAATCACTTGTTGCAATTTCCTACTTAAAGACCTCTTTGCAAGTTTAGCCAGTTACTAAACTACTAATGACCTGGTTACTAGTTTGTTAACTAGCATTAAAGGTGCATTAGGTAAGATTTGTGGGTGTTGGATGGGGGAAGATCTCAGGATTAAATCTACCCCCAAAGCTTTTGCTGTTGCAAATAGTCACAGCTTTAAAATATGCAGCTTCTCTTCATCATGATTTACGAGCAGGTGAAGGGGTGTTGGGGGCATGTTTAAAAATGACTGACAGGAAGCCAGTCCGAATACAAACAAACGTTTCAGACTGGAGGTCAGGTTTCGTACTGGGAATAGTAATACTACTGTTCAGAGACAATGTCTTTTAAAATATGATTATTTCTGCAAAATTTGCTTTATTATTTGTAATGGTAACTAATGAAAATTGAACTTCGGATTGAGATATTTGTATCGAAAAGCTTAGACAGCGTTAGTTAAACAGGTTTATTTATTATTTCATTAAATCGAAGAAATGGATTAGTTCACTTATTTGTTTCAAGTCATATGTTAGCAAGTCTCTTTCATGTTGTTTTTTTTTCCCCCACTGGAATTTTGAGGTATTTGAATTATAAGGTATAGGACAAGTGCTCCCTCTCCCTACTGTAACAAATCGGTTATAAACCGATTTAATTCCTGGTGCGTGTGGTATCCACTTCCTGCCTGATTAAGTTCTGAATGCATTTATGGACAGTTGAAGGTCTCAGTTTTGCAGCGCTATGGAAAGAATGCCATGACAGAAAAAAAGACCAAAACACTCCCGTGTACTATTTGCAGGTAAGTTCATCATCCTTGGTGCCCAGTTTTAGATTCCTGTTCTAGCCGTTTTGCTACTCAAGCTAAACGTTTTTTTTGGAAGCAGAAAAATCTTGCTTAATGGCACCAATACATGAAATTGTATACTTTAGCACTTTTCTGATTAAAGCCACCAAGTCATTAACAAAGAGTGCCTTTTGGTCGACATGTTTGAGGCTACACACAACCTGTCGTCAGTGTTCTCACACCAGACACTAAGTGATGAGTTATTTTATTATTTGTATTCATATGTATTTGCAGCGGTGGTAGTTTCAGGGATTTGTAAGTCACTAGGTTTCTACCACAAGAAAGCCTAAAGACGGAGGATTTTGTGTTTTGCAAACAGGCTGCATTTTTTATTTTTTTTTTTTTGTCTCAAAATTTCTGCTTTCAACCTTGTAAACTTCCTATTTAAAGACCTCTTTACCAGTTTAGTAAGGTTAAAAAATGTTTCGCATTCTTAATGTTTGTTCCAGCTATAACCTAAGCCACCGGTGTCCAGTCTTATCCTGGCAAACCTAACCCCTAGGACTCAACCTTTCATGAAGCTCTTAACCCTTAAATCCTAGGCATAACTGTAAAACGTTTAACGCTAGGTCTATACCTAGGCAGTGAAACCTAACCCTGGACCACCATTAACACTAACTGGACTTGGAGACTATTGAAAGCCAAGATCAGCTGATTAACCAGGTGGAATCAGGTGTGGCTCCTGTGGGCTGAAATCCTGCACTCACACCAGCCCTTATTAAGGTTAAGGGTTAGATTGGACACCCCTGATCTAAGCAACCAACTTGTCTGATAGTTGATGTTCCGCAACATTAAGTATAAACCGATAAAAGCTACAACATGGTCTACCTTTTAAAAAAAAGTGTAATTGCAAATTGCTGTGGTTAAAAAGGAGTAAAATATTCTTTAGGGATTCTTTAGCTCAAATCTCTTAAATTTTGTGCAATTTGGTAAAAGTGATTTGGAAATGAGAGTAAAGACATACGAGAGACCGGACCAGGAAGTCTCCAGTCGTTTAGTCTAGTGAAAACTTTCTGCATGGTACTTTGGGTATAACAAGTTGGGTAAAGACAAAGTATGAACTGTATTTTTCATCCAAGCCTCCAAGTGGAAACCTTTTCTACGACAAACCCTAAAAAGTTTTTCAAGAGGACGTTCTTAAGCCATGGATTCGGGAAACACGGAGGACGGATTAATTGTTGGATGTTTTTGCGGTGCCTTAGGGAATTCGATGATGCAAAGGTAACCACACACTCGCTCACACTGGAGAACAACTTGGATTTGTTGCTGTTAATCATACGCTCAGTGCCAGGACAGGGACGTGTAGAAAGGATGCAGGAAGTGAACGCATCATCTTCTTTGAACACTGTCGTTCTTTCACAGCTTCTGAAGTTCGTATCTGTTCCCCAAATCAAGTGTGCACTTGTAGCACGAAAAATGCGCTTAACATCATCAACTATCAAATATCCTATATGCAGCTAGCACGCTAACATCTAAACTGTAACATTACGGTGGAAAGGTCGCGTTTCGGCAACACTCCAGTATCTCTAGCAAGAAAAACGTTTAAATCATTTCCCTCGTACACTCACTGCACTAAGTCCTGTTGCTAACCAGCTAGCATCTTGGCATGCTAGTGGTTGTGTACAGATGGAGCACCTAAAACCTGATGTTAGTTTTACTTACACTTAAACAGCTTCAGCAGGAACAATTTACAAATGCAGATCACCTTATTAAAGGTGTGCTGACTAAAGAGTAACATTCGGTTCCGTGCCTTTAAAAAAAAAAAAAAAAAAAAAGGAAATCAAGTTACACCAAAGCCTTAAGGGTAAGTTTGTATCTTGAAGATAGTAGCTATGTAAAGAAGATATCTGAACCCTACCAATTCATGCGTACTTATCGCCTTGATCAACCACTTTATCGCATAATAGCTGATCTGGTACAGGTTTTCTCCATGCGGCTAACAATGTTTTAAGACAATGGTTAATGTTGCTTGAGAGAGAACCTTTCATTTCCATGCCGGAGCTGAAACTTGGGTGCTGATTTGCTTTCGGACAAACACGAGGAACATCTGGGACAAGAAACGGAGGTTTAGGATCATGTGATCAAACAGCTGGGGCCTTTGACACTCTGAATATTCATCTCCTTCTCGAAGGAACCAGAGAGTGGGTAAGCCAGTAGTGTTCTTTTTTTTTTTTCCTCAAGCCATCAGTTCTTAACAGCATTATATTTTGTAGTGAGTCACATAAATCTTACATTTTACTTTGTTACCTTCCTTTCAAATCCTGAGCATGTCTGTAATAAATATTTTAAAACATCGCTTGTTAGAGGCACTGGCTTGAGGAGATAACGTCTTTTTGGAAGGCAGTGTATTCTGCAGAAGCTGTGCCATTGAAATAAGCAACGCTGTACACTTGATGCTTCTCTCTAACGGACTCTATAAAACTTGTAAATTTATGCATGATTAGTTGTTTGGGCAAATCTCAGGATTTTTTGAACATATAGTCTCATTAATAATAATTAAAAATTCATGAATTAAAAGTGTTTATTACTGTTAATTAGTCAATAAATAAAATTTCAATTTAGTTCATCCTGAACAGAGATGCCATGCCCACCTGCTTATTCAGAAATAAAAGAACAGTTGATAACGTTCTTTACTTATGATGGTCTACTCTGGTTATAGGAAGCACATGGTATTTTAAAAAACACCTTGTTAAATCAAAAGCGTTTGTTTACTGTGTTCGGGTGCATTGCAGAGCGATTTGATTCCAATCAATAAAACAAAACAAAAAAACTTGGCTATAACAGCTACTTAATGTCCTAACGTCACGTTGCTAGGTGTGCAGGAAGTTTTGGACAGGAATATTTAGGTTTGCACTTGCTTTTCTTGAAACTGAAAAATGCTAGTTATTTCATTTAAATGACTCAATTTAGCAGGATTTTCTGCTTTGTTGTGTATTATGTGAAACCCTTCATTCTTTTGCTTTTAAGTCTTCCAGAGCCGTTCACGATTTAAAATCAACCCAAATAGTGCAACACAAGGGATTTAAAATAATCTACATTCAAGCCGGAATTCCACTTTACGGGAATTGTTCCATTGCACATTTCCTGTCTTTCAAAAAGAAGCATTAATGTTCTTTATTGATCATGTGATTACAAGTACGTGTGTGAAAATTCTATTACTTGGCCTAATCATGACCATTAAAACCATTTTATAAACCTGACCAATCAGATTATTATGGATTTCTGGTTGTACACTGATGGTGACCGATGGTGTGGTTGCTGCCTTACAGTTCCAAGCTCTCTGGTTTGATGTGTGTAGAGTTCTGCATGTTCTCTTTCACCAGTGTGGGTTTCTTCAGTTTCCTCCCAAAAACGTGCCAGTAGGTCAATGGGCTGTTAGAAATTCCCCATAGGTATGAATGTGAGTATGTGTATGTGATGGACTTGTGTCCCATCCAGGCGGTATTCCCAGCACGATAAATACAGTCACTGTTCTCAGGATTGATCCCCGATCCACTACAAACCTGAACATAAAGCGCTTCCTGAAAATGAGTAAAGTGTATGTGACGTACATGAGCCCCAGTTCCTACTTTGCTGAATGTCATCAGTTAGGAATTCACTCGAGGAAGGACATTTGATCGCATTGGGAAGTTTGCAGTGAGTTGGGGTTTGTTTTTTGTTTTTTTGCAAGGTCTAAAGAATTTATGCCAAACTGTTTATATGCATCCTAAATATGCATTTTTTTAAAAAAATAATCCAATCTTATGCACGTGCATGGTGGAGCAAGGTTTGGGGTCAACGTTAGGACAAATGCAACGTTTGATGAGAAGTTTTCATCCAAAGATGAGTTTGTTACAGCAATAACAATCAGCAAAGGCATTGGAGTATAAAATGCATACATTAGAACATGGATAATTTCTGGAATGTTCTACTATAACGTGAGCTTCATCTGTGCTAGGACACAAAGCGCTGTTCACCCTCTATGGCTTAGTGTTGTACTGATTGACAGGACGAAGTTAATCCCACCCAGAGAGCACGGCCAGTTTTGCTCTCTCGCACTCCATGGCCGCGGGTGACTAAGGAATCATTAGGATTTGAATTCTCGATCTCCCGATTTCCATATTTCTCACAAGCAAGCAGAAACTGAACAGGTAAATCTTTATTTTTGCTCACCATTAGTCATTGGGGATCTAAATGTAGTGCCGGTTTTCTGCACATAACTAAAAGTCTCCTAGATTGCATTTTAGGAATGTTTGCTAACTGCTTGCTGTTGATAGCTCAGTGTATCTTCATGTGTACTATAAATTAAAATATACAGCAAAGATGCTTAGGAAGTATTCTTGTAAATCGTCATAAACACTTATTTACGGCACCTCTAATATCAAGAGGTTTATTAAATGTCCCTGCAGTACCTCCACCAACACACTGGTTCATCCCGCTGGATAGGAAAGGGGTAAGATGATGGACCAGGTGTGATAATCCCAGGCTAGCTACCATTTATTATAGATATTACACACTAGCTGCAGTTTAAACAATTAGCATTTCAAACATAAGGGATGAGCCTCTTTTCTAGCGTGGGTTCGACAGGGAAAGCATGTTCAATTTTCATGCATGTACAATTTGCACTTTTAATGAGGGTAAGAGCAGGTGTGATTCTGTCGCTTTTTAGGATCATCTTGCTACCTGTCCCAGCAAGCAAATAAATGTAATAAATCAATTAATTAAAATAAATAAATAAAAATGAAGGTATCAAATCCTGTAACAAATAGAAAAGTTTTGAGTTGTAATTTTGGAAAAGTTACAAAGTTAAGTTTTTTTAAAAATATATGTATGTGTAAATGCTATTAATATATACACCGATCAGGCATAACATTATGAGCAGTGAGAGGTGAAGTGAATAACACTGATGATCTCCTCATCATGGCACCTGTTAGTGGGTGGGATATATTAGGCAGCAAGTAAACATTTTGTCCTCAAAGTTGATGTGTTAGAAGCAGGAAAAATGGGCAAGCGTAAGGATTTGCTTAACAAGGGCCAAATTGTGATGGCTAGACGACTGGATCAGAGCATCTCCAAAACTGCAGCTCTTGTGGGGTGTTCCCGGTCTGCAGTGGTCAGTATCTATCAAAAATGGTCCAAGGAAGGAACAGTGGTGAACCGGCGACAGGGTCATAGACGGCCAAGGCTCTTTGATGCATGTGGGGAGCGAAGGCTGGCCTGTGTGATCCCATCCAACAGACGAGCTACTGTTGCTCAAATTACTGAAGAAGTTAATGCTGGTTCTGATAGAAAGGTGTCAGAATACACAGTGCATTACAGTTTGTTGCGTACAGGGCTACAGAGCTGCAGACCATTCAGGGTGCCTATGCTGACCCCTGTGAACCACTGAAAGTGCCAACAATGGGCACGTGAGCATCAGAACTGGATTATGGAGCAATGGAAGAAGGCGGCCTGGTCTGATGAGTCATGTTTTCTTTTACATCACGTGGATGGCCGGGTACATGTGCATTGTTACCTGGGGAACACATGGCACCAGGATGCACTATGGGAAGAAGGTAAGACGGTGGAGCCAGTGTCCTGGGCAATGTTCTGCTGGGAAACCTTGGGTCCTGCCGTCCATGTGGATGTTACTTTGACACGTACCACCTAACTAAGCATTGTTGCAGACCATGTACACTCTTTCATGGAAACGGTATTCCCTGATAGCTGTGGCCTCTTTCAGCAGGATAATGTGCCATGCTACAAAGCAAAAATGGTTCAGGAATGGTTTGGTGAGCACAACAAGAAGTTTGAGGTGTTGACTTTGCCTCCAAATTCCCCATATCTCAATCCAATCGAGCATATGTGGGATGTGCTGAACAAACAAGTCCGATCCATGGAGGCCCCATCTTGCAACTTACAGGATTTAAAGGATCTGCTGCTAAGATCTTGGTGCCAGATACCACAGCACACCTTCAGGGATCTAGTGGAGTCCATGCCTTGAAAGGTTGGGTCTGTTTTGGCAGCAAAAGGGGGATTTTTTATATATATATATGAATGTATGTATGTATGTATGTATGTATGTATGTGTGTGTATATGTGTATGTATGTGTATGTGTGTGTGTATGTGTATATGTGTATATATATATATATATATATATATATATATATATATATATATATATATATATATATATATATATATATATATATATATATATATATATATATATACATATATACATATATATATATATATATATATATATATATATATATACATACATACATACATACATACATACATACATACACACTATATATATATATTAGTGTGTATATGTATATATGTGTGTGTGTGTGTGTATGTATATATAAAATTAACATGTACTGACACATCATTGTATTTTTTTTTGTTAGAATTGTGGTTTTTTTTTTTTATCTTATATGTAATTTAAAGTGTAAATGATATTTGTGTGAAAGCTGCAGATTTATATATATATTTTTTTATATATTTTCAAGTGCTTCAGTTTAAAAAAAGTTTAGATGCTTCAATTGCATTTTGAAGAAAAAATATACAGCACTCCTCCTAATGCCTTGCCGTTGCTACGGTAACGGCTCATTCACAGGCACTTGTATGGTGGAAATTCTACATAATCTAGAGCAGGGGTCGGCAAGTTTGTTTGGTCAATAGATAATGGGCCAGAAAATATATGGATTAATGGCCATTAAATATATGGCCTATGGATTAATGAAATTAAATTTAAATAGAGGAAGTCCAGTACTGGTATCTTGTGAGCATCCAATCAAATTCAGTTGTAAATAAATACATGCGCGCGCACACAATCTGCAATGTTGTTTACTATTTGTGCGGTTTAAATTGGCTCAACATTTAAGCTAGCAAGCTAAAAATGTCGCTATCTTCAAAGAAGAATGGAAGGAGAGATATGCTTTCATCCTACCTGGATTCGTGAATGCCAAACCTGTGTGTCTCATCTGCAATGAGGTTGTCGCTGTGTGCGTAGTCATTTACCTTCCTATCAGGATATTTACGTTACTCAAAGCAGTATTTTACTTTGTTTGTTAGTTTCATTTTGAGCCCTGTCATCTTTTTTCTCAAACGAGTTGTAGATAAGCTTCATTCTGTTTATAATAAATTGTGCAAAATATGTGTGCTAAGCTTCTGTATAGAACACGTATGTGAGTGTATGTGCAATGCCAAGCAGCTCTGAGAGGCCGAGACAGAGAGGACAGAAAGGAGCCATGCACGGTGGCTTGCGCGTCTGAATGAATGTGTGTCAAAGTAAGACGCAGATATTAAATAGCATATAATAAACATTTCTAGGTAGAGATGGGTTCCCAGCTCTGCATGCATGTTATCCATGGGACTCACAGTAATATCATTTAAACAGTCAGTTTTCAAAATTGGCCGGGGGCCAAAATTTTCCAGAGGGCCGGATGTTGCTGACCCCTGATCTAGAGTTTATCCAGTGTCAGCACCTAGTAGCCCCGTCCCCTTCCTTTGCTATCAAAACTGAGTTGAATAGTGTTTATGTTCGTGGTATGTGATTTGGGACACAGCTCAATCCACATATTTATTTAAACAAAAGGAAAATCATTGATATTGTGAAATTTCCTGTTAATTGTTGATCATTTATGGATGGAGTCTTCAGTGTCAAGGCTTCAGTAACGATCAGTGGGTTTTCCACCGTGGGAAAGTCTTCAAAAGTTTACACTTTTTTTCCGGGTTTATTGTTAATATGCCAAGCCGCTGGATGGTTGGTTGTTTTGGTCTTGCTATCTTTGAGAGAGAAAAAAAGTGAGATTTCGTTTGATTGATGTTTATTAATCTTTGTTTGTTTGTTTTTTTATTGATCCTTGTCAGCTTTAGTAAATTTCCTGCAATAATTCTGTAACTTTAAAGTCAGCTCAGCTTTAGAGGTTAGTGCAGTAACCAAGCTTGTATGGTGCCATTAAAACTGAGTGATGGTGGTCAAGTGATCAAGCTGTAATTGGCTGATCAGGATATACGTACACCCCATCAATTCTGGGACATTTGTTAGGTTGGTTACTGATACACCTGTTACACGCTTGTGTTTGTATCAAACTCCGGATGTTTTTAGCTAAACTTTTGAGCTCCAACCATCTCAGGATTTTAGAGCCTTTTCCCTGAAAGAGATTTCTTTCCGCCGAGCAGAGCAGATGCTTTCATTTCTCAGTTGGGTTTTATTTTGTCTAGCTGCTTGATCGTGTTGAATGTTTCTGGTTCGTTCAGGGCACAGAGACCCAGGATGGTAAATAAACTGTAAATTTCCCATTGGGATGAATAAAGTATCTATCTGTCTATCTATCTATCTGTCTGTTTGTCGATGGAAAGATAATAAATGATGAAGCTTGATGTGTTTGAGCACATACCTCAATTCTAGCCAATTGCTGATTTTGGCCCATCCTTTTCTGTCAGTAGTTTAATTATATTACAAACTCAGGGTTACAGCTCAATCAGAGTGAGGTTCCTCCAAACGTCCCTCTGACTAGACCAGGCTTCAGATTAAAGTCTATTTGACAGATTTCCTGAAGATTGAGGAAAGACAAAGCAAGTAAAATGTCCCTGAGGGCTGCTGTTCACACTGAGAAAAGACAGCAAGTAAATGCTCTACACATGACTGGAAGTAAATAGCGTTAAAAGCGTGGAATATCCATGTGTGGAAATCTGTCACTTAAATCGAGGTGTTCTGTGTACATTTATAAGAGAGAGAATTTTTTACAGCTACGTTAAACACTTTTCGAATTCCCTAAAAGAGAAGAGTTTTTTTTAGTAGCAGGGTCACAAAGCTTGAAGTTTATGTTCAAAATGATGAGTAAAGATGAGTGTGTTCAGGGTTTCGGTTATATTTTTTTTTTATATGTATTTTTAAATAAATTCTGGGGTTTTTTTAGAACTATGTCAAAAGTAGCTTATAATTTGTGACCAATAAAATTTGAGTTTTAATTTTTCAGTAAATATATTTTTTTTAAAAGTATTCTTCTACCTCCCTTTTTATTCAGCTTCTTTACATGATCATAGACAATACGACGAAGGAAAAATGAAAAAAAAGTCTCTATTTAAACTGAGCGGTTTAAGGATACAGCCTTGGAAGGTTTATCAGAAACATACAGCTTACTGTTCCAGTGTTTAAAAAAAAAAAAAAAAACAAGACGGTAATTAAAATGGGAGACATGTAGTTCACTAAATGGATCCCAAATCTGTTTAATACCAGATTTAAATATAAAAAATTGAAAAAAAAAAAGAAAGAGCCAAAGAGCTAACAGGGCACACAGTTGAATAATCGATCATGAATAATCGATCATAAATCATGATTACAGCCGATCATTAGCGTGACAGGGTTTTGTTTGTTTGGTTGCTCTTAAAGCCAGAGCTTTCTCTTGACACTTACAGAAAATCCAGATACATTATTCAGTTACAGAATTAAACATCCAGTACAGAAGTCTGATTATATTTAAATTTCCTCTTTAACCAGTCAGGTACGACTTTTCCTCAATTCCATAAACCTGATTTCGTCTTTTGAAGCTTAAGAGACATGACGAGATGACGGAGACGTCCTGTAACATCCTTGAGCCAAAAACTCGGACGTTTGTGAATACATACGCTAGATGGAAACGTTCAGTTGCTTCTCCATTAAATATATTTGAATTTAGTTAAAACAAGGGTAAATAAAATTGAACTAGCAAAAATTTGATTTTGTTAGTGTAGTTTTCATATTCTCTTTTATTTGTTGTAATTTTTAAATGTTAACTGTGTTAAAAAAAGTTGTAATATGACTGGAATTAGGACTTCGCACGTGATGCTTAGGCATGTTATGGTGCATTGTGGGATAGCGTCATTGCCCTGGGTATTCGTTAGTATACTTGAATACATGACGACCGACTTTAATAAGGACTCCACTGTGTACTGAATTAAAATATGTCTCTTTTAAAGAGGCAGAGGTTGAGGAACTGATGGTCCAGAAGGCTGATATTCTATAAATCAGGGCTTTTTATGTTACTTTCTTACTTTCTTGGTACATGGGAATTTATACACATGCTGTAATAAAAACTGATGATATTAGCTCTATTCAGTCTGGATTAGTTTTACACAGGAAAGTGTTTAGTCCTGTACGATTTTGCATGTCCATACATTAAATAATAAAAAGATAGCACTGAATTTTTACATTCTCTAAAGGGACCTGTAGAACCCACAGACCTGTAGACAACCCGCAGGTGTTGTTCATCCTGTCTGAATTTATGTTGCTTGCGTTATGTGCTGCGAGAAGAAGGCTTTATACGTTTTCTTTAGTATAAACACTCCAGGAAGTTTAAATCGCTAAACGATAAAACGGGCAACTTTTAAAGTACATGTTGGAGAGTTCTTCAATATTTCATGATAAACATCAACAATCAATTTAGCTTTAAAATCGAATCTGGGGTGTGGTGAGAAGTGAAGACACGCCCATTTCTGTGATACAGAGTCACGTGATAATCAACGTTATGATTATTGTTCACATGTGAATGGTTTTGATGTGTAGTTTTGTTTCATTAGATCTTAAATGTTGCTCATCAAATGATGATGAATGCTGCTCATAAAATTTTCTCCTGGAGAAAATGGACTGAACTCCTCCTTCACCCACCTATCACTAACACTTCCTGTCTACGCACTCCAGTGGTCTCTGGACGATACTCAGATCTGGTACCTGGTTTTACTGTGCAAATCTACACACTAACCTTTAATGCTGAAGTGAAATATTTTTGCAAATGTGGTAAAAATCAATGAGAGATTTCAGCTTTTAATTAATATTCAGAAATTTATTATACACTCACTCAGGGACACTGAGAGACTCGTCCTGAAGCCTGAATTAAGTCTATAAGACTCTAAAACCTGCAGGCGTGAAGGTGTATTAAGAAATCCAGACTTAACGTTTGTTCCTTCATGTTTTGACTCCTAGTCGTTGTTTGTATTTTGTCTATTTGACCTTCCCCGCATTTTTGGTGCTGACTTTATTCAAGGGCATGTACCATCCAGACGTCATTTCTTGTTTTGGTGTCGACCATCATTCTCGTGACATCCAGGGCGAACCTTTAACCTCCCTGTCGTTTGGGCTTTTTGAAAAAATTATTTATTTATTTATTTATTTTATTAATCTCCAAACTCTGCACTTGGTCACGTTCTTGTTTCTCGTTTATTATATTAATCCTGTGTTCTGACCTTGTGGGATTATTCACGTTGATTAAACTTGGTGTGTTTTTGTTTTTTTTCCGTCTCAGGTGCCTGCTGTAAGCACAGAGTCCACCGTCGAGCGCAAAAACACCCTGCCAGGTACGAGAACTTGGAGTTGAACTGAAAACTGTGTTTAGAGTGATGTCATGATCAAACTCGGTCGAACCAAAGAAATCCGAATACAGTCGATATCCAAAGCTTTTTGCCTTCACCACATGATTCCCTCCCACCTGAAGTCACTCAGCTGTAGTGAGTTTAGTTAGCTTTTATAGCGTTTGTAGCATTTGCTGCAAATTTAGCTACAGCGAAATTAAAAGTATCCACAGACACAAGAAAAAAAACTCAGGCTTAAGACTTTACACAAGTATGCTAAGAGCTGAAATCTTTAATATGCCTTTAATGTCCTGAAAATATTACTAAGGAAAAAAAATTGGATATGTAGTCTTTCAGGACACGCTGCAGTTCGCTCCCATTAAAGACTGTCTAAGTATCTTTAAAGTTTTAATTGACATTTAAAGTACACTCCATGCACATGCACACTTCTCAGGTAAAAAGATGCACAGTAAAGGTCCAGAAGGGGTAAATTAGGGGGAAAAAAGTGCCTCGGCTAAATTTATTCTTAATTGTTGAAAAAAATGAATTATTTTAGGGTCTAGAAATTGATATTTAAATAGTAGGATTTTTAAAAAATATTTTGCAAAAATAAAAGTAAAGTCAGCAGGTCAGTTGAGTCTAATCAGAGTTTTAATTTATTCAAATTAAATAAATAAAAAATTAAATACATAATATTTACTTAATACTTAATACAAATGCTTAATAAAAAAGGGTATAAGGATATAACTCTAATTTTGTTTTTTGTTTTAAACACAGCCGTCCCTGTGGCTCCTTCGTCAGACGACTCCATTGGCGCCCCCCGGAGTCAGACTGCACCGTTGGCTCTAAATCATCCTCCTCCTACTCCATTTATACCTCCGTTTTCCAACATCGTGCGTCCTCCACCTGGTCTGCCTCCCGGTCTTCCCACCATGTCCAGGGCTCCCGTCTTCAGGGTCAGGTTGCCCATGCCAGATCACGCTGGAGATTTCCCACATACGGGCGTCATGGAAGCTGAGCACTGGAACGGCAGGCCTTTCAGGAACGACAGAGGACCACCCGAGTGGTTTGGCCCGGAGCCTCCATTTAGGCATGGCGGGTGGAGTCGAGGAGGTCACTGGGGTCACGGACAATTCAGAAACTGATACTCCACCCCCCAAAAAAAAAAAAAAGTCTAAGACTAACAAAAACTTATGTCAGCCTTACCTCAAAAAAGAAAACTAAATTTTTTCTGAATTTGGAAAAAAATTGAGAACTATTATTCTAATCACAGAAATTACACAAATTACAAAATATTACAGAATTTTCCAAAAAATTCACAAAATTATTAAAATTTAAAAAGACATCAATTTAAAATAAAATTCCCAAGTTTCTGCAAAACTGCCATTATTCCCTAAACCTAAAAATTACAATGGAATTCTTATTAATTCTTAATAAATTAAATAAAAAAAAAAAAAGACTAAAACCAGCTATAGAATCTACAAAAAGCTTACAAGAAATCCGCAAAATTGCTCAAATTATATATATTTTTAAGCCATGAATTATGTTCAACAAAAAGGTCTATACAAATGTCTCGAAACAAATGAGAAAAATGGGAACATTTCCAAAATGTCTTCCAAAAAAAAAGTTTGCAAAAATTGATTTTTTAGAAATTTACTTGAATTTAAAAAAAAAAAACTGAATTTCTTTAAAAAAAAGTCTTCAGACTCCGTAACCAAATTTCACATAAAACCTCCATCATAGAAAATTACACAAATCCCATGAAATTTTCCAGAGTTTTTCAAACAACTCCAGGATTTCCTGTGACTTTCATACATCAAATGTAGAATATGAAACAAACGTAACAAATAAAAGTGAAGGTGTTGTTCTGAGCTCAGGACTGTTAGCTGAATCTGATCGTTGGTCTGTCCTCATTGTTTGCAGTGCAATTTTTCATTTCTTTTTTTTAGTCTGAAGTTCAGTGACGCATGTAAACACGCAGGTTTTCTGCTGTGCGTCTGAAACGTTCTCTTCCCCGTACTCACGCTATAGTGATGGAGTCACGACCTCCCATAATGCACTGTGAGAAGGTCAGCATCTGGGCTGTCCCTACAGATTACCCATCATGCATCATGGGACGAGGGTGTGGTCTCAGACTTGGAGCGTGTCTGATTATTTATTCAGAATATTTGTTTTAAAAACGATCACAAAGTTCTGTTCCTGTTTTGGAGGATTTTGTATATTTTGGAGTTTAGACTGTGTAGAAACTCACTGTTAATTTTAGTAAACTATTTTTCTATCCATCCATTTTTGGTTCTGTCTTTCTTCTTTGCGTAATCATCATACAGCCTGTATGACGAGCTTATTCAACTAGATAGAATGTTCGAAATTAAGCACTCGTAGTTTTCGTAAATATATTGCGGTATTTTTACGGAATTTAACATTTCCTGATGCATTGATTTCGTAAGCAGTTACAGAAAGTGTGGACATTTTGTACACTACATAGCAGCCAATATTCTCATCCTACTACATAGTGCACTTGTAATAATTAGTAAGTCATTAGTAACGAATAATTAATTAAAAGCTAGGCATGTTTTTGCAGTGACGTCATTTCTGCTGATTCTTCGTTTTTGCTTGAAATGTAAGAAAAATTCACTTCTACAAATTTTATCCAGTCCTCATGAAATTTGAGTCACAGCACCATGAAACCAACCTTTTTTTTTTTTTTTTTTTTGATATTCACTTCCTTCCTACCCCAAACAGGAAGTGAGGCCATATCTAGGCAATGGCTTGACACATTCAGCTGAAAGATATATATGTATGTAAGTGAAAGATATAAAATGCTACAATAACTGATACATTAATACAAAGTTCTCAGTGGATTTTTTTCCCCTGATGATTCCCAGGAAAGAGGTAAGTGTTGGTCATGTAATGGATTTTTGAGATGCAAAACAAATCCATCTAGTTTTTGATTTCTCTTAGTGAGATTTGTCTCATTCCATTGTGAGACCATGCTGAAGTTTAAGACGTTCAAAGCTTTTCATCAGTAACTGGATCTGTCCACTAGAGGGCGAGGAAGAGCAAACACAATTTTTTTTTTTTTTTACTATATTTAAATACTTGCATAACATCAAAATATCAGGTTGTCTTAAAATTTATGACAAACTGATATAACCTTATCGCAAAACTATTATTTCTATTAAGAAGATTGTAGGATTAATTGCGTTGATTTCAAATTGGTTAGAGTTTAACAGTAAAACGTAATAAACGTGTAATAACCTCACTTGTGACTCTGCATGGCAGCGAGTATCAGGTTTAGCACCTTCCTAATCACCCAGCAGCCATTTTCCATATACTACTATACATGTACGACCACCTACTTTACTCTCTGTTCAAAGTATTGGCACGTCTCCACTCACATCATCGTCATCAAGTCTGTAGGAAAGACCAAAAAATAAAGGCTTTGTATCTTCAGTGTTTTAATCGTCTTAACGTTCAGGTGTATAAAGAGAGGAAGTCGTCTCTATATGCACATACAGAGCCACGAGGAGGACACCAACACACACATAGTCTAATCTCTACAGAACACACAGTAAGGCAGAGTACATACAGGAAATGTGTGTGTGTGTGTGTGTGTGTGTGTGTGTGTGTGTGTGTGTGTGTGTGTGAGAGAGAGAGAGAGAGATACTGTACATGGTTTAAGAGGAAGGCAGTTAACTGAAAGTGTTCACCAGAACGAATCCCAAAAGGAACGTATAGTGCACTACAGAGTGCGTGTTACTTAATAACATTAGTAGTGCATTAATATGGTCTAGGGTCTTAATTCTATTCTTGGTGGATTCTCTGGTGTGTGTGTGTGTGTGTGTGTGTGTGTGTGTGTGTGTGTGTGTGTGTGTGTGTGTGTGTGTGTTCACCTATTGTGGATTTTAAGCAAACTTTGGCCCCAAAACCATAGCATTTGCATTGTCACTGCTGAATTTAAAGTACCCCTGAATGTTTTAACCCTAATTTTAAATTACGTTTAAAAATATCCTGTGATCATCCTGACCTCTAAACAATACCAGACTTGACCTAGTGTGTTGGTGGAAAGTTCTGGAATAACAATCTCTATGGCCCTGATAAACAGAGAAATATTACTGCACAAGCTTTTACACAAATGGATTAAATCAGTACTGCGAGGGTGAGGGGAGGTGTAAAGGGTTCAAAGGGTTCCGTTGTACCAAAAGGTATAAGATCGCTCTGAAAAACGTCGACACCTCTCCTGCGGTAAACGAAATATTATAAAGCCATTTAGATATTAAAATTTCTAAAAAAAAAAAGAGTGCTAGAGTGCTTAATATTCAGACAATTCAAATCCTAAATGCAAAAAGGGTCATAATTACAAACAAACCAGGTCCTGCAGAACGAATACAAAAGACACCCGGGTACAAAAAGTGCGATTACAAACCTACATGCTTAAATCATTTTTTTCTTAAAAAAAAAAAAAAAAAAAAAAAAGCAACTAATTTAGAGAAAACAAAGGTGGTATTTCTACAGTGCCACCCTAACAACTACTAAACTGCTGTTAATTTATTTATTTTTTATATTTATATCAGCAATATATATATATATATAAATCACACTGCTTTAGGCTACTTACAAAATCTTGGACGAAACAATTTTAAATAAAAAATTCCCAAATTTCACGCAGAATTGAACTATTTAAAGCCATAATCATGATCAGCATCTCAAAATAGGAAATTTAAATGATTAGCCCCTTTTTTCAATGCTGGTACAATGTTATAGATATTACAGGTTCTTAATAATATTAATAATAATAATAATAATAGTAATAATAATAATAATAATAATAATAGTAGTAGTAATAATAATAATAATAATAATAATAGTAATAATAATAATAATAATAATAATAATAATAATAGTAATAATAATAGTAATAATAATAATAGTAGTAGTAGTAGTAATAATAATAATAATAATAATAATAATATTAGTAATAATAATAATAATAATAATAATAAAGAGGTTGTGGAATAAAACGTATATAAGGAGTGTTAATTTTGAACCTTTCATATTTGAGACCCGGGACACTGAAGCACACAACTCATTCGCTAATGTGAGTGATTAAACAAAACAGTGTTCGAATATAAATATAAAATAGTGTTATGGATATAAAAAACAAAAACAAATGAAACAATAATTATTTCCTTAAATTATTTTCATATTACATTTCAGAGATACTTTAAACATCTTGGATCGTGATTAATTCCCGAATCATTTCTCAGTCTTGTGTGATGGCTTAGTTATTTTTGGGTCAGGTTGATGTCTGATATAAATATATAAATGTAGCACTGGTCAAAAATGTGTGATGTGGGATTCTGCGACCTGACACGTGCGCACGTCTGTCCCGGAAACGTGTGTGTGTGTGTGTGTGTGTGTAAAGTGATAGAGATTGTCAGGCGTGTTTAAGTGCATAGGGAGGAATAAGAGTAAAGGTCCATCCGCTCTATATGATCATGAAGGACAGGATAATAATACACTGTGAGCGACAATAACACACGTACATGCGCGGACACACACACACACATCCACACACATCCACACACACACACACACATCCACACACACATCCACACACTTCCACACACACACACACACACACACACATCCACACACATCCACACACACATCCACACACACACGCACACACACATCCACACACATCCACACACACACACACACACAGCTTAGGCGTTTCTCCTGCTGCTGCTGTTGCTCGTGGCCGAGGCTCGGCCGGTCGCCTCGTGCTCCGGTCTGTATTTCAGCCAGCAGAGCAGCCACGTGACCACCACAGCCACCATGGCGAGGACGCTGGCGACCGACAGGCACACGGGTCCGGCGGGAGACGGCGGCCGGTCCCCGGAGTTTCCGTGCACGAACACAAGGCCGGCGAAGAGCAGCGCGAGCATGGCCACGAACGAGAACGCGACGCACGCGCAGCCTGCGGTGAGCGCGAGCCGCCTGCAACAGCCCTCGTGGCAGCTCTCCCGGCGCGAGCCCACCGAGTCCTGCGAGAGCGTCATGGTGGCCGTGGAAGCCGTGGTGGACGGGGTCGCGTGCGCGTGGCGGCTCGGGCCGGACGCGTCGTCGCGCCGCAGAGCCGCGAGCGCAGGATGTAGCGGCGGCGGGTGCGGCGGCAGCGCGTCCTGCGGCACGGGGTCGGCATCCACGTCCACGCGCAGCGGGAAGCCCTCCGTGACCTTGGTGTTGTTGGGCAAGTTGCGTATCCGGTAATCCGGCACGGGCGTGCGGTGGCGGCACACGGGGCACGTGACGCGCCACGGCCGCTCCTCACGCAGGTGCAGCGCGTGCAGGCACTCCTCGCAGAACGTGTGCAGGCACTCGAGGATCTTGGGCGCGCGCCGGTCCAGGTCGAAGTAGTTGTAGCAGATCTTGCACTCGTACTCCTCATACGTGTCCGTGCAGCCGGTAGGAGCCCCTGCATCCGCCTCTATATCCGCCTCCGAGGCCATGGCGGCGGCGTCTCGCGCACCTTCCGATCACATCACCCCAGTCTCCGGCGGTCACGAGGGATGACGCCGATGAGCTCCGTTCCCGCCCTCGCGAAAAAATGATTAACCGTGCATTGTCGGGTCACACCGTAACCATCACGCGTCCTTTCCCGGTACCCCCGGATGGACTCGGTTCTCTCTCTCTTTCTTTCTTTCTTTCTTTCTCTTTCTCTCTCTCTCTCTCTCTCTCCCCTCTCTCTCTCTCTCTCTCTCTCTCTCCCGGTGATGTAATGGGATGTAGTTTATTCTTCCGTCTATTGTTTATATTTTACCTCTCTCGCTCCTCAAGTAAATCTCAGCGTCACTAGCGGCTTCTTATCTCTTTCTTTTCTTTTTTCTTTTATTCCTCTTCCTCTCTCTCTCTCTCTCTTCACAAAGGAGGGCGGGAGTGAGTTGGTCTCGGCGCGGTCTCCAGATCACTCCGCCATCGCACTGCGATGATGTTGCGTCTCGCAGCTAACGCGGTGTGATCAAAGCCGAACCCAGCACGTTCCGCGTCAGTGTCAAAGGTCAGGGATAAACCTTGTTTACTTCCTGTTTACCTTTAAATCTGACAGACTGCCTGTATAATTCACTGTATATGGATTAAAAAAATGACTCCTAGACTACAGGTTATTAAAAGTATACAACATGTAATCAGTCAAATGTCTGAAACCACGCCCTAATCACTGTTTTCAACGAATTCTCCATTCTGATTGGTCAGAGACATTTTTCAGCAGCAGCAGCAGCAGCAGCAGCTCTGACAACAGTGCAAGTGCAAATAATAAATAAACAATTCAATAAAAAATGAAAATAAAATGTTTTTTATTCGGTTGACATAATGAATGATGAAATAAAAATATAAACGGTTGCCTTATTTTCTCTTTTGGTGAGACGAAATGAGACGAATTGTTAATTAAGAAGAAGAAGAAGAAGAAGAAGAAGAAGAAGAAGAAGAAGGAGAAGAAAGAAAAAATAAATGGATTTTATTTCTGCTGTCAAAAAATACAAATAATACATAATAATCAGGACTTTGTTTCAATTTGTGTTATTTAATAATAACAAAAAATAAACATAAAAATATACAGTCGAGTATAGATGAAAATGGGGTCCGTTGTAACATCATCAGTTTCTCCAGTCAGCATCAAGCTACGGTGGTGACTCCCAGTTATCTGCCTGGGACCAGTAACATGTTGTGCAAAACCACAGCTACCTCATCACAGCTCTGTAGAATTTATCATCAAACGTCAGATTTTGAGATTGTTCCTCATCAGGATAACAGACTTGTGTAATACGCTCATTTTCTATGCAAATAAGAAATGACTGGCAGTTGATATTGCTAAGAGGGTTATGGAGCCTGTCAGATTTCCCGAAGGCTGATAGTGTTCGGGTCTTTAGATATTCAATAAAACACAAATTAGATTTTTTTTGTTTCATGGCACAATAGATGATGATGGTTTATTCAGACATTTATTATAGCACCAGGTGCAAACGCTATACAGCTACCAAACTACAGAGCAACACAAGACAGACCGCGCTGCTCTTATATGACAATCACACGCTCTAGACGTGATAGAAATGCTTTCAGGCGCCACCTACAGGCGGGAGAAGGGAACTTCTGGATCATTTCAAGTGAATGGAAATAGAAATCCATCAGCTTTATCTTTCACACACCCGCCGCACTTCCTGGGGCTCTCAAACGCGTGGCGTCATTTCCACCATAATTAATGTCACATGACCCGCTGATGACGCGCGCCGTTTATTTACAGCTGAAAAGCTGGTTAATATTAGATGAGAAGATGAGAGCTAAATATGTATCCTCAGTGATGATTCACTCATTCATTCATTCATCGTCTACCGCTTATCCGATCTATTCTCGGGTCACGGGGAGCCTGTGCCTATCTCAGGCGTCATCGGGCATCAAGGCAGGATACACCCTGGACGGAGTGCCAACCCATTGCAGGGCACACACACACACACACACACACACACTCTCTCATTCACTCACACAATCACACACTACGGACAATTTAGAGATGCCAATTAACCTACATGCATGTCTTTGGACCGGGGGAGGAAACCGGAGCACCCGGAGGAAACCCCCAAGGCACGGGGAGAACATGCAAACTCCACACACACGGCGGAGGCAGGAATCGAACCCCCAACCCTGGAGGTGTGAGGCAAACGTGCTAACCACCAAGACACCGCCCCCCCCCCCCCCCCCCACCAAGACACCGCCCCACCACCAAGACACCGCCCCCCCACCAAGACACCGCCCCCCCCCCACCAAGACACCATAAAACAAACTCTTAACAAACTTAAACAAATTTAAATATTATTCAATAATGAATAAATAATTTCTCCTTTCTACATGTGGACCATCTGTTGTATATGGAAGCAAACAACAAAACTCTCTCTCCCACTCGTCTGTAATTTGCTCTTCAGCACACCTGCACGTAGAGAATGCGGAAGCGCGCGCGCTCACTTGAGTGGTTACGGTGTGCGCGTGCGGCGGTGAATCACAGTGGCGGTGGTGGTTGTAGCGGCGGAGACGCTGCTGTTTATAACCATGACGTGGTCACTGGTCTCGTACCTGAGCAGCTCGGAACTGGTGGCTGGTTTCCAACGTGCTTGTGGGTTATTTCCGGCCCCACGCGCCACTCACGAGCGGCTCTGTCCCCGCAGCACGAAGACCCGCGGCCGCGCGAGCGGAACGTCACCGCCTCGTCCAGACGGCGAGCACGCGGCCAACGGACGACCAAGCGACGTGAGTACTGACAAGATAATAATAATAATAATAATAATAAATAATAATAATAATAATAATAATAATAATAATAACAATAAAAAATTATTATAATTATAATAACAATAATAATAATAATAATAATAATAAAAAAAATAATAATAATAATAATAATAATAATAAGTATAATAATAATAATAATAAGTATAATAATAATAATAATATGAATAATAATAACAACAATAATAAAAATAATAATAATAATAATTATAATAATAACAATAATAATTATAATAATAATAAAGGTGGATAAAAACATTTAGAAGATTTAAAAAAAAAAAATGTATCCAGGTGAGCTGAACTGAGAAATAACCCTGGACTGGATTTTCCCGCTCTGCGAGTTGGGTCAGGTGTGAACTCATCTGGGCAAGTGACTGGTGTAAAGCTTAGCTTAGCTTGCTAACACATTAAAAGAGTCTTTTAATCAATAAAGAAACATTATTATATTAGTTGTGTGTGTAATATGTGAGAAATACGTTCCTTACTGAAATATTACACACATTTCATCATGCTATGGCCTTGACAGTGAGCGTGGACAGACCTCAGGACATCACATATCAGCATGTTCTCCCCGTGCCTCGGGGGTTTCCTTCGGGTACTCCGGTTTCCTCCCCCGGTCCAAAGACATGCATTGTAGGTTGATTGGCATCTCTAAATTGGCTGTAGTGTGTGATTGCGAGAGTGAATGAGAGTGTGTGTGTGCCCTGCGATGGGTTGGCACGCCATCCAGGGTGTATCCTGCCTTGATGCCCGATGACGCCTGAGATAGGCACAGGCCCCCCTGTGACCCGAGAATAGATCGGGATAAGCGGTAGACAATGAATGAAATGTGTAAAATTCACGTGAAGTTTCTGTGACTGATCCAGAAGGTCTGTGCTTTTAGATTGAGATGTTTAGATATTAGTATTTCAGTATTATTCATTTAAAAACCAAGGCTCAGCTACAAGAGTCTCAAAGCATGAAGTGAAATAATGTAAAAAAATATATATATATAAAAAAAAAAGAAATGAGAAATGAGCCCATCCTTGTTGACTGTAAATGTGATGATTAGACACATTATTGATGTGTCTGGCTGTTAAAATAGTGCAATTATGTGTTTCTATTCCCCTGAACCATGGATTAGGAATATTATGTATAGTTTTAAGTTTAGCATTATTTAACAATACCACAAAGGCCAGGATTAGCCAAGATCAAGTCTTAAAAAGGTCAGGATTGTGCGCAAAAAAATTGAGAGACAGAATCAAGCCTTTATTTCAATTAATCAGCAGCATGAACAACATCTGAAGAAAACAGAAACATTTAACAAACTCTAAAGCAGACCATGCCTGTAACTCTGAGACAAGTCCAGTTCAACAAAGAAGCTATCATCTGACTCTTTCTTCAGGTCTCGAGTTCTGGTTACGAGGTGAGGAACTGGCCTGCTGTACTTCCTGTTTGTGGGATCTGCCACTCTGGGAAATGAAGTGTTCTACATCACCTTTCTGCCCTTCATCCACTGGAACCTGGATCCCTTCTTGTGCCGCCGCCTCGTCAACATGTGGGCTGTGAGAGACAAAAATACGAAGACAAAATGAATATAAAAACACCAAGCAAACAAACACAATTACATATGTACTTAATAGCCAAACAGTATAGTGCAGGGGATTAGTACTGTCTCTGTAGGTGGTGTTGTATCACAGGACAGGTGATTATTTCTCACTCTCTCTCTCTCTCTGTAGGTGGTGATGTATATAGGACAGGTGATGAAGGACATGCTGAAGATCCCTCGTCCTTCGTCGCCCCCTGTGGTAAAATTGGAGCAGCGTATTGAGTTTGGGATGCCTTCAACTCACGCCATGGCTGCCACAGCCATCGCTTTCACATTGTTGCTGAGTGCACCAGAGAGAGTGCAGGTTTACACACACACACAGGATTCATTTAACAAACAACACGGAAAATACTGAATAAATACTGAAAAAATCAGTAAATTGTTTGATAAATAAAAATAAATCAGTAACACACACGATTGGGAGTGTGTATCTGTGAGAAGAAGAAAGATACCATGTGCTTTGAATTAATCTGCGTGTTAATCCTGGGGGGGGTTTTTTTTTTGTGTGTGTGTGTGTGTGTGTGTGTGTGTGGTTTAGTTTCAGTTTGATTTGGGTTTGGTTGCAGCTGTGGTTCTTTCGTCCCTTGTGAGTCTCAGTCGTCTCTATACCGGCATGCACTCAGCCCTGGTGAGAGTTTAACACTGTGTGTGTGTGTGTGTGTTGTTCTGTGTTCTGTTTTAATCAACTGATCACTCTCTTCATCCTCTCAGGATGTGATCTGTGGGACTCTCATATCTGCCCTTGTTCTGGGCGTGTCTTACCCTCACTGGGACAGTTTAGACTTCTTCCAGCTCAACAGCCCACTGTCTCCTTCCATCACACTCTTTCTGCCCCTGATCCTGTGCTACAAATACCCCGAGCTGGACCACTACAGTGCTACGAGGGGGGACACCACTATAATCCTGGGCGCCAGTGCTGGCTGTTCCATCGGTTACTGGTTCAACCAGAGGCTCGGTGTGACCTTTGAACCCTCTGGGCCCTTCCCAGTGACCCTGCCTCCCATCAGCCCAGCGATATTTGCCCTCGGAGCTGCACGGTTTTGTGTGGGGCTTTCGATTTTGGTGCTGACGCGACAGGTGACGAAGTGGATCGCACTGAGGCTGCTGTGCTTGCACTACGGCGTAGCAGTTAATGACGCCAGCGCTCACAGGAGCAAGGAAATCGAAGTGCCACTGAAGTTCAGCACGTACTCTGCGATCGGGTTGGTCAACAGCGTGGTGGTGTGTCGGGTATTCACCCTGGTGGGGTTGCTGTGATTGTGCTAATGCTAACGATATCACAACATGATAGCAATAAAAGATTAGAAGACTAATCAAGAAACGAAGCACAAATTAGCAGTACAGAAGATGCAAAATAAAACAACACGACCTGACAGAGGGACACAGGGACATTAAACGTCATGGTTAGAACTGACACAGCACTGTGCATTCTGGGTAAGTCCTAGGCTTTAGAATTTGGCACGGAGCCATAAAATTTTCAACATCCGAGCTCACTGCCGAGTCTTGAATTCTAGCATCTCGCTCAGACGTAGGCTGTGTTCCAAATACAGCACGTTATTAGCAGTAATACAGTGGCACAGATCCGTGTGTCACATAACCACCAGCACAGATGTCTCGCCCTCATCAGTCTGCTGTGTGACGTGTCCCAAATCACATGCACTCTTCACTACGTTTATGCTTTAGTGCCAGTGTGTTTAATTGTATAATTAAGTCTCAGTTTCATTCAATCACAATTTTATTTATTTCATCCTGAAGATGAGAACACTATTTAATTTTTTTTTATACTCTGAGGTTTGCTCAGTAAAAGCATCTGTTTACGACTCTGGTAGCAAGCTGCTAACAGGAATGAATAAACAAGCAAATGAAGAACATTGTCTTCTTTTTTTTTTTTAAACACTCCCAGCACTGTTTGCTTTACGACCGTTAAGCTTTAAAACGCTTGAACACGTGATGACTCATAAGAGTCGCACCCAAAACACACCCAAGCACAGTGTGTGACATGCTACACATCTAAACACACACACTCACTTCTAAAAGCTTGTGATTTATTATCTTATCTAGCTGCGCTCAGAACTTTGTACACTGTGGCCTACAATTTCTGCTACTATTACTGCTACTACACACACACACCCTGTGGTATTAGTAATATTAGGCAAGATCCACAACAGCCCCTTACTCAACACACTGGGTGCAACTCAGTTCTCATTAATCGTGTTTCCTTATGTTATTTCTTAGCATGTCTCTCTGAGGATACAAAAAATATATATATATAAATAAATCAAGAACCGACGAACTGAGACATTTTAATCCAAATAAGATCATGTTCCTCACTGAAGCGTCACTTAACGATGATCTTACACAGTTGAAGGTCTCGCCAGAGCGTAAACACAACACTGTTATTAGACAACAGTCAGACGTTTACGAGTAAACATTGCACACTTTATTGTTGGTGGTGAATTACTGAATTTTATTTATTTATTTATTATTAATATTGAAGAAGAGTTGAGACTCATCAAACATGCAGAAAAGTTCTCTAGGCAGATAATACCAAAATATGAAAATCATCCCTATAGTGAAACATGGTGGTGGTAGCATCATGCTGAGATTTACCTTTATCTTTATCCTCATGGTTGGTTCTTTGTATAATTTCCTCCCTCTTTACCTGGTCACGGAGTTTTGGTGGACAGTCTCCTGAAGGCCAGTACATAGTCATGTCGTGTCATGTCTGATTTTTTTTAAACAGTAATTGAATGCCATTCTGTGAGAAGTTTTGTGATAATTAACCAACTGGTGTCGGTCTGTCTATCACTGACTTTTTTAACCCTGTACAAAAAATTAAAAGAGAGAAAAGGTATATTTTAAATGTAACTTCTCATATCAGTGTTGTGTTTATTTTGCATACATGTGATGACAATATTACATAGTCTTGTACAGTACACTGAGATATCTGTTTATTAATGATTAAGATACACTGGGAATAGGACAAAGCCAGCTGAGAGTCATGCCCTTCAGACTAAACCCAACACAGAAGACTCAGCTACAGGATGCGTCAGTAACAGCTATTGCATGTAATGTTCGTGGGCATGACGCGATCTAACGGGTGACGTTACAGGAAGGGCTCGATGTCGACGTCGAGGGCGGAGCAGGGCATGGTGAGGTCGAAGGCGTTAATGACGTCGGGGTGAAGGACACCGAGGCGCCCGATGGTTTTCCCGCCAAAAAAGATTTCGGCGCAGCGGCCCGGGAAGAAAGTGGAGTCTGAGTGAGAGAAACAAAAGCTTTCAGTTCATTTTAATCCTGTATGTTTTAAACATCTTTTTAAAAGTCCATAAGTCAATCACCTTCTGATGCCTGGATGTGGTAACCATTGTTATGACCTGGTTTGACATCCAACAACTGCATGAGCCGGTCCAGCAGGCCGTGGATGACTTCGAAGCCTGGTGTCTTATTGTAGTAAACTGCACAAAGACGTCTGTTGTTGCACGCTCCCACGTCTGAGACACACACAGACACACGAATAAACAAGGAGCACTGTGTGGAATTTCTCATCACTACCCTGTTGTAGCCCTGATGTCAAAGTTAACCACATTAAATAATTTTTGAAATCACACACATACACCCCTACCTTTATCTTCGTCCTTCAGCACAACGTCCGAGATCTCAAACAATTTTAGTGGTAGCGCCATCTTCCTGTTTGCAGCCACAGTCTTCAGGAGACCAGGCAGCAGTGTAGTCCTCGCGACCTACACACACACACCATTTGGTAACACTGTAATATGTTCATTATATATCAGACATCTATTCAAATGACCCTCTGACAAAACATACTATTGGTGTCAACATTAAACACAAACACTCCTATTCTACTTAAAGACTAAACAGTACATATAAAAACACTACTGAATATACAGCACAAACACACCACACTACTGAAAACCTAAAAATAAAATAAAATTTATGTTCAACACTACTGAAAATAACACAACTGAACATAAAAAAGTAAATATTTTACACTACTGAATATAAAAAAACGTAAATATTTCGCACTATTGAATAAAAAATGTAAATTTTTCACACTACTGAATATAAAAAAAGCTAATTTTTCACACTACTGAATATAAAAAAGTAAATATTTTGAACTACTGAATATAAAAAAACAAATATTTCGCACTATTGAATAAAAAATGTAAATATTTCACACTACTGAATATAAAAAAAGCAAACTTTTCACACTACTGAATATAAAAAAGTAAATATTTTGAACTACTGAATATAAAAAAACGTAAATATTTCGCACTATTGAATAAAAAATGTAAATATTTCACACTACTGAATATAAAAAAAGCAAATTTTTCACACTACTGAATATAAAAAAAACAAATTTTTCACACTACTGAATATAAAAAAAGCTAATTTTTCACACTACTGAATATAAAAAAGTAAATATTTTGAACTACTGAATATAAAAAAACAAATATTTCGCACTATTGAATAAAAAATGTAAATATTTCACACTACTGAATATAAAAAAAGCAAATTTTTCACACTACTGAATATAAAAAAGTAAATATTTTGAACTACTGAATATAAAAAAGTAAATATTTCACACTACTGAATATAAAACGTAAATATTCCACAATACTACATATTAACAAAAATGCAAATATTACACACTACTGAATATAAAACGCAAATATTACAAACTACTGAATATAAAGTGATGAGTATTATAAATAAGTGCAGATATATTGAGAAAGATTTGAAAAAATCCTTGAAATGCAATATTGTGACAATCCAGCGATTAAAGGTCAGGCAATTGTTTTGAGAACAGAATGTAATATTGACACACAACTAACAGAAAGATACACACTCTGTGTGTAGAGCATGGGGACAGGGACTGAGAGCACCTGCACTAATGGACAAATAACTGATACAAGCTATTCAATTAGCAGTGAGACTGTGTGTGTGTGTGTAAGACCTGGAACTCAGCGGTTTTAGGGTTGGAGATGTGTACAGCTCTCGTCTCTTTGATGTTCTTTCCCAGTTTATCAGCGATGTCCTCTTGAGAACACTGAAACAGGGCCAGAGGAAGAGGTAGATAATTCACGTTGTGTAATTCATGTAAGAATGCTAGAGAAACAGTCCTAGGACATTAGGCACATTATCTTTACAAAACTGATGTCAATATATTCAGCAGGATTTTAATCTCATGTGAGATTTGTAAATGACATGGATGCCACATGACAGTCAGTTCTAACAGGGAGGAGCTCGATTTACTCAAACTGCTGTAACTTATGCATGAATTTTCATGGAATCTTAAAGCCATGGTGAAAATTGTGTGTGTACCAGGGCAAAGGTGAGAGCTTCAGTGAATCCCGCTGCTGCCAGGTCTGTCCTCAACAGTTCAGTCAGCTTGTTTAGCGGGAGCTGTTAAAAAAAAGCAAACACACACACACACACACACACACATTTAATTGCTCATACATTCATTAGACCATGTCTCATTGGCTGTTTTGATGCTGGTTCTCTCACCTGATTGGCTACTGTGTAGGTGCGAGGCGTTGTCCTAATAATGTTGTTAAAACCGTATGCCATAGCAGCATCTTCCATTATGTCACAGGCGTGGATGACATCAGAGCGAGTGGGCGGAATTTCAACTTGAATCTGATCTGCTTCGCCTGTGACCTCTGACCTCAAACACATCCGAGTCAGGAGATGTGAGATGCTGTCAGCTGTCTCACTGAATGAGAAGGAGAGAGAGAAACATAGCTGTGTGAATAAAATGTGTGTATATGTGTGTGTGTGTATGCGTGTGCACATATAAGGCTCACTTGATGCCGACTCTGCGGTTGATGAAGTCGGCTGAAAGGGTTTCCGTCCTATAGGCCAGCTCCTGTGGTTCAAAATGTCAAAGGTCAACAATTGACAATGTAATGTCTACTTCACACACATTAGCGTGATATATATTATGCATATACATACAGGATAGGAGAACATCCTGCCATCAGGATACACCACCTCTGCCTCCTCAACCCTGAGATAGAGATAGAGAGAGAGAGAGTGAGAGGTTAAATTATACAATTTAATTTGAAATTATTTTAATTTAAAGGTAAATTATACAATTCTTATACATCAGTCAGAGAAGCAACCAAATAACTCCATAAACCAAAATCTAGGCAGAAGAACAGATGAGCAGAAAGACAAATAAAATCCTGAGTGGAATTGTCAGAAATTTTGGGGGGGTGGGGGGGTAGTTTGGGCTGTGCTGTTACTGGTGCAACACACTTACGTGAAAGGCTCGTTGCAGTATTCGCTGAACATGGTAACCATCATGTCCAATACTATCTTTGCCTGTAAACGCACACAAACGTTTGTACATGACTTTAGAGGACTTATAAGGAATTATGTTTTGGATGAACTTGCCTCAAAATGGCTCTTTGATATTTATGAACACACATCCATACCTTAGTAATGTCAGTGGCTGTGCACTCGATAAAAACGTTCCTTGTGTTGACAGAAATTTTGCTGTGTTCACCTGGAAGAGACACACAGCATCAAAATACCGCTTTCTTCACATTATACACAAAGAGAGAGAGAAAGTGAGAGACGGAGAGAGAAAGAAAGAGAGAGAGAGAGAGATGAAGTCTTACCATTGATGATGGGTGGCATGGAGAGGACGACTCCATTGCTGTCGTATATGACGGGGTAAAGCGGCTCATCCTCAATGATGTGCAGATAATGTCTCAGGTGGCTGTCCGTCTACATCACACACACACACGCACACACACACAAACTCATTAGGATATACACACATCCTGATGATAACAAAACAAATGACACCTGACAGGCAATCAGAAAGAAGAGCTTTGCTTAAGCATGGTATAGATCGAGGCAGTGACAGCCAATCAGAGCTCACCTTGTAGAGGCTCATGAGCTGTGTGGCCGTGTACTCCTGCCTCTGATTGAGAGGTCTGAAGCGAATTTCCTCCGGTGCTTTAGCCGTGTATGTGAACGGCCCTGAGATGGTGTCCAGGTCGTGGGTTCCTATAGCAACCAGTGTTCTTTTCCTGCAATTCAACAACAATGAACTCCTATTAGCTAACAGCAGGACAGACTAAAGTATTAAGGTACACTATATTGCCAAAAGTTTCGGGACACCCCTCCAAATTATTGAATTCAGGTGTTGTTTTTCAGGGGTTGTGCTTGGACCCCTTAGTTCCAGTGAAAGGAACTCTTAATGCTTCAGCATACCAAGACATGTTGGACAATTTCATGGTCCCAACTTTGTGGGAACAGTTTGGGGATGACCCCTTTTTTTTCCTTCCCCCCCCCCCCAAGACATTTTGGAAAATCTCATGCTCCTAACTTGTCTGGCTCACAATCTCTGCTCTAGTTCATCCTAAAGGTGTATTATTACACTTATCCATATCTATATGGACCATGCTCTGTGCACTGGTGTGCAGTCATGTTGGAGCAGGAAGGGGTCATCCCCAAACTGTTCCCACAATGTTGGGACCATGAAATTGTCCAACATGTCTTGGTATGCTGAAGCCTTAAGAGTTCCTTTCACTGGAACTAAGGGGCTGAGCCCAAACCCTGAAACACAACACCTGAATTCAATGATCTGAAGGGGTGTCCAAAAACTTTTGGCAATATAGTGTTCATCACACTGATCCTTGGAGTGTGTGTACTCCATTTTGTAGTGCACTAATGCAACATCCTGCCTTACCTGCAGATGTTCTGGTGCAGTTTCTCCTGCAGCTCGATGAAGCTGTCGTAGCGCTCCGGTGTGAACGTGATGTTCCGCAGTACAGCAGCCACCGCATGTGGCCTCACGCCTGCCGTCTGCACAGGGAAATACAACGACTATTAGTAATCATGAAAATCTACTCCTAATTATGGATGGTTAGGCAGTAAGCTATTGCAGTGCATTATAGGATGTCATGTAACTCACCTCCTCAGTGATGATGAGCCGCTGTGGGTCTCCGTTCACTGGACTCACGCGCCTGTAACGCGGGACCTCCAATCTACACACACACACCATTTGAGCAACATATTTTATAGCATTTTCCCATCAAACATTTGGAACAGGAAAGTATGGGTGGAGCTATGGACAGAGTTAATGGAGGGCACTGAACAAAAAACAGCTGGGTGTCATAGATAATCACCTCAAATTGTGTGTTGTATGTGTATAACAATTTCCTCACCAAACTGAAGGGTACTGTTTTGTGATGGCAAACACACACAGGTACTTGACTACAGTACGTTCAGGATTTGGATAAGTAACTATGTGTTCTGTGTGCTCTGCACCATGCAAAAGAACATCAGTGAATCACACTGCATGTGCAAGACGTACTTCTCCTTGAAGACCTGCAGTCCTCGGACAAGTCCCTCTAGACACAGCAGGTCGTATCTGTTGGCTGGGACATCGATCTTATAGAGTACCACATCCGAGGCGCCCTCAGCTTTCTGATCACCCTGCTCGCGGCTGATTATGTCCTTCTCCGACGTCTAAAATTGTATGCGCACACACATATCACAGAGCAATTTCAATAAATAACTGACCTCAGGTTCTCACCAAAGTACATTACTGCATAACCCTCATAGATACAGACATAGTTCAGTCTTGGCCAAGTTTAAATAAATAACAAGTACATACAAAGCATAACACAACTGTAAATACATTAAGTCAAGTTGAACTATAATACGGTTCTGAGAATTTCATTGTAGCATTAAATGAATGCAGCAGTTTATCCAGGAACTGATCATTACTCACAATCTCGTCCAGCTCAAGGCCAAACTCGAAGCAGAGCTCATCGAATTCTTCATCAGCTGCAAAAATTGAGAAAAAAAGACTTAAAATGTGCATGAATTAGACTACAGCAAATAAATAGACAAGACACTACAATTACACATTAAATTAATCATTTTGTATAAATTCCAGCTATTATTTTGACTGTACTGTAAAACAATAAGACGGACAGGCCTTTTATTGACCAATCAGAGATGTCTTGCTAAAAAACAACAGCAATAATAACTATAGTGCGCTGAGCCCATGCCTGTACTTGGCGCTGTTTGATGACGTAACTATCCGTTCTAGCTACCGTTAATAGTTATTTCTAAAATGAAGAATAAATTATCATTTTGCAACAAAACCAGTTTAAAAGATCTATATATTCTATTTAACACATAGTTATATCTAATAATTCAAGGCTTGATATAAAATGTGTGTCTTTAATATTAGATCTTTAATTCAGGGTCTAGTCCCTGATGATACAATCTGATGCAATCGCTGCAATGCAGCTTAAAATGTATTATATATTCAGATTTCATGTTCCACCCTCAAAGTAACCAGAAATGTACAGAATGTCATTATGCACTTTAACACGTACTTACGTATTACAACACAAGTCACGCTTATTTTTAAATGACAGCTATTTGCTAGTTAGTTATGCTAGCACTTCCCATTCAGCACTACAGTGCGGCACTGATATCGGCTGACTTGGTCCAATGCCCATAAACGACACTTTATTTATGTCTCAGGCAGATAAACATTTATAAAAAATTAAACAAACTTACTGTATGTCTTCCCCAAAGCTTGGAAGAGAAGGTCCCGTTTAACGCTGACAGTCGGCATGTTTCCTGCTAACGGCTAACAGAGCCGGTGACTGGATGCTAGACTAGGGCGCATGCGCGGTAAGGCGGGTAAACGACACACGGGCACGACGGAAAAGGCGCATGCGCAGTTTAGCGAGCTGGCGTAAAATGATTCTTTTGTGTGACTCGGAACTAGTGATTCGAATCTTTCAAGTGACTCAGATTTGTACAGATTTATTATATTTATTACCAGTGTTCATTCTGTTTAATTAATTACATCGGTAATCAATGTTTTAGTTATCTTTTATTATCGTTTTTTGTTCTATTGTAAGGTGTAGCTCAAGTGCTGAAATATATTTTAAATACAATATTTTAAAGACAAGATAATGAAGCAGTGTTGGATAATTTTTTTTTATTAATCCATTAGTTTGGTCATACAAAATTGCAGGAAATTAAATATATCCAGTAAAAAAAAAACAAGCATTGCATTCAGGCAAGTCAGGTATTCCTTCTTTTAACTTTAACATTTGACCACTCCTTTTTTCACTCATTGCACTACTGTAGTAGTGTTAGATGTGGTAAAACCCGGCGTTATAGAGAATTCCCTGTCAAAAGGAATTAGATGCAACACAATAAATCATACTATCATCATTTTTAAAATCACAAATTCATAATCAGATTTTTAACTTTCATTATTTATATTTTTAAAAAAAAGTTTTAAGGACTAATTGGATGGCTAAAAGGAGTGGGGCTAAGAAAAAAACAAACCAATCAACCGCAAACTTTTTAACCGTTAGAATCAGAGAAATCTTCAACTGTTAAAACTATGCATGTAAATTAATTAGGATAATGTGCAGTTAAAAGAACACAGCAAAGAGACTAATGATTTCTATTTGGAGCATAGTTAGTTACAGGTTTCTAAAACCAATTGTGAATTTGTGATTTCACGTTCAGTTCCCTTTGACAGGAAACAAATTACACAGAAAGCCCTTTTTTGTGTATCTGAACAATCCTTTATTCATCAGCACAGCTATGTAAATTCCTGTACATGTCTGTCAGTTGTCATGATTTGACCTGTTAGAAAGCAGCAGCTCTGTAAGAATGGTCTTGTCCGCCCTCTCTGATGTAGTATTTCACGAGAGCGTGGACATGTCGACTTAAGAGATCCTCTCGTAGAAGAGCAGGTAGGCTTGGGATGACTGCACTCGAGCCTCTGTGACAGGCTGCACGCTGCTGTCACTGATGTGGAACCAGGAGCCTTTCAGAGGCGTTTCGTCACCTACAAAGCATAATTTGACATCAAAACTAGCCTTTCAACTACTGCTTCATATAACTACATAATATAATAAATCATTTAATGTAATATAATAATTTATTTAATGTAGACAACCATGTAAACATGTTACAACTGATCACGTGACAATACTATTCTTTCTTTTCTTTTATCACAAAGCAAAATTAATGACTTATTACCTGCTGCTCCGTTTACCAAACCACTGTTAGCGTGTGCGTAAGGTCTGGCTTTAACAAATGCTGTGTAATGACCCGAGCGCATGGTGCCGCTGTGCTCCACAATACCATAGAGAGAGTAGAGGAGCTGTGTCTGTCCTTCCTCCACCCCCTAAGCAAACACACACCATAGAACCTCAGAGACCACTTTAAAGAGACATGAACAGAGAAGAAATAAGAGTCATATACCTTGCATTTGGCAGAGCAGAATGGTCCGAGATCCAGCACCTGAGAAAACTGTACATGCCTGTTGACTTTACACACACTGTAGCCCACCTACAAACACATTACACACATACCACAATAAAGATGCACCATTTCTACACTTGAATTTCTCCAAACCCTGGCTCCATTGTTGGATCTATGATCACATTTGTGTAATTCTGTCTCACTCTCACTGTGTGTTACCTGCTGGAACCTCTTCAGGTGCAGAGTGAGTACAGGAGGAGGGGAAGAGATCAGCATCTGCTTCAGTGCCTCAGTGTACACCTTCTTCTTACCGCCTATGAAATACACATACACACAAACACACACACATACATAAAGAGAGAGAGAGGAAATGAGAGAAACAGAGAGACTCAGAGTCAGTCTTTTGTGTGCGTGTGTGTGTGTACCCTGTGAAGCTCTCCGGGTGCAGGTCACACACAGCAGGCTGTTGGTGTGTGTCAGCTGCTCCACCTGTGTGAACTGATGGAGACTCGACTCCACTGAGCTCTCCGAGATGTTTAGAGCCGTCCTGCTGGACAGAGTTGAGAAAGCAGCCTTCGGGTCTGCATTTACAACCACGAACCCTGACTCCGCCCCCCCAACTCCATCTCTGACTCTACCTCTTTGCTCTGCTGATCCTCAGAGATCGACAGTGCTCTCACGCTTTTGGTTAGGTCCGCCTCTATGTGCCCATCTTCCTCTTCCACTTCCAGGTTCCCTGTTCCCTCTTCTGATAGGCTGATGAATCTGTTAGAGGAGTTCTGTTCTCCTTCTTCATCATCCTCTCTCTCTTCATCAGCA
This sequence comes from Hemibagrus guttatus, assembly GCA_033459395.1. Lineage (NCBI taxonomy): Eukaryota > Metazoa > Chordata > Actinopteri > Siluriformes > Bagridae > Hemibagrus > Hemibagrus guttatus. The sequence goes on from JAUCMX010000011.1 coordinate 7,411,066, forward strand.
GGTGTCTCCTGATTCTGTTCCGCAGGCTCTGACTGGTTAATGAGCTCTTCTGCTGGACTTTCAATTTCAGCTTTCTGTTGTTCATTTGTGCTTAGAGGTGGGACTTCCGGAGAAGCATCTTCGCTGGTCAGCAAATCGAGCGTGAACTTTGCACTTTGTTTTTGCTGGCGCCGCTGGGTCTGTATGTGGCACAATGTTAAAATAGAGAAATCATACATTAAGACAATGGGTGTGTCTGGAATGACAAGGGGATGTGTCTGGCTAGGTTAAAGAGGCATGTATTTCAGCTCAATGGGTGTCTGAGTACCTTAGCCTGTTTCTTCGCCTGCTTCTTAGCTTTCTTTTGCTGGTACTTGCTTCCTGCTCCCACCGGCATGTCACCATTCTCATTGGTCAATGGAGTCTCAACACTCTGCCCACTTTCTATGTTTTCGCTCTTCTTCTGCTGACCACCACCCTTCTTTTTCTTGTAAGCCTAAAAAACATTAGTACTTGTGATACTGTTATGAAGTTGTTAGCTAATTTGTTACTGAATAATCTAGCTGAATAATCAGTGCAGCAGTTGTCTTTAAAGTAGCTAAATATTTAGCTAGACTGGTAATTAGCTACTACGACAAAATGTTCAATAGCTATATACAGCTATATAGTTAAATATTACAAACCTAAATAGTTAGTCGTTTCAGTTCTTTACCTCATCAGTCACCGGTAGTGAGAGATCGAGAAACACTTCGGTGACCACGGAAACAGTCTTACACTCCGTACACATCACGGTGCTGGTCAACTCTCCACCAAACACACGCTCCACAAAACTCTTCGTCACGCCGTTGCTCTCATACTCTATCAAAAAAATAAATAAATGAAAACAAACAAAAAACACACACACATAGTTGGAACCTAATACAGGTATATACAAAGTTTATGCTTTTAATAATGCTTAGCATTAGCATACACCGTATAACAGCATAGCTCACCTTTCACTAATTTCTTTTGCTCAGGCTCGGAGGTTTTACCTGAACTTTTCAGCGCATTCAAGATTCCAGCAGTTACTCTCTGTGGATGACATATTAGCATTAGTGCACATAGCCTAGGGGAAGTGTACTAGTGTTGCTAACAAAGCTTTTGGTTAAAATTGAGAATAGCTAATAAAGGCTAGGTGTTTGGGATTAGTATACATACGATGTTCTCCTCAGCTCTCATTCCGTCCAACAGGTACCGCAGTAGCTCCTGACTGTCCTGCTGCTGGAAGCCTTTAAATCTTGCTGCTCTGCATACACACACACACACACCAAATGCATTTCCAGAAACTAGCTTCATCTAACTGCATTAAAACAGGCGCTAGTTTCTAAAAGCCGTACTTTTTACACACTTGTGTGAAGAGCTCACGTGGGGTCACCACGCCTTTTTTGGTCTCCTGGATTTCATTGAGCAGCTGACACATGGCCAGCGTGAGAGAGCCGGGTCTTGGCAACTGCACCTGCAGAGGATCCTGCGGTAGGCCAGAAATACCACAAAAAATTGTATGTAAACACTTGAGTGTTTTTTTTTCTGTTCAGCTAATTCAGCTATTAGCAAGCCGTACAGGATGCATATTCAAAGTGCTTACACTGAATAAACAGACAAAGAATAGAAATTAATCAAATATTTTTGAGAGTTTTCCGCAAATCTTTAATTTGGAAAAAGATCTTTAATTTCTTAATGCCATGTTTTTGTTATGATGTCTTTTGTGATTTCCTCAGAAATTCAGTGCTAGTCATACTGTCTTCTCTTGGTATTTTATCAAATAGAGAATACTGTTGCTAGGCAACTGGGAAACAGGGACGAGGCACTAAAGGTAATGAATGACTGAGCTAGCTATCAAAATCTTTAATACAGACAATGCAAGTACAATGACATCAGAAAACAGGGAATAGCGATAAGTCCCTCAGATATGAGAAACTTCTTCGAAAAGATTCTCTATGGCTAATAATTAATTAGAATTACACTTAGCATCACCCACTAGCCGCATTTCTGAGGCGGTAAACACCACCACAACACCAAAGTAGAATCTTCATGTAAACCTGGTGGATATTTAACCCCCTCAGGACGGAGAAGTAAATTCGCGAGCAGTAAATTCTATTCTGAAATTTGCTAAACAGTGGCAAAGAGGAAGCGTACGGTTTATAACAGAAATGTGAGACGTACTAGTTCTGAGGATGACGATGGTGTGATTGACACACTCTTTTCTTCGTCCCTTAAGTCACTGAGTAGTTCACGCAGTAGCCGAGTCTGTGACAGATTCTGAAACACACACGTTAGAGATTTTAAAATGTCTCCATCTGACTGGATTTCAATAGTGAGCATTAGCAATGATAGCATAAGGTCTTGTGAAGACGTGTTAGTGTAGCAATTCTACGCTAGTATCAATAGTATACATGTAGCATAAGCATGTATGTGTACTAGAGTGCTGTTCTCTTGATAGAAGAAGCGTTAGTATTATCACTGATGGTCAGAGGTATAACTGTTCAATGCGGTAAAATATTCTAAATGTTTAAAATATAGTATAAAAATCTGCGGACCTGCAGCACAGCGTTGAAGAAGCACGTATTGCCGAGGTTGCTGAGGCCTCGCACGGGCACCATGAGGGATTGTGCTGCTTGGCCATTTTGCTTCACACACTTCTTGTTTTCTTTCTGCTCTTCTTTATTTTCTTGCTCCTTTCCAGTGTCGTCTTCCTGCACAGTCTCACTTGAAGTGTTCTCTTCTTTTGCATCTTAATTGAGAGAACTTGGTTTAGATTCAACTCACATTTACACTGATATGCCTCCTTTAAGCTAAATTCTCCCTGATGTTGTATAGGAATGTGATTTACTAAGAAACATAACTGTAAGCTGCGAGTAGCAGGGTCCAAGCACCATTCACAAGGACAGGTCAGTTCTTGCCAAGATGCATACACCACCACAGAGTTACCATATACACAATATAGGTCAGGGCTAAACCTGTCCACTGCTGATTGGGTGATGGCAGCCGTAGTGCATTAGAGCTTTAAATCACAAATTTCAACCCAAACCTTGTGGTCCCTGTCTAAAATTTTTTAAACAGGCCTATATGTCTTAATGGCCCAATGACACAGTGTTCACAGGTCCTGGAGTTTCTAGAGAATTTGAAAAGAGCTCTGTGTTAAATCTTAAAGAGCCTGACATTTTACACAATATTTCCTGGTACGTACACTATATTGCCAAAAGTTTTGGGACATCTGCCTTTACATGCACATGAACTTTAATGACATCCCATTCTTTATCTGTAGGCTTTAATATGGAGTTGGCCCACCCTTTGCAGCTATAACAGCTTCAACTGTTCTGGGAAGGTTTTCTACAAGGTTTAGGAGTGTGTTTATGGGAATTTTTGACCATTCCTCTAGAAGCACATTTGTGAGGTCAGGCACTGATGTTGGACGAGAAGATCTGGCTCACAGTCTCCGATCTAATTCATCCCAAAGGTGTTCTATCAGGTTGAGGTCAGGATTCTGTGCAGGATAGTCAAGTTCCTCCACACCAAACTCGCTCATCCATGTCTTTATAGACCTTGCTTTGTGCACTGGTGTGCAGTCATGTTGGAACAGGAAGGGGCCATCCCCAAACTGTTCCCACAAAGTTGGGAGTATGAAATTGTCCAAAATGTCTTGGTAGGCTGAAGCATTAAGAGTTCCTTTCACTGGAACTAAGGGGCCACGCCCAACCGCTGAAAAACATCCCCACACCATAATCCCCCCTTCATCAAACTTTACACTTGGCACATGCAGTCAGGCAAGTACCGTTCTCCTGGCAACCGCCAAACCTAGACTCATCCACTGCACTGCCAGCTGCTTGGCCATGAAAACCCATTCCATGAAGCTCTCTACGCACTGTTCTTGAGATGATCTGAACGCCACATGAAGTTTGGAGGTCTGTAACTATTGACTCTGCAGAAAGTTGGCGACTTCTGCACACTGTGCACCTCAGCATGCGCTGACCCCGCTCTGTCATTTTACATGGCCTACCACTTCGTGGCTGAGCTGCTGTTGTTCCCAAATGCTTTCTCTTTGTTATAATACCACTAACAGTTGACTATGGAATATTTAGTAGTGGGGAAATTTCATGAATGTACTTATTGCACAGGTGGCAACCTACCACGCTACCACACTTGTTCCTGAGAGCGACCCATTCTTTCACAAATGTTTGCAGAAGCAGTCTGCATGCCTAGGTGCTTGATTTTCTACACCAGTGGCCATGGAAGTTATTGGAACACCTGAATTCAATGATTTGTAGGGGTGTCTCAAAACTTTTGGCAATATAGTGTATGTTTCTAAGGCCCTATATCGATTCTTCATAAATACAGAAAGGATCCTACATTCATTTTCGTACATTTGGACAGGACCCTATATTTCAAAAGTTCAATGTTCCCAGGGAGCAAGTTTCCTGCTTCCTAGATGCCTTTACTCTAAATATGATTGGGGGAGCATATTACAGGCCATTGTTTTCATTTTAATTAAAAAATATTAAAACTTCTTATAACTGTATATATATGTTATATATAACAGCTGTCCACTACATAACCATGATAACATACAGTATAGTGCAATTCTGACTTGGCATGTGGTTTGAAACAGAGCCTGTAACTGCTTTCTTTTGTCCTTTTCATTAATTTTCAGAAGTTTCTTTAAAAACGCTTGAAACACTAGGATGAACCTGTACATAAAGTGAGTATTTCACTGAGGTGCTTACTCCTAGTGGCACTTTTGGGTCTGGATTCACCCTGCATTTGTTTCTTGATGTTGGAAATGAGCTGAGCCAGTTGTCCTGTGCTGGAGTAGTAGATATAGTCATCGCAGATATAACACCTTAACAGTAAAAAGCAAACAAACAAACAAAAAAAATCACAGGGTTTATTTCAGTTTTCTTATATAAAATTCTGGCAATTTTCCAGATGTTTGATCTGAATGGACTAGATGCTAGATAATGATTTCTTGTGAATAATATGTTGATCAAACACGCCCTTTCAGGTGTGAAATATTTTGAGACAAGTATGCTAACTTACAAAATATTAATGCTAGCTAGTGTTTAGCCAGATTTATATGTAAAGAGCTGTTAATTTTTTTTTTTTTAATTAAATATTATTGTAGTATAAAGTCCGTGTGTGTGTGTGCAAAATTTTACCACACACTCCAGTTGTCCAGGCTGAGCACCAGGCAGTGCGGATCTGAACGCGGCGTCTCATAGTGTTTAATGGCGTGTTGGTTCTCTGAGAGCCTCCCGCAACCCTGAACACACAAACATAACAAAATCAAATTAAGCTGAGCGGAAAACCAGGGATGCCTGTGATTCATGTGCTACACTCGGTAATGTAACTCCACTAATGGTGTCCAGTTTGGATTTTTATTCTTACTTCTCACCATCAGTGTGCTCCAGTTCATTCCTACTTGACTCATAGTGCACTAGATGTCCAGTGGGTGTTCTGTTCTTCCAGTACGTCGAATATAAAATGCTACTATTCTGTAGTCACACTGTGTTCGATTAGCATATGAATGTTTTGTGAATAATTCTTTGTCAGATTTATTTCCTTACTCCCTAGATAAATGCATTACACAGGGTGAAATACACAGTGGCCTTCTTTACTGTATGTTAGAGGTACAATAATGTGCTCGGCTTACTACACCTACTATATAAGAGGAAAAAGCACTAGGTTCTCCAATAATGGACAAGCTCCCTACTCCCTATGTGAGAGAAAGTTTGCTCACCAGGGACCAATCCTAAATCATCTTCTACATGCACTAAATAGCCTAGAAAGTAATGGCAGTTGGACCCAATGTCAAGGAACAATAAAGCCTTCCTTTTGTGCACTATGTAGGGTGTAGTGAAGAAGCCTTTAGAAGAAGAGTAAGGGCTAAAACACTAATAAACGTATTAAGTGTCCTAGGTCATTTGAAGATTTGACTGCCTGCATATTATAGGGACTGATTGTAATGAATGTAGCCGTGTATTGGCCAAGGTAATCTTTATACAAGCACACTACGTAGGGTATGAAGAACTGGCTCAGGCAACATATGTATGTGTACACTAGATATGCAAAACGGAGCCATTTGGGATGCAGCATCCAAATCTAGGGTTCAGCTCAATTCTCCTCATATAAGGGCATATACACCAATAGGCATAACATTATGACCAGCTGCCTAATATTGTGTTGGCCCCCTTTTGCTGCCTAACCAGTCCTGAAGCACTGAGGCATGGACTCCGCTATATCCCTGAAGGTGTGCTGTGGTATCTGGCACCAAGATGTTAGCAGCAGATCCTTCAAGTCCTGTAAATTGTGAGGTGGGGCCTCCATGCGTCTAGCCAACACAATTTGTCAAACTCACTCAAATCCTTGCTGGCCAATTACTTCTAACACATCAACTTTGAGGACAAAATGTTCACTTGCTGCCTAATATATCCCACCCACTAACAGGTGCCATGATGAGGAGATCATCAATGTTATTCACTTCACCTCTCACTGCTCATAATGTTATGCCTGATCGGTGTATAGTGTATATATTAAGAGCTCAAGCACCATACTTACAGCCCCCTGCTCCTCATATAAGGGAAAAAGGTATGAAATGACTCAATCACCCTACAGTGGTGTGAAGAAAGGCCTGATTTCTTATTTTTTTGCATGTTTGTCAAACTTTAATGTTTCAGATAATCAAACACATTTAATTATTAGTCAAAGATAACACAAGTAAACACATCATGCAGTTTTTAAATGAAGGTTTTTATTATTAAGGGAAAACAAAATCCAAAACTACATGGCCCTGTGTGAAAAAGTATTTGCCCCCTAAGCCTAATAACTGGTTGGTCCACCCTTAGCAGCAACAACTGCAATCAAGCGTTTTCCATAACTTGCAATGAGTCTGTTACAGCGCTGTGGAGGAATTTTGGCCCACTCATCTTTGCAGAATTGTTGTAATTCAGCCACATTGGAGGGTTTTCGAGCATGAACCACCTTTTTAAGGTCATGCCACAGCATCTCAATGGGATTGAGGTCAGGACTTTGACTAGGCCACTCCAAAGTCTTCATTTTGTTTTTCTTCAGCCATTCAGAGGTGGACTTGCTGGTGTGTTTTGGATCATTGTCCTGCTGCAGAACTCAAGTTCGCTTCAGCTTGAGGTCACAAACAGATGGCCGGACATTCTCCTTCAGGATTTTTTGGTAGACAGCAGAATTCATGGTTCCATTTATCACAGCAAGTCTTCCAGGTCCTGAAGCAGTAAAACAGCCCCAGACCATCACACTACCACCACCATATTTTACTGTTGATATGATGTTCTTTTTCTGAAATACGGTGTTACTTTTACGCCAGACCTTCCAAATAGGAACACAGACCTTCCAAAAAGGTAAGTGAGGCCTGCAGTTCTTTGGATGTTGTTGTGGGGTCTTTTGTGACCTCTTGGATGAGCTGTTGCTGCGCTCTTGGGGTAATTTTGGTCGACTGGCCACTCCTGGGAAGGTTCTCCACTGTTCCATGTTTTCACCATTTGTAGATAATGGCTCTCACTGTGGTTCGCGGCAGTCCCAAAGCTTTAGAAATGGCTTTATAACCTTTTCCAGACTGATAGATCGGTATGTTTGTGAGCTCAAGCTGAAGCGAACTTGGGTTCTGCAGCAGGACAATGATCCAAAACACACCTGCAAGTCCACCTCGGAATGGCTGAAGAAAAACAAAATGAAGACTTTGGAGTGGACTAGTCAAAGTCCTGACCTCAATCCCATTGAGATGCTGTGGCATGACCTTAAAAAGGTGGTTCATGCTCGAAAACCCTCCAATGTGGCTGAATTACAACAATTCTGCAAAGATGAGTGGGCCAAAATTCCTCCACAGCGCTGTAACAGACTCATTGCAAGTTATGGAAAACGCTTGATTGCAGTTGTTGCTGCTAAGGGTGGCCCAACCAGTTATTAGGCTTAGGGGGCAAACACTTTTTCACACAGGGCCATGTAGTTTTGGATTTTGTTTTCCCTTAATAATAAAAACTTTCATTTAAAAACTGCATGATGTGTTTACTTGTGTTATCTTTGACTAATATTTAAATGTGTTTGATTATCTGAAACATTAAAGTGTGACAAACATGCAAAAAAAAAAAAGAAACCAGGAAGGGGGCCAACACTTTTTCACACCACTGTATGTAGTGCACAAGGTATACTATAACGAGCCATACCAAGTACCAGATCATGCACACTACACACTAGTGCACAGCGTCATCACTCACTCTGTGTCCGCATTTGAGACACATCCATATCGCTGGCGTTTCTTGTGCATCTTCGTTCTCAGACTCTTTCTTCTGCTCACATGTCTCACATGCTTCACACAGGTCCCAGCTCTTGTCCAGGCTCGTCTTCCTCAGCCAACTCGGATCTGTTCCTTTACGGATGTGCGTACATGTCACACCTAAACACCAACACACAAGGGTCACGTGACCTGATTCAGGAAGTAAGAGTATGGTATTTTATGAAGACGTTGGGTGTCACTCACCTGTCAGGTCTGCAGAGATGTCCCTGTCCTCTTTAGGACTCCTTCCTCGGTCTTTGGCTCTCTTCTTCCCCATCGATTTACCTTTAAAACGTTCACTATGCCACACACACTTCCTGTGCAATTGTACAACACACATTGCACAAAAAATAAGTAGTTAAAACTGGCAAAAGACAAAAAGACAAGTCATATAGGACTTTAAACTCCTTCTCCTTATGCACCCAGTGTAGTGCATTATGTGTTCAATGTGACGTCATGCGCAAACTGATGAAGTTTTAATGAATCATGTGCATGAATAACTGTTCATTGAAAAGCCCCAACACAATGTATAAGTTCAATAGATAATAAAGTGATCCAAAAAGGATGTGTGTGTGTGTATATATATATATATATAAAATAAATATTAAAAGCATATTTAAATAAAGTATGAAGAAAGCTAAAATGACCATTAGCTGAAAAGTAAAAGTAGAAAAAAGGATAGAAATAAAAGGATAAAATGTTTTATCAAAGATGTGTGTGTGTGTGTGTGTGTGTATATATATATAATTTTCTCCACACACTAAATGTAATGCGCTTCATTTGATCCGCGTTTCACTTTCATTTCAAATTTATTCTTTTTTTTTTTAAAGCCAATGCTAACGTCATGCTTACCTCGCTAGCTAACAGCAGTGAAGTTTACAGTTTGTGGTCTTGCTCTATCGTTTCATAGACTTTATAATCTCAAACTACATGATCCTGTAACATATAGAAATCCGTACAACAAAACAATTTTAACGAAATTCACTTTAATCACAGGTGTAGCGGCAGATCCTGAACTCCACGCTTACTTCGGCTCAAGCCCAAATACTTTAACATTCCCTACATAGGCGCGATCTATAGTATATAACCTGACTGGGTGTACAGCCTATGCAGTGCTCTGCATCTTCAATACGATTTTATTAGGAACGCAACCTACGACTTTGCCTTTAGTGCTTCCGGTAGACCAAAAACTCGCGTCTGCAAATACAGCGTTTTATTTTGAAGTTGTAATCGCGTAATTTAAAATTTAAAAATTATTTAGATTTATATATATTAAAATGTACATAATTTTATTATTGTAGAATGACAAGGTCTAATTATATATATAAAACGTTGCTTTTTGTGACCGGAAATACCGGTGCTAATAGTAACTCGCTTCACACTAGGTCATTGGCTAGAATTATTTCTTCTTATTTCTTTTTTTCATACATATAATTATAAAAATATGCATATCGTTAAATTCTATTACTATAATCTTGTTTTGATTTTACGTTATATAATTACGAGATTATCATTTTCCTAGTAACTTATTGAACTTATTTGATACGTAAAGATTATTTTTATGTAAACGGAAGTAGTGACTTTTGCTATAGCAACCTATCATTAACAGTAACATTAGCACAGTCTAATTATAACTATTCATTGAGTAGTAAATTCTGAAAATATTAAATATCCTTATATTTAAGTTTATTTGAGAGGCGAATAAATAATTGTCTAGTGTTAGTTTGAAACGTAATACTATTATTGATTTTTTTTTGTGTGTTCGGAAATATTGATAGTAACGGTCGCTAGTTTCACACAGCTTGCGCTTGCTAATGATGAACTACTCACCAAGCAGCTCTAAATTTTCAACAGAAGCATTTATGCTTGGTGTTATTTAAATGGTTAACTTAATTAAGAGCTTACTAATTTCTGTTGTTAGTTTCATGTATAGTTTGATAAGTAGCTTTTTGTGACCGGAAGTACTGATGTTTGTCGAGGCCAGTTTTAATACAAGTCCGACTGCGCATGCGCATGACAACAGTTTCGTACAGTGATTCTTTGCCGAACAACAGTTTAGGATTTGCACTATTTGTACATTTTAAATGATTTAAAGATGCTGGTGTTGTGATTAGGTTCTTGTAGAATCAGAGTCATGTGACACAACATGGTGGTGGTGTGCGATTCTTTTCTCTGTGCCACATCAGCAGTGAGTGATCAGATTAGATCAGATTGCAGTTGAGTGTAAGGGTGAATGGCTCAGAGTCAGACTGAGCACGCAGAAGCTCAGCTGGCTGAAATCGAGCTGCTGCTGAGCATGTTTCCCAGCCAGGACGAGCTGGAGGTGGAACAAGTGGCGTATGCAGAGCTCAGGTCTTATGTGGAAGGCACAGTGGACTGTCCACCAAACACCAGACCTGAACTCTGCGTCAAGATCAGGACACACACCGGGGTGAACGAAACACACTTTAATATTTATATATAAATCAACCATTGAAGGAAAACTAGCTTGAAAAACATCTCATATAGTTTGATTAAGATATTTGTGGTGTGTTCAGTGATGCTGGCTAAAGTGTTGGTTAATGCTCTGTTCTTGTTATTCTTGTGTGATGTTTGCTGCACCAAAGTCATAGGGAGACATTGCCTTTGCTAGTGAAGTTTTAATGACATTTAAATGGTGGAAAACATTACATATGTCCAGTGGCCCCCAAATGAGGATGAGGTTCCCTTCTGAGCCTGGTTCCTCTCAAGGTTTCTTCCTCATATCATCTCAGGGAGTTTTTCCTTGCCACTGTCACCTCAGACTTGCTCATAAGGGATAAAATACTTACTTAACTTTAAACTTTTATGATTTTGTCACCCTCTATGTTTCTATACTTCTGTAAAGCGGCTTTGAGACAATGTCCATTGTTAAAAGCACTATACAAATAAATACAATTGAATTGAATTGAATATATTACGGATACTTCCTTTAGAAAACCTTCTTTCATCACTCACCACTTTTCAGGATCATATTAAAGAGAAAACAGAATTAATAGAGACTGTGGCAAAAAATCTGGACTCAAAGTTTCAGAATATGACTCAGCATAGCTAGTTTGTGATCTATTAAGATGATGAGCATGATGGCTTGAAAATTGTAGCTGATATGTTTGAGACGGACTAAAAGACTGTATATATAATGACGCCTTTTGTTGAGTTTGTCGTTTGTCTCTTATGATGTTGATCTGGCATGCAGGTGGACGTTTCACTCTCATGCACGTACCCGACTGACTATCCTGCAGTGCTGCCTGAGATCGTAGTCAGGTATAAAACCTTCCGTATCCTTTCTTCTCAGTCAGATGGATTTGTACAGCAACACTTGAACATATTTAAAAACTTTTTAAGGTAAATATGTTGTTTATTGTGGTAGGTGTGGCGAGTTGAGCAGGGCGCAACACACCTGCCTCGTCTCCGGGCTGCGCTCGTACCTGCGCGAGAACTGCACAGGCGAAGTGTGTGTGCTGCCCACCGTCGACTGGCTCAGAGATCACATACATGAATACCTCGAGCAGGACGATGGCAACGATGACGACGGTGCGAAAGGAACAACGGAAACACAGATCGGTGAAACCTTCACCAGGCTGTGGATCTACAGCCATCACATCTACAACAAGAGCAAAAGGAAGAACATCCTGGAGTGGGCCAAAGAGCTGCAGCTGACCGGCTTCAGCATGCCGGGGAAGCCAGGGGTTGTGTGTGTGGAGGGTCTACAGGCTGCCTGTGAGGAATTCTGGGCCAGGTGTGTGACTCTGAGACTCATCTCTGTTTTGTTTCCCAAAATGTTGTTTGTATACCTTGTGATGGTGAGTGGTGCAGTGGGATTTTGCTCTTGCTTCATCTCCATCCTAAAGGAGTGATGTAGCAGCACTTTAATCCTTGAGTCTTTCCAGCTGTCTGTCTGGCTGATCGATTGATGTTTGTTCCATCCGATGCTGCATAGGGTGAAGGTCCTGACCTGGAAGCGCATCATGATCCGTCACAGAGAGGACGTCCCACTGGAATCAGTCACTCAGAACGCAGAGTCTCTGCGTCGGTTCGATGGCTTTGAGGAGGCCGCATTCAATCCTCACGGGAACAGAGGGAACCACATGGACCTCGGGCAGCTCTTCCAGTTCCTCAGTGAGCGAGGTTGTGCCCAAATCTTCCAGCTCTACTTTGGAGTCGAGGGGAGATGAGCAATGACTCTTCATGAAGCAGGTTTTGAGTTTTAAAAATGTGTGTGTGTCTGTGAGAAAGGGAGATGAATGAAGTGCCTCTGTTTTAAGCAATACACCATTTCCATGTCATATGGAATAAACAGTTAAGCATAAACTGTCTGTCTTTTTTTATCTGCTCTATATCCCTTTTGATCTGTGTGGAAATTGCTCCCACCATCCACTTTATTAGGAATTAGGTTTCTTTGAGATTCTGGTCCACTATGCATGACGTCACTGCTGTTTGTTTGTCATATTCATGCTCCCAAAGGTGTCCTACTGGATTCAGATCTCATCTCAGTCATGTTCTGTTGTCTTCATGGAAGCAGATTGAGATTACTTTGTGACTTTATCATGCTGGAAGTAGCCATTAGAAGAAGGTATGATACTCAGATAGACTGCGGCATTCAAATGATACTCAGTTGGTATTATGGTGTCCAAGAAAGCAATCCCCACACCATTAAGCCAGCATGAATTGTTCATACAAGGCAGGTTGGACCCTTGGATTTTTGCAGCTGATGCTGGATTAAGACCTCACCTTCTACATGTTGTGATGGAAATTGGCAGTGTTGGCTTAAACTGTATCATAGCTGACACTGTGCTCTGACCCCGACTTCCTAAGCTGGGATATGCGAAGAATAGAATTTCACTGTGCTGTAATGTGTGACAGATAAAGGCTTCTTCTTCTTGAAACTGAGCAGATCAGGCTATGTTTTTTCCATGGTTCTTTCTCAAAACTGAGTCAGTGCCCACAGTAACAACAAATGATGTTACAGCTTCATTAGAACTGAGTATGGCATGTCAATGAATGTGGCAGCCATATCGCATACAAACTTTCCTGAATATGGAGGTCTGGTTTCATACTTTATGCAAATGAGTTTGACCAATACCTTTAAATAATTTAACATTTTTTTCATTTTCCAAGATGTGTTTTTGTGTGCAAAAACATGAATTGCACCCAGGTTCAACATTTTGTGGGTTCTGAGTTTCTTTTCTGTCCATCACGGTTATACAGAGTCTATAAAGATGTTTTTACCTCCTGACCAAATAAGCCACAAGTTGGCGGCAAGCAAGAATAGAACAATTATGTAGACTTGATGGATGAACTTTGTAAAGAATAAAACACTTGTGACCGTGCTGCTATCTGAAAATAAGCAATGACCTTTTTACAAGTTAGTTTCTCTTATCACATTATAGCAGCTATAAAAAAAAGTCGTTCCTTCAGCAACCTCTCTTTTATCTCTGTGAACAAAAAAATGAAGAAAACCATAATCAATAAACCATATCAAACAGTATATATTTTCTCAATAACTACACATAAAAGAAGATCTTTTATTCCTACCTTTAAGTTATGTAGATCATCCAACATACAAGTCGCTGCAGTTGAACTTCTACTATGGAAACAACTATGTTGAGCTGATGTTATAGGAAATTAATCAACATCATCTGATCATTTGAGAACAAACAGCACTGTGGTATAAACGTGCGGAAAAGATGCTGCCATAGACGACAGGTCTATAGAGTGTCATTCACCAAAAATAATAAACAAACGATAAGCTAAAGGTCAAAGTTTAAGACACAGTGCACACATTGTGTTTCATTTTTAATAAATTCCCAACCTCTCTCACACACACATACACACACACACACACAGCCTCGGTACATTGTGATAACTCAGCTCTGTGCACCTCTCAGGAGGAGGAGGAGGCTGATTCCAGGTCACTTTCTTTAATCCCCCCGGCTTCAGATTCTAATCCTGGTTCGTGATGAAAGACTTGATTAAGGCTCCAGGAGATTAAAGAACAAGGGTTCAGTCCTGAATTCATCACAACCCGAACGTTTAAGGTCTCATCTCGCAGCCAGATGTCCTCTCATCTTTTTCTGGGTCCTTTTTCTGTCTCACGAAACTCCTAAAGCCTTCTTACTGTATTTATTCTTCTACTGTATATTTCACACACATCTATTTCTATTCTCCTCTCTCTGTCTCTCTCTCTCTCTCTCTCTCTCTCTCTCTCTTATTTTAGCCATAAGAAAAAATGTCAGAAGGAAAAACGTCAAGACCACAATGTGAATAAAAGATCAAAAAGCAAAGATAAAAAAAGAGAACGTATAAGATGCTTTCATATTTCAGTCATGTAATGAACCAGTACTAAAGCCCAATGATAAATCAGAAATCAATAATTAAAAAAAAAAAAAACTTAACACAGTTGCAGTTTATAGTTCACATTTTATATAGAGAGTATTTTTGAAACTGTTTCAGTTCAAAGAGGAAAAACTGACATGAACACATATGTAAAATAATCATAATAAAAAAAAACGCCACTGCTCATGGCTTCATACCCTACATCACGCTCTTGTTTAGAAAACCCGGATGCCGAATGACAAATGACTCTCTATTGAGAAGGTGTGCAGTAGACAGGGTATGAAAAAAATATCACTATGTAGTGTATTTTAATTTTAACCAGTAAATTCAGTCCCCCAGCCAATAAACACTGTATTGGAACCTATATTTCATAACCTTATTTGGAAGCTGAATGCCAGTTGTCTTTTATACACCATATAGGGCATATAGTATACAAGGCTTTTATTTCATTGAGTAGTGTCCCAAACAGTGTCTTGTTTGACACAGAGGACCACAAAAGTTCCTCATCCTCTGAGTCGGGTCACTTCCTTGTGCTCCCTCCCCGTAGATGTGTTCAAGCCAAGGTTTTTCAATATCGCCTACTCCAGTGACTTCAAATGACTCGTATCATAATCCCATGATATTTTTGAATGTATTTACAGCACAAAACTTCAGTGAATTTCACAGCATACTTTTGTTCATCAAACTGTCAAACTTTGCTCAATAAAATACCACAAAGTAGAAGTCTATAGTTCCAGACTATCCCCAACTCATGACCGCACTACAATGGGCCATTATTTGTAATGTATTTCCAGTATTCAGGACTACTGATTGAATCCTAAATGGCTCCCTGGCTCCCTGGACTACACAGGGTGTAGGAGTTATTATATCAGACCCTATATATTCCACATGAAAAGGTGAAGAGTTTGACATTTTGTGCAGGGCAGAGAAGAATAAAAGGGACGTATGGGAATGTGACCGTTATGAAAATAACAAATACTTTCTGTGATTGTTGCACTGAAGTACGTTACCAACAATTCCCTTTAAGCGAGGGTCTTTTTTTTCCATTCCAAAGTTGGTCAAGAATCCTAAGGAACCATTGCAAAGCAGGGCTATGATCATATATTGTGATGTCTGAAAATCGTATTTATCCGTATCAGTCGTCCGTTGTGGTCAATACTTGTTGTGCCACTCACACTGGCCGACCCCCGCCTCCTCCACGTCAAGATTTCTGTGTGATTTGTAAACGAACTCGGCAATGGCTACAAACACAGACAGCACAAGCCCAGCGGCGAGGACTATGAAGATGCCGCCAATGTTCTCGACACCGAGAGCGCTCGCCTCCTTGCTGTCCTCCTCCGGACAGCCGTTTCCTCGCCACCACTTTTCCTTCATCATGTGTAGCTTTCCTTCCTCCTGCAGTTGCAGAATTGCAATAGTCACTTTATCGCGGTATGGGGAACCTGTGAAAAACAAAACAAAACCATGCAATAGAGTTTTTTTTTTACAAAATGGCCATTGCTTTGATAAGCTACTGAAGGTTAATATACTGAAAAAAAACATGGTATTGGTGGCTCAGCTGGTTGAAGCTTTGAGCTTCTGTATGTTGTTTTGGATAGAAGAACACATCAGCCAAATAAGCTGATCTGATACTACTGACATTTTTAAGATGTCCACCAAAACCCATTTCCTACAGGAAGAAAATTGTGGGCCATATGTCACGGTTAGAGTTTTGCTGCTTTATTCAAATTACTTAGTTTCCATTAACCAGACACCTTTTAAGAAACCCAAGGCAAAATAAAATATTTTGTACATGCCAGTTCTTCCTCTCACCTATTGGGGTTCCAACTCCATAGCCCTTGGAGTCAATAAGGCCTCCGATCTGTGTAAGGTTGCAGTTGCGCTGGCTGATGTACTCGATGCTGGTGGACTCCATCAGAAGTGCATAGTCGGTGGTTAGCACACGCTGAATTCCCTCGCGGTTGTTTTTCACCAGAGCGGTGTTCTTACGGCTGCTCATGAAGGCCCACATCTTCTCATATGTTGAGATCTTTGATTTCTGGGGGAAAAAAGGAAAAAATTCTAAGTGTCTTACAAAATTTGGAACTTTAAGAGGAGAAGACATCTGCGTTGCCTTCCCACCTTGAAGAAGGTCATGGTGGAACCGTCCCTCACAGCTCCATACTCAATCTTGGTTTGTTTGGCGAGATCATCGGCCGAGTCGATGGGCGAGTCCATGCGCTCCACGGTGAGAAATGCAGCAAGATTTGCAGTATATGATGAGATGATGATGAGAGTGAAAAACCACCAGATGCCCCCAACAATCCTAGTGGACAAAGCTTTAGGCATCAGCTCTGAACCTGTGGAGGCAAAAAATTATCACACACACCAGATGTAGTCTGTTGATTCTATACAATGTCTTGCATGAACATTCACCCTGGTAGTGGTAGCATAATGTTGAATTCCGAGATGTTCAGACGATCGATAGAGTGCAATTGATGCAATAAAAAGAATAATTGATGGACTTGCATGTCCAAGAAGGCCCTACCTTGCTGCATTAAAGCTCCAACGCCAAACCACACACTGTTGATAAGTGTAAAGTTGTTCTCCACAACATCCGAGTCAGGGTTGCAGGGATGAGGATTGTACCATTCATAAGGTGTGAACCTACGTACACACACACACACATCTTTGTCTTACTATGCTTCTGAAGACAGATCTCAGTTAACCACTAGGGAGTGCCTGGACACCAATAAAGTTCTTGAAAGCTGTCCTTACCTGGCGATGACAAAAAGGACACAGCTCACTCCTAGGCAGGCAAGTAGGACATACATCCAGATATCAGGGGAAAGTGGGTTCAGGAAGGAGAAGACACCTGGGTTTGTGCCGTTGGGTTTGTGGTACAGGATGGAGATTCCTAGGGTCATGAAGGGTTTGGAGAAATCAATCACCTTCTCTCTGACATAGGTAATGGTGAGTGGAGCCACAGCTAAATCTGCCACCTGCAGGAAAAACATGACTGTTAGCAGATTTTTAGAAAGATTATGCTTGTCGTTCATTAACCTCTGCTTTGGTATATACTGTATATATATATATATATATATATATATATATGCAACAAGACATCATCAAACATCATCAGCTCTTAGCAAACTGTATGCAAACCCATGATGAATACAATTAGCAGACAGATGTTAGCTAGCTATCCAAATGAACGGCTAGCATCTAGAACAAATTATCTCGTCAATTGGCTCATATCTCGTCAAATGGCACATTCCAACATGACTGATTCTTTTAAATGACACCACATTAAGCTGGCATAAATGGCAAACTAGGTTATAGCATGGATATAGCCCATGATCATTGTGATTATAATTATCCATCCAGATCCACTAATACATACCAAACCAAACAGCATATAGTATCACAATTTATTTTCACACTATAGGTCACCACAGATGGCAAACTATCTTCCCTTAAGAGTATAGCAGCATAGTGAATTAGGGCAAAGCTCATGTATGTTTGGCTCACGTTCATTTGATGATCATATTTCCACTTCACAACATTTACCTTTAACAGTTCCTGTTTCCTTCCATTTGTATACTCTATTATTATGTATATATTATGTGACACATACGTGATCGATGAGCTCTCGAACCATGCCATTCCACTCCCCCTTATCATTCTGGGCACCATATTTCCCATCCGAGACAAGTTTGACCTCATAGGAAAATCCCAGGATGTTAGAGAGCTCCTTTAGCAGGTCTAAGCAGTAACCCTCGAAGCGGTCGTTCCCGTACAGTGGCTTGTCCGATTTCTTGTACATCACGTATGGGTTTTCCTACCAGAAAAATGCATTCTGTGAAAAATTTGAACCAGGGCTATGATGTTATTGGCTATTCCCATCCCTTCTGTCCTTCACTATAAAGAAGACCTCTGAGTAGAAGAAGGGATTTAGACATTGTCCTAAATTCTCAAATGTTGTTTACTGGTCTGTTTTTTTGCTCTGGCAATAACATTCCAACAATGATTGTTTACACTGTTGTTGCTCCTGCAATTCGAAGCTATCTTTCAAATGTTTCTATTTTCCTATCTCATTGCTTCTAGTTTTTATGAGGTTCACTTTTCTAGCCATTCTAGCATTCCACATTTCTAGCTATAGAGCAGGTACTGTTCTCTGGAACAGGTATGTCTGGGGTTGTCTGGTGCAGCACACCTGAGACACATTTTCAGGAAGTCAGGAACATTAGGTTAGTTTTTACCAAAAGAACCAGGGCCAATTATAACGACTTAGCAATAATTTGAACTATAGAGAGGTTCTCTGGAATAAACAAAAAACATTATGATTGGTGAGGAGCTTTAGGCTACTTTCCAGCAGAGGAACCCGGGCCAATTTTAGATCCTTAGCTTTAGTTCTCGCTACAGATCACATACTGCTCTTTGGAACATGTACAACTTGAACCCTCCTAAGGGGCATTATCACTGTTTTATGAAAACAAGGAATTTTCAGGAGTTAAAGAACATCAAGTTTAGTGGAAAAGTGCCATAGTTGTCATGCTGTCATCTTCTGGTTGTCACCTCAGCCTGTCAAATCTATATGGATTACAACTATTAGAACAATTATCTTCCTTCAGTAAGACAAGGGCCCTTAAGGTCGTTACAGGTACTATATACCCTTGAAGGTGCCACCCCAGAAACACCTAATAACACCAGTTTAGTACAATAGAATAAGCAGTTCTTAGAATAACTCATAGCTAGGATATCTCTTAAAACAGTCTCCTGACAGTCTTTACCAGAATAGTCGTGACGATCAGAGTCCGGTTGGCCATGGAGTCTGTAACGTTACCCGTCTTGTCTTTGCCGTCTGTCAGATTAAGACCTGTGTTTGAGTTCCACACCCCAATCTGATAAAAGGTAAATTAGAAGGCATTACGTTTTCATCAGATGATCGACAGTAGACATATTGAAAAACTAAAAATTAAAATAAATGTCAATCAAACTGAATCTATCTATAAGTAGATTGTACAACCTGCATCATGCTGAACCAAGCAAAAAATATTAGTAAAGATACAACAATATTGGGGTTATAGTGGAAAGAAACAAGGGAAATAAAAATGTTTCAATAAAATTTTGCCTTCCTAAATAAAAACTAGTCTTCCTAAATCAATTAATCCACAAGGAAATAATCTGTGTATGATACTCATGTAACCTTCATATAGTATAAACAAAGTTAGCTACAAGTGCTACGTTTGGCCCACACCCATTTTTTTTTTGTCAAGGCACAATTCCAGCAGTCACACAATCTACATACTTAGCATACATAGCTAGCTAGCTAACCCATTCACTTCCACTTTCTTTAGATAGTTTAATCATCTGTATCTTTTTTGTACATACTGACCCGTGTAAATTTAGACTTCTAGATGTGACAATATGTTACAGTTAAAATGTTTGTGACATTTGTTAGAAAATTTAAAAAGTAAAAAGCTATACTGCCTTTGCTCTATAATTTATCAAGTGGTTCCAGCTACCTAGCTAAGTGCTAAAAGGCCACTGTCACAGGCAAAACTAATGTACTGCTGCACAGAACCCTATAGTTTCTGATTAATTCCAAGTATCCAAATTTGAGGATTAAAAGCAGAAGGAAGGGTAAAGGGCTGGAGAGGAAGAAGGAAATTCATCCTTTGAAAACAAACCTTCTTCCACACTTTATGAAAGCGCCCAACATCCGACTTGTGAAAAGTCAGATAAAGAACAAAGAAATTCTGATAAATAAACAACAGCCTAATAAGTCAATTAATGTAACAATGGTAAAGCAAATATGACTTACTTGCTTGATAATCAAAATCTAATAGTGTGTGTATGTGTGTGTGTGTGCGTGTGTACGTGTACCTTTTCCATGCCGTCTTCTTTCAGGCTGATGATATCAAGGTCAAAATCTTTCCTCAGTCCGTCTGTCCTGTTCAGGACAATCTGTCCAGTTAATCCGATCCACTGAGACTGATGAGGAAAACAGGACACAATGAAAAGACTGATGGACACAAATGCATCCCATTACAGTTCCTCTAGAACTGAAAGCACACACACATTGATGCTCCATGAAGAAATTTGACTACATTTCAGTGATGTTAATAATACACTGTAATTGAAGGATCTCTTCAAAACGGAACTGACTGACCATGAAATTCTAGAAAAACTGACCAAACTACATTCTGGGAAATTTGTAATTTCTATCTATATTATGCCACACTGTAAATCCAATTTAATCCTGTCTCCATACAGTATTTACAGTTTGTACTGTATGTACAGAATCACACAGTTTTGCTCTCTTGGACTCCTGGATAAAGATGTCTCTGGCATCTGGATTTGAACTTGCAATCTCTCTCTTTTCTGTTGCAAAAGTCAAGACTTCCCGTTACATCTTTAGTAATGCAGCACCATGAAAGAGCAAACACACATAAAGGAGTGCACTAACTGCCTATTCGGTATGCAAGGCACTTGCAATTCATTACTTTCACTTTGATCAACAGGAGATCTACCCAGAGACCAAGACCAATAATAGAGCAGAATACAGTTCTGTGGTCATTTAGGGTCATTTCTGGAGTAGAAGTGTGCTTTCAGAATGGGATTCCAATAAAAAAGAGTCCCAGAATGTTTTAATCCCAAGCAGGTGATCAGAAATGAATATAAGAGGACAAGCAGAGACAGTGTTTAGCCAGTGTGACCAACTCTTCCCCTTTTCCCAGGACTTCTTATTATTCCTCTTCAGGGGAATCATTTTCATTATTTATAATAATGAATTCCTTTGACTTGCACTGAAGCTACCACTCACCTCTTTAAATGTGCTGATGAAGCGCGAGCCGAAGCGCCACGGTTTGTGTCTGTGGCATTGCAGCGAGCTGACGGTGATCTGTGACGCTCGCTGTGCTGCTGCTGCCACCATGAACACGGCATCGTACATCAGAGCCGCCTCAGTCTGGCAGAGAAAAAATACTCACTTGTTATCATCATGCACCATGAAAGGTTTGTTAAAGGGCCAAGTGGGAACAGGACAACACTGAGGTACCCCACACACTTAAACAGACTGTGTATGTATTTGGAAGGGTGCATTAAGTAGAGTATCAAACATTTAAGTGTGTATGTTCATGTTTATGTACAGGATGTGGTATGTTAATGATCAACATTTCATATTGATTCAATTAGTATAGCCTTCGGTGTGGTACATGTTATCCCTACTGATCACAACCGACCAGATTCAAAGCAGTGAGAACTTGAAAACTTGACTGTTATCCAATAGAAAGTGATGAAATCTCTGAAATTGTGGTCATTATGTGATGAATATCTCACCGTCATTATGCCCTCCATTATGCCAGTGTCGAGCTTGGGTGGACCCTGAATTCTCTCCATGGACCATTTCCCTAGTACTGATGCCACCTGGGGGTCATCTACATTCAGAAGGCGGAAACCTGTCATGTTCACGCCGCTGTAGCGGTACGGCTCCAGATCCAGAGCATACAGATCCTACAACCGAACAAACCCTATCAGAGTCACACTCTCTAATGCAAAGAGAAACACTGAAAGAATGAGGGCTACATTTAGCTGAATAAAGTGTGGCAACCAAATAAGGAGGGAATGTACCTAGCTAAGTAGAAGGTAAGTAGATAGCTAGTTATGCTAGCTGTAACACTTGTTTTGTTCTTCTTATAAGTTCTTGTATCAATATTCAATAAATGTTCTAGAAGGTGTCTACTTTTGATGAAGTACTGAGGATGCATCCCAAATAAGACAGGCCAAGGTCAAGCTACAGATAAAACTGTGCCTGGTTTTGAGAGAATTTAACAATGTTCATTGAAGATATTGTGTAATCGATCCTTAGCTAATGTGACTTACCAGAGTTGTAAAGAAGAAATGGTAGTACTCAGTCATCATACCCATAGAGAGTAACTGTGGAGAAATACATATTCATATATCCTGCATACCAGTGTTCACAGAAGCCTGATATTTTCCAAGTGTGTTACCTGTGCTGAACTCAGGAGAGTGTTGGTGTGTATTACCTGTTTTAAAACATCAGCTGTGGTCTGGTATGAACAGTCGAAGATGACGAAGAACTCTTTACCCTTCTTCATCTCTTTCAGAAGCGGCCGAGCATCTCTGTTCCCCACAGGCAGCTGGCGGATCTTAATCTTAATGCTGTAACGGGATGGAGCTTTGATCAGCTCCTGCAGACGAATCAGGCCTTCAAAACAAATAAGCATACACAGTAAGGTGTTTACCTTACACAACCTTCCGCTACGCCTTTGCTTTCTTGTTCGGTTCTTCCTTCAGCTCAATACTAGCCACACCCCTCATCAGGGTGTAGGTTAATCTGCCTGTCTCTTGTTGATTTTGAATCCTGCCTTATTTCCTTATTCTGGTAAAATTTGAGGTATAGGCATTGCATGTGTCCTTCACAGCATAGATTATCTCAGTTTATTAGGTGGACAGAGATTTTGGTGGACATTTTGAACCAAGTTGGTGAGATTTGGTAGACTACTACTAACTACCACAACTGTTCAAACTGCTGCTTATGCTATCACAGGCTGTGTGACAGTCTTTTAGGAAAACATTAACTCCCCTCCTCTGCATGCAGGAGCTCACAGATGACCACTATTGTTACTGTCCTTTTGATTGACAATAGGAGCGTATAACACTATCCCTCACACCCAGAGATCATGGTGCTCTAGGACCCCCAGACATGGAAGTCTGTGGCATTGTCAGAATATTTAAGTTGAGAACTCATGATGATAGGATGAGAAAGCTCTTGTCTGCATGGCAGCTATCTTCTAAGCTTTTTATTTTGTACAGATTTATGCATCACATTTGCCCTTGTCAGATATGGCAACCCCATAATTCTGTTCACCTCAAGTGCGTGCATAAAATCCAATCCCACTGCTTTCCACAGAAAGCCCTGCTAGCTTCCATTGAAAGCTTGACAGATTATGCTAACTCCCACAAAACATTTGACCAATCCTGTCTGGTGTTACATGAAGTTTGTCCATTTCAGTCCCATTCAGTCCCAAAGACAGTTTGATCAAACCTATCTGCTCCCACAGGAAGTTTGATATGTCCTACCCACTATCTCAGTAAGTTTGATCAATCATTCTCATCTGCTGATTACTCCCATGACTAATTCAGAATTTTTGACCAATCAACCCCCCTGCAGAAAGTCTGACTGACCCAGCCACTCGCACATAAGTTTCATTTATAGCTTTTATCACTGACAAACCTCTCCTACCTGTTGCATCTTCATACACTACGGTGACACTCTTCCATTTGTAGAAGTGAACAATGTCGAGCACGGCCCGGCTAATGGAGGCATAGTCTGGGTGCAGGTTGACGTAGAAGCTGTCCCTGTTGTCCATAGACGGATGTTTCCAACGTGTCTGTATGTGAGGAACCTCCAGCGCATTACAGATGGACTGCACTGCACTAACTGAGGAGCTGTGGGAGGGGCCAAAGACTGCAGCCACACCCAGTGACAGCTGATCACATGCTAAATTGAGAAGTACGTGAAAGAAGCATTAGAGTGATGTGAAAGTGCTATTATGAGCGTGGATGAGTGATATAATAAATGTTGTTGTTTCAAAACCTCGAATTACCTCTCCTTGAGGCTTCAAAGCTGTCGAACATGTTGATGCGCTGGATGTCATAGGTCAGCGTTGTATTGGGCATTAATGTCCTGTTTCGGTTGATGCTGGTCACTGCAAATTTAAAGGCTAGTTCCTCTACGCTGACTGGCTCATTCTCCAGTGTCTCAAAAATACCCCCTGCACACAGAAACACAGTATTATGAATAGCAACAGATAATGGATATATTACATTTGGATCATTTCGGCACTAATATATATTTCTAAGACACTTAGTGTAATTTATTATGAATTGTCCCATGGCACTGTCCTTCCTTTTGCTAATTTCTGGTACACCAATTCCACCACAAGCAATGTAAGTAATATCAACTCTAAAGAATGTTCTATTCTTTTTCAAACACACATATCCTTCACATTAGGAAGTTACTCAGAACCCAGTATTTCATATCCTTTACAAATTCTTCAACTTTATTAAGCTGCTATGTTAGTTTTCTGAAACATACAGATGTGTCATCAGCATAGAAGTGGAAGCTACCACCATGCATACCATGATTTTACCCAGACATAACATATCCAAGGAAAAACACAGTCGCCCTAAAACAGAGCCTTGTGGAACACCAGTGGAGAGGTCACCCTTAATAATGACAGACTAATAATAATTAATAAACTGATCAGACCTATAAGATCTGAGCCATTTCAAATCAAAGCCACATAGAAGGTAATTTACTACTTTAACCAGTGCTCTCTTAGTACTGGGGTGAGGATTAAACCCCAAGTGAAAGATTTCATGAGTCCATTGGATGAGCAACAACATCTTGGGTCTTAAAGATACAGGAGAGGTTTGAAATTGGCCTACAGTGTGACAAATGACAAGGACAAGGTAAGATTTTTTGACCATTTTTGTTTGGATGTTTTGGAGGGGTCTATTATTTGAAATGGATTGAATTAGATTAAGAAAATGTCTAGGTGCTGAATCTATTACATAGGGAATGGATTTAATATGAAATGAAATTAACTTTTGCACTGGCTGAAATTAGCATCATTAAATCCCCGGTTGGTGTAAAGTGTAGATGCTGTTCACACAAGTACACACTAAACACAAACAGTTTTTATGTTACAGTCACAGCTGTCACAATGGTATCCGTGCTATACAGCAAATTGCCAAAGATTATAGCATTTCTTGGACCCAGAACATCTAAAGGTGCATTAATCCAGCTATAAGGCCAATATTTTTCTTAGATTGTCAGTAACACTTATGCAGAGTGACTTTTAAAGCATGAAGGTGAACTTACATTATAGAATACATCATATAAAATGGAATCTTCTTTAGAAATATTGTTGTAATCACTGAAAGCTGGCTGGCTATAACCACAGATTAACATGAAAAATTACAAACATCACATCACCCATTTGGTGATTAGTAATCATATCCTGTAGCCTGATGCTGACACGGACATTTTTTCTTTTATTAACTTTTATCACCACAGATACCAGAAATCACTTCTGCTTTTTACTTGAGCAAGCAGAAATGAATCCCTTAAAATGTCTAGAAAGCTACACACTTCCTCTTGGGAGTTACAAAGCAATTTCCTTTTTTTGTTGTAAAAAGGATATGACTAAACTAAATATTGCTAAATTACTACAAATCACTTCAGCTTTTTGCATGTTGATTGTTGCTGTCGATGATCAATTATGAAAATGATGTAAAGTAGCAAATCAGAATAGATATACTGTATGTAATGTGTGTGTGTATGTTTGTGTGTGTGTAGTCTATTTGTAAAACAGTATTCACAGCCATGCGGAGGTGCATGTAAAGGACTAGAGGACAATCACTGCACTGTTCAGTCCCTGCATTCACACAGGACTCTAAAAGCCTGCCCAGAGCCACACCACACACACACACACACACACACACACACACACACACACACACACACACACACCTCCATACACAGTCCGGCAGTCAATCTGAGAAAGAATGACATATTTACATTAGTATCTGTCAGATGAGATGGTGCTGTTAAGGTTTAATATTTGTCTCTATGAATATTTATGTCCTTGGATTGCTTTGGATTGCATTATTGTTCATTATTATGATTTGTGAAACGTAGCCGGTCTTCGGAAAAGCATTTTATTAGATTATATTAGATTTTTTAATCAAAATTCTTAGGTGTAATGGTTTTATTTCATCATATTTAATGTTTTACACGTACATTAAAATCAGCAACATGCTGCATTAGCACTAATACAGGGCTATTCCATGATGGCTGCCTTCCAGCTGTTCTCTCTGGGAAATTTTCTGAAAGTGGTTCATGCTATGTCTGATGATGCCTATTCATGTATTCTTTCATTACAGACACTCTTTCATGGTAACATACGGCAAACGTTAGCACGTTCACTCACTGTCCACTCATGAAATTATCCAAACCGTGTGGCACCAGTGAATAGTAAAGTGGGACCAGTGAAAACATAATGGTGTGAAAAACCAAAAACATCAGTCAATAAGTGCATATGCAGGCCTTGGTGATGAGAGAATTCAAAGGCCAGACTGCTACATGCTGACAGGAAGGCTACAGTAAGACAATTAACCACTCTTTGCAACCTTGGTGAGCAGCACAGCATATCAGAATGCACCACACATCAAACCTTGTGGCAGATGGGCTACAGAAGCAGAGTACAACACTCCAGGATTACACTCCTGTCACCCAACAACAGGGATCTGAGGTTACAATACACACAGACTCAACTTTTCCAATCACCAGGTGATCAGATTCAGTGCTTGCTTTTGTAATCAGTGTTTTATTCCATACTCGTTATTATGAAACATTGTATTTGTCTGAAGCAGCTACTGAAAAGCAATGTAATAACACAACACTGCAACATATGGGCTAGATTATATTTTCTCCCCAGATGAATAAAATGATGAAGATTATGCAAACACAGAGAAAGAGATAAAAAGAGGATTGAGTCGGATTAAAACACGGTTAGATTACATTGTGTTTCTTAAATCTCATTCTTCCGGGTTTCGTTCTCAATAAACCGTGTTAGATTTATTGAGTCACACAGTTTGGCCTACATCAGACTAAGATTCAGGATTAGACCTCACATTTACATATCTTCATTTGCCAGAGGCTTTTATCTAAAGCGATTTAACAAGTGTGCCAGAATCCAATCCAAGTGCACTTTTACCTCCAGTATAGTCAGTGTGTTTGGTGTGTAAAGTTCTTCAATGCTGCACTTGGGACTAACAGGGAATGTCCAAAACTACCAGGTTACAGTAAAGAAAAATGTGATCTCAGTTATCCAGTTTTCTTCATGTTTAAATATTGTACCATATACTACATTAGCAATTCTGAGTGTTTCTCCGATCACTGACATGGTTTAAGACATTTACAGAAACATTTGGGGTGAAACGTGGCTCAAAATCAGTCACTTGAACTTAGTCTTTTGCACACTTTTCTGTCCATATTCACAAACTGACTGGCTCTGCTAGTGATGGCTGGTGGTGATATAACATGTTACATCTTCAGTAAGGTGATTTGTCCTGGTCAGGGTAGCAGTGAATCCAGAGCCTTATCTAGACACACTTCATATAAGTGCAGAACATGCGAAATACCCCCAAGCTCTGGAGGATCAAGCCGGTGAGCTGTGAGGCAGCAATGCAACATACTGTACCACTGAGCCACCCTGACTCTTTCTGTCATAGACAGAAGACATCAATCCAGAGCGAGGAGACCAGGACAAAATAATCATACTGTTTTTATTAGTTTGTTTTGGGTCCTTGAAAATTTTCAGGCCATAATTCTAAGGCACACTGTGTTTGGGGTCAGTAAACTAGCCATTTCAACATTGTAATGGGATTGTATTTGTACTGAGGGTATTAACTAAATTTCAGAATTATGAGGTCTATATTCTAAACTCGAATCCTTTTATTTTTAACAGTATCATTTCAATATCATTCATTCATTCATTAATTCATGCGCTTTATCCTGTTTAGTGGATCAGGAGTCTATCCTGGGAACTCTGGGTGGGAGGCAGGAATACATCCTGGATGGCACCGCGAATTTAAATGCCCAGTCACACCAAGGGGGCAGTTTAGAATACCACTCGACCTACTGGGATGTTTGGGGAGGTAGTAAGGAACCAGAGAACCCAGAGTAAACCCACACAGACACCGGATGAACTTGCACAGGAACTCTGAAATGTGAATCAGTTCTATATTAACAATAAAAAGTTTGTGTTTGCATTAAAAGCTGTAGTAAAGTTAATCAAGCCCTGATACGTACCGATGCGCAAAACGTTCTGCTGCGCGTTTGCGAGGACGCACAGCATCAGCAGCAGCGACAACGACGAAGGAAGTCGTTTCTTTTTCGCCATGGCGCGCACGCACGGAGCTTGCCTCAAGCATGGATAATTCTCCTCCTGCTCTTTTTATTACTTTTTCTTCCTCTTCTTCCTCTTCTTCCTCTTCTTCTTGCGGTCAGTTCATTTTTTGCCGATCTGTCAGACGTCTGATCCCGACTGATTCCCGGTGCGCAAGCGAGACTAAAAAAAAGTTCAAGCTCGGAGAAGCGATGGGGAAACTAGTTGTGTGTGTGTGTGTGTGTGTGTGTGTGTGTTGACCAATCGGATAAAAGTGAAGGCGGGGCTTCAGTAAAACAGATGCGTGCCTGTTGTAATGTTTTCAAACATGAGTAGCAACAATTTGGGGACATCTTCATCCTGATCATCAGTGGATCTGGAGATTATCCAGGGAAAACTGGGTGTGAGGTGGGAATACACCCTGGATGGGACACCAAGCTTTTGAAGGGCATCAAACTACTTAACTCTGTTGGTTAAATCAGTGTGAATAAAATTACTGTGAATCTAGAAAGACTAATACATACAAAAAAACCTGCTTAAGCATCCATGCAAATGAGTCATTAAGGGCATTTTAATAATTTATTCATTCATTCATTGTCTACCGCTTATTCGATCTATTTTCGGGTCACGGGGAGCCTGTGCCTATCTCGGGCATCATTGGGCATCAAGGCAGGATACACCCTGGACGGAATGCCAACCCATCGCAGGACACACACACACACACACTTATTCAATCATACACTACGGACAATTTAGAGATGCCAATCAACCTACAATGCATGTCTTTGGACCGGGAGAGGAAACCGGAGTACCCAGAGGAAACCCCCGAGGCACGGGGAGAACATGCGAACTCCACACACACATGGTGGACGCGGGAATCGAACCCCCAACCCTGGAGGTGTGAGGCAAACGTGCTAACCACTAAATTTATCATTTTTGAAGCTGTGTTGTACATATGTACATAGAATATTCCAAACATTGGAATATTTCTGGGAGCAGAATTGAGTGAAACGAAAACAGACGACTTGTAGAAAACAGAGCGAGATGTTGAATGAATTCACACAATCACAGCTATTTGAGTATTTTAATGCTTCTTATCTCAACTCTTAATTTACATACATATTAGTAGATCTCATATCACATATCAATGACATGAATTCAAAGAAATTCAACAATAAAAAACAAACAAAAAAAAGCTTTGACGTGACATGAGAACAGTGTGTGAGAAGAGTATTCATGTAGGATGTAGTATTGAAAGTGGAGTCTAGAATGTAAGTTTGATAAAATTGTCTAGATTCTGTACACTGGTTATTGTCAAGTATCTGGTGTGCGTAGAAATATCTGTTGGTATGCATGGTAAAAAAGATGTGCTATAAACAAAAGATGTTTATAAGATGCTGAACATTGAGAGTGGAAGCCATATTGCTAAATTTGCAGTGATTCATGTGATAATTACAGTGATGATAGCAAGATAAAAATACTGTTTTCTTTTCCAGCCCATATTTTCTATCCCCCATATTTTGAAGGAAATGAAGGAATGTTAGTGCATCCTTTAAAAAAATTAGAGATATAAAATGTGGACTGAAAAAAGAAACAGTATTTTTTTTTTTTACCTCACTGTCCTTGTTGTTATTATCACATGAATCCCTGCAAATTAAATAATAGACAATATTAAAAATCTTCATCTCTGACACCTCTGTTCTATCCTCTGGATGATCATTTCTCTGAAAAATCGCAGAAATTCGACTTGAGCAGCATCATAAGCCTGACTCTGAATATGAGAAACTTTCCCTGTGTAAAGATGTCATTGATGTCATTTTTGGACTAAAGTCAAAACTCTGTATATGTCCCAGAGATTATAGATTGATTCATTATTTTTTTTTAATTAGTGTTTGATAGCTAATAAATTTAAAGTCGTAGTGGTAAGTTTTACAGAATTATTTCTAAAGAATGTGTATATTTATAATGTGGTAAAGCTTAGTGTTCATATATATATTCCTGAGCTTGAATGTGTACTGGAGAGCTGGTGTGATCCAGTATTCCTCTGTCTGTACATTGGTTGAAAAGGTACAGTGGGCTGTACGACAGTGCCAAAGTTCCCATCATACCCTGCAGCAGGAGGTGTGAAATGAAGACTCGGGTGGGTAGAGACCGTGCCTGAATGGAGGGGATTTATTGGTATGGAGATTATCCCTGAGTCATGTGAGCTGTGCAGAGATGGATGGTGCTGAACAGGCACCATGTTAGCAGGATAAACCACAGGAACATTGTAAAGTGGAGCTTGTCCACCAGAGGGCACTGTAGGGACGTTGTATGCCAATGGAGACGGCTGCTGAGAAGAAAAGCTGTGGTGACTCAGAAGAAGAGGCTGGTGGGAAATTGAGCTGATTAAGCTTTGGGTTGGAGCAAGGGGTTGGAAATGTGATGTCTTTAATCTATTAGGAGCGTAAACAGACTGATAAAGTGGATTGTTGTTTGATTGGTAGCTCCGGCATGCGAGGAAGACAACACCAGAGGCACAGAGGATGAATGCAGTGACCCAGCCAATATAAAGAGCTTCACCAAGTTCCCTGCGTTGAGCATCGAGTACCAGTGGGTTATAAAAGTCCCGGATGATGGTGTGAGCTGTCCAGGATACAGGAATGAGGACACAAATGGCAGCCATTATCTCCATTGAACCACCAAGTGCGATAATCAGAGATTTAATCCGTGGTTGATCAGAAAAACAGGAAATGCTACGCAAGCCTGGCATGGATGCCATCAATCCCAGAAAGCTCAATGCAACCGAGCAGCACATCAGACCTCGAGCAGCCTGGAGCTCAGGAGGCAGGTACAGCAGCGAGTCGTACACTTTGCACTGCATGCGGATGTTGGCCTGGCGGTAACAGTTCATCCATAAACCTTCCCAGCGTGTCTCCATGACGATGATGTTCTCCTGGATGAATGCCGTCACCTTCCACATGGGGAGACCGGTGACAGCTGAAGCCCCGATCAGACCCACAACGCCCAGGCAAAAGCCGATGAGCTCACACGCCCCCTCAACCATTCTTTGTACGCACTCTCACCTCAGCAGATCACACTGTCGAGAAATCAGTGGTCACTTAAGGTCCAGTAAAGTTCCTGATTAGCAGGCAGTGAACTCACACAGGTGCTGAACAACGCTGCCTATACACGATTTCAGGCAGCTCGTCACTCCTCTCAACTTGAGAAATATTGCAAGGCAAGTTTTGGAGCTTATAAACAGTAAAGTAATTATTACCTGAGTGGTTAAAAATCCAGTAATTTCCAGTTCTTGCTTTTGAAACAACCTTCACGAGAAGCACATATCCCTCCTGAGGACAAACCAGAACATGTCACCTTTCTGAAATTATTCTGAGGTGCCTTCCTGTTGGTTCCCGAAGAAGGTGGTGTGCTTCTAGTTTTGTTCTCTTACAAATTCTCCCCACATTAAACAGTCGTCTTCATACCCATTACAGTTGAACGAAGCAAGTGGGCCAGTCTGATTAATGCAGACGAATGAAGTTTACCCTCTCTCTCTTTCTCTCTCTCTCTCTCTCTCTCTCTCTCATTCTGTTATGGGAAGCATTTGCTCCTTTGTGATTCGTTTAGGATGATGAGGGTTCTTGCTGAGTGCATGTTTGTTGTGTTCTTACACATGTGGGTTATGTATATAATAATCTCACGTCAATTAAGTAAAAGTGAGATTCTACAAACATTCTTGGACACATACCGGACACATATCTACTCTTTTATACTGTACTGATTGTTATTGTGTATCAGATGTACTCATATTCCCCTCTAGAGGGAAGAAGTGTGTGTTTGACAAACGTGTACTACATTCTTTACATGCATGAGACCTCAGGGGAAGAAATAAATCCAGTCTTGGGATATAATAAACTCTTTTAAATTTCAAATGTAGTTGAAGGTCAAACGTAATTTAATAAACTGGCACTCCCTGAGCATAAACAGCCATTGTTTACTGACGGACAGTTCCACCTATTCCTCATTTGTTTCGTCTCTGAAATATGCAAAGCCTCTAATTTCCCTGTTTCCAATTCATCCACTCGTGTCAGCTTGCTCTCTGTGTCTTCAAGTTCTTTTCACCTTGCCTTTACGTCCTTACTGGGACTAATAAGTATAATAAATCAACCATTTCTCTCAAATTTTCCCCCTTTGATTTAATCAATAACTATGTAGTTAGAGAATAATCTCCGCACTAATACCCACTTGAGCTGGAGAGACTATAAAACATTACTGCACCAAATTACATGATTTCTATACATTATGAAGTCTTTATGAACAGATACACACATACACAATTGGTCTAAAATATATTTATACACTTTTCACCAGATAAAACAACATTTTTGGGGAAAAAAAACAGTGGTCTCCAGGACCCCAAAAGCAATGTGAAGGTTAAATGTGATACCTTGACATGGCTCACATCCAAATATCATCTGCTTTCTTGCATATTTGGTGAATCTCACCAAAATAATACAGTGGAAATATGTAAGCACATAATTAGACATCACAAAGATAGATCAGATATATTCATGAATAAATGGATAGAAAAGATCATTTAGGGCTGAAAAAATCTCTATCTGCATGTGATGTTCCTTCTTTTGTTATCATGTTTCAACATCAAACCTATTCTCTGGTCAAAGAGAAATGTGCACAAGTACAATACCAGGTGAAGGTGAAGGTTTATTAGATGTTTGTTGTCCTTGTTCTGCTTCAGTTGTAAGGTTTCTGTGGATGTAAAGGGTGTGTTTGGTTAAAGAATTTGAGACAACGTATGCTCATTGGCTTACATTTCACACAGGAGCCTCGGGGCACACAGATCACCAAGACGCTGGAGCACACAAAGCAACAAAGAGTTTGGTAAACATTATTGCATGCAAGTGACGTGTCTTGCTTCCCTATACACATCCCTATACACATAAATAAAAGAAAGAGCATCTGTTGTTTCTCCACATAATAATTCCAAGTGCTAACACAATGTTAATTAAAAAAACACACAAAACAACAAAAAACTAATCTTGGGTGGTCACATGCTTAGAAAAAAATACAATCTATGACTCAAGTGAAGCATGCAGACTTTGACATACATAAGATTTACACAGTAAAGCCACAGAAAGCTGTGAAAGGAAACATCAGAAAAGTGTTGAGGTTAGTCCAGGTATGCTGCAGTAAACAAGGATATACATTCACATATTGACCGGATCTGGTTACCACATCCCCTGGTCCCCCATTTTGTTGTTAGTTTGTGTTTATCCGGTCCTTTTCACAGATAGGCAACAGCACTACGACCTGACAGCTGTTTGGATGGCTGGATGAAGCTCTGCTGTCTGGACGGGTGGATGAAGCTCTGCTGACTGGACGGCTGGATGAAGCTCTGCTGCCTAAATGGCTGGATGAAGCTTTGCTGCCTAGATGGCTGGATGAAGCTCTGCTGACTGGACGGCTGGATGAAGCTCTGCTGCCTAGATGGCTGGATGAAGCTCTGCTGTCTGGACGTCTGAGTAGACGTCTGGATAAAAGAAGGCTCTCTGGAGGCGAAACTGTAGGCGGCTGCAGATCGGGGCTGATATGCCAGTGGTTGGGGTTGAGGTTGGTATGCCACATATGGCACATCCCTGTTGTAAGTGTAGCGAATCTGCTCAGCTTGCTTCTCATTAGACCCACTGCAAAACGCAAAGATGCATCCGCCGACAAAAAGCAGTGCCGCGGAAACCCACCCAATGTAGAGTGCCTCGCCAAGCTCCCTTCTCTGGGCATCGAGCAGGAGGGGGTTATAGAAATCTCGTATGATCACATTACCGGTCCAGGAGACAGGAATGATGCAGCAGATGCAGGCAAAAATAATGAACGAGCCTGCCACAATAAGAACCACACGTTTAGCACGGTCGTTTCCTTGTATACATGAAGTGCATTTCATCCCTGTGATGGCCACCAACAGGCCAATGGCAGCCAGAGCCACCGAGCAGCACATGAGGCCTCGGGCAGCCTGGAGATCAGGTGTGAGGGCCAGGAGCGAATCATAAACCTTGCACTGCATGCGAATGTTGGCCTGTCGGTAACAGTTCATCCACAGGCCCTCGTAGCGTGTCTCCATCACAATAATGTTCTCACCAATAAATGCCGTCACGCGCCACATGGGCATCCCTGTGCTGGCTGAGACACCTATTAAGCCCAATAAAGACAGTACTAGGGCTACTAGCTCTATTGGCTGGCCTGCCATCTCAGCTCTCAGCTTTCAGCTCTCTCTGCTCGTGCTCCAGAGGACGGATGCTTGGCACAACGTTCAGTCTGAACGGAGCAAATGGTAGATCATTTTTGGAACAGAACAAAAAACAGCCTCCTTCCTGGAACAAAACAGCTCCCTGTCTCTTGCTGTGATCCGTATTCAGGTGCAGAAGCAGTCCCAGTGGATGAGTTGAGTGCATTTGCTCCCTGCCCCCTCATCTCTGTAATGATGGGCGGGATCTCCAGGTGGTTGCTGTGAAATTTTACCCTTCTCTGCCGAGCTCATTTGCACCTGCTGGTGAGGGAGGGGCAGGAAGCAGCTAGCCAAAACCACCTCTGATGCCAGGGGATCCTGAAAACAAACACATACAGACTCACCTTGAGGCCGTTGTTTCTGCAACGTCTTATACTCTGAAGCTGTTGTCAAATATTAACACACAGATTATGGGCTTTAATATTTTAAACAAATTGACCAAAAGGGGGATGTGTAAAGGTTTGACTCTAAAGGTCTACAGATCCTTTTTATGAATTTTTTCAATTCCTCTCACATAATACTACCTTCTCCTAACTCGTGGTGTGGCCTCTTAATGGCTATTACTTAATCAGATGGACAGTTTGATGAATTCATTAATAATAAAAAAATACACCCGTCGGCAGTAGACTTGTAGCTGACTGCACCATTGAACATTGAAATTCTGGTTACTCGTTAATTCCGGCTTCACTGGAAGACCTGCTGTGTTTGCCCTTAAAGTCACCGTGGAACATCTTGAGAGGCGGGGTGTGGTTCTGTAACCTGATGTATTTCCTTTAACAGAAAGTCAGAATGACAGCATCTTAACTTGCTTGACAGATGTACATGATAGCCAGTAGCTTTTGCAAAATGTGGAGCTGGCCCTGTCACACAACTCCCAACTTGCTCAAATTCCACTGTCTTCCAAATGGATCTGCCATCTTTTTTCTCCAGCAAGGTGCCAAGGGATGGTTTAAAAAGGGAACGGTGTGGGAGGAGACACACAGTAAAAAATGCACCAATGAACAGACCTGACTGCTTAATGGAGGGCGGGTCTAGGGCTAAAAGTCTTAAGTCCAGCCCATTTAATGGATTTTGATCTTGATCTTGATTTACTTATTTTAGGACTCGATTGCAACTTGACCTGGACCCTCTTAAAACTCAGAACTTGGTTAGTCCTGGTCTTGGACTTATATACTAATATCTATTATTACATACTACAGAGAATTGAAGTAGATGAAAACAAACATAGTACAGGATGACTTATTTAATAAAAATTCTAGAAAACTTTGCTGAAAACAAAGAGAATGAGAAAATTGAGTTTTCTTCTTCTTGTCATTGTCAGAAAATACAGAGGAAGCAAATTATTTTTAAACATTTGACTCGTGACTTGTAGAATATTCCAAATTTTTTCCCAGTGGTGAACACGCTTGCATGAATATAACTACAAGTGGAACTAAAATGGATGTTTTTCATAAGTTTTGGCAATCATGTTGTCTTTTCCTTTACTTTGTCACATGTGTATGTTTATATTGTGTTGTTTGGAGAAAAAAGATGTTTTTTTATTCCATAGAAATACCATCACAGTCAGCATGGTGTGTAAATTCTAGTTCTGACAGATCAAATCCAGTCCATGAGAAGGTTCATATCGGACCCTTCACTTGCATCCATGTTACAGTAAAAACTTTCCAACTGCGTGAATTTTTTTATAGTATCTTATGGGATTCCAGTCCTGGTGCCACGTCTAGTCTCAACCAGATGCACTGTAGCAAGTATCTTTAAAAGAAAAAATGATACACCTTGTATTCACATCTGTCTTCGTATTCATGTAGAACATATTCATTCTGAATAATGACTTCATATTGGGTTAGGTTCCTAACAGACTGGCTAGGTATGTGGTGTAGATATATCGCTGTAGTTTCGGTTCGCCTTGTTTAATCCCATCCTCTCTCGATAAAATCCTTTCCTTGTTTGCAATTCAAGCGCTACTAAAGGAAATCAACCAAAACACTTTCGTGTCAGTTTCTCCCAGTTAACCTCGTGCTGATATGTTTATTGATTTCAGACTCCGTCTGGTGCCGTGGTTAGGTTTCCGCAGGTATGTTCGAGTCACAGGTGTGTCTACAGGGCCGGGATGGCCGCAAACAATCGCGCTCCTTTTCAGCAAAACCACACAAACAGGTTCATCCAGAAGTGGTGCTGGAAATATTTTTACAGCATGTTATCAGGATAAAGTCAACTTAAACACCTAAGGCCATTGTGTTTGACCAACAGAGCCACTTGATTAATTATTATTTTCCGGATTTATTTTTTGTGATGTAAAACAAATACATTTGAAAAGGCTAAATACAGCATTCTTTATGTAACTGTCTCATTTTATTTTCAACACATAAACATATAAAAACAATCATACTTCAACAACAATCAAAGATTTAAAGTTATTACAGCACTTTGACAAGAGCTTACAAGAGCTGGTTTATTTTATAGTGTGTGTGTGTGTGTGTGTGTGTGTGTTTAATGTCCATAGTAGGTCACATGAGTAGTGTTCCCAGATGGCATCTTGTTTAATTTGTACATCTAGTGCTAAATATTCTTTAAATAAAACAATCACAGAGAGCTGGCTGCTACAGTTGGGTTCATTAGGCAAAGTCAAGTCCATTGACAAAAAACTTTTTACATAAAAAAAAAATGATATAAATCAAAGATTTAAACAATTAAAACAAAACCAAATGTAACAGCCTCTTTGTAACAGACTCAAATGTTTGTAAAGGAAATCTATAATTCATTATATACACTGATGAGTCCAGGACATTGATATGTTACATTACATTACAAGAGGTCAAAACAGCTATAGAAAATTTCATTCCTACTTTTTTGACTCTTTAGTAAGCGGACGGTACATAGGTACCAGACGGCGGTTGATAGCCATATGCAGGTTGGTAGTTGTAGGCCGGCTGGTAGGAATATCCAGGTTTGTAGATGCTGCTGTACGGAGTGTACTGGGCTCGGTACAACACAGAGTTAATGTCTTCTTTCTCTTCTATTCTCGGTGCGTGGCGGCACAGAAGTATCATCCCGGCTATGAAACACACCGCTGAGCTGACCCAGCCGATGTAGAGCGCCTCGCCGAGCTCACGCCGCTGTGCGTCAATCAGCAGGGGGTTGTAAAAATCCCGAATGATGACGTGAGCCGTCCAGGAGACGGGAATGATGGTGGCTACACATCCTCCCAAGAACAAACATCCACCACACACCAGGACGACATGTTTGACACGGGGCCGTGAGTCCACGAGCCGAGTGCACCTCATCCCGACGGTCGAGACGACACAAGCAATAGTCGTCAAAGCCACGGCAGTGCACATGAGGCCTCGGGCAGCCTGGAGCTCGGCAGGCAGGTAGAGCAGCGAGTCGTACACTTTGCACTGCATGCGGATGTTGGCCTGGCGGTAACAGTTCATCCATAAACCCTCCCAGCGTGTCTCCATGACGATGATGTTCTCCTGGATGAACGCCGTCACCTTCCACATGGGGAGACCGGTGACGGCTGAGATACCGATCAGACCGATGAATCCGATCACGAGAGCGACGACTTCGCAGTGCATCTGCTCTTTACGCTTCTTCTTTTCCTTTAGAAGCTGCTGTTCGTACGCCGACTTGACTGCATCATCGTAGCCCGTGTTAGCGCTCTCCGCATAGGACTTGCCGGCGTACGACTTTCCGGCGTACGACTTGGCCGCATATGACCCGGCCACGTAGGACATGGTGACTGAGACGTGGGACAGAAGAGTCGCCAAATGTCAAGTCTCCTTCTTTTTCTCTGTCTACGTCTCAAATGAAAGCCTGACAAGTCAAACAAGACAATTTACATCATGCCCAAAGGATGCTATGTGCTCCA